>JAMWET010000078.1:372500-387500 GCA_024036415.1 Prochilodus magdalenae | reverse complement strand
ACAATACAGTGTTCTCCAACCACACTAGAACAATACAGTGTTCTCCAATCACAATAAAAACTCTAGAGCAATACTGAGTGTTCCGGAACCACACTGAACAATTTGTTTCTCTAGAAAACTATACTGAGTGTTCTCAAACCCTTTGACAATTTCTGGGAAATTCTCAGAACACTATACTGATTGTTTACTGAGTGTTCTGGAACCACTTTGAGAACCCTAGAGTAATATACATTATTATAATATACATACTGATATGCTTTAAAGGCGCCTACTGTCTAATGAATCTAGATCCTCAGGAGAGCTTTAACGGTTCTATCTGTTACCCTTCTACTGAGTGTGTGTACTTGTCCAGTGGTGTCTGTGTAATAAATGTAGCATTGGCCTCGTTAGCACCTCTAATTAACCCACACACTTCCTCCTGTGTGTGGGTGTGTGTGTGTGTCGTCCCTTAGGAGGAACTTGAGCTCCCAGGTTTCCAGTTCCACACACACTCGGAGTCTAATGCATTCCTGCTGTGCCAGAGACCAAATGTCAGCTAATAAAATGAGGAATTTTGTGGAATTCTGCTCTGGAATGACTAAAACGGTGAGCAACTCCGGGGTTTAACAACACGAAACCAAACACGTGATCGGAACACCAAACGTTCATAACATATTACCAGCTTGTGGTATCATCACCTAAAACTACATGAAGACTTACAAACTGCACTGGGTGCGGTAAAATCGCTTCAGGGACAGCTATAAACTTTACTGAATGCACACACAATACATTTATGAATTGATGCGTTTCAGAATCTTTGAAAAATCAGTAGAACTGCACAGTGTTCTAGATTTACATTAGGAATCACTAGAACTGCACCCAAGTGCTCTAGAATCTTTTTACAAATCACTAGAATTTTACAGAGTACTCTAGAATTTTTTTTACAAGTCACTAGAATTTTACAGAGTGCTCTAGAATCTTTTTACAAATCACTCAAATTTTACAGCGTGCTCTAGATTCTTTTTACAAATCACTAGAATTTTACAGAGTGCTCTAGAATACTTTTGCAAATCACTAGAATTTTACAGAGTGCTCTAGAATTTTTTTACAGATCACCAGAATTTTACAGAGTGCACTAGAATCTTTTTACAAATCACTAGAATTTTACAGAGTGCTCTAGAATCTTTTTTACAAATCACTCGAATTTTACAGAGTGCTCTAGAATCTTTTAACAGATCACTAGAATTTTACAGAGTGCCCTAGAATCTTTTTACAAATCACTAGAATTTTACAGAGTGCCCTAGAATCTTTTTACAAATCACTCGAATTTTACAGAGTGCTCTAGAGTCTTTTTACAAATCACTAGAATTTTACAGAGTGCCCTAGAATAATTTTACAAAACATGCAAATTTTACAGAATGCTCTAGAATCTTTTTACAAATCACTAGAATTTTACAGAATGTTCTAGAATCTTTTTACAAATCACTAGAATTTTACAAGGTGCTCTAGAATCTTTTTTACAAATCAGTAGAATTTTACAGAGTGCTCTAGAATCTTTTTACAAATCACTAGAATTTTACAGAGTGCGCTAGAATCTTTTTACAAATCACTAGAATTTTACAGGGTGCTCTAGAATCTTTTTTACAAATCAGTAGAATTTTACAGAGTGAGCTAGAATCTTTTTACAAACCACTAAAATTTTACAGAGTGCTCTAGAATCTTTTTACAAATCATCAGAATTTTACAGAGTGCTCTAGAATCTTTTTACAAATCATTTGAATTTTACAGAGTGCTCTAGAATCACGTTATGAATCATTAGAGCTGCAATGAGTGCTCTAAAATTACTTTAAGAAGCACTAGTTCTGCACTCATGTTTTAGAATCGCTTAAGAAACCACATAAACTGATTAAACAAAGTAACTTTGAGAATCTAGAAGTGTTGAACTCTAGAACCGTCTTGTATGTAAGTATGTAGTAAAGTGTGTAATGATATTTAAGTAGTGTAATGGGTGGAGAGCTGTAAGGGTTCCTGAGCTGTGGTATTTGTTGTTCTCTGAAACGGTTCCGAATCAATAAGTGTGTGTGTGCGTAATCAAATCCAGAGACAGAATGGACTCTAGTCCGGTTCCTCGTTTCGTCTGTGGCGTGTAGCTCACTGGAAGTCTGATTGCGAACATTAATCAGCAGTGTGAGCTCGTTTCTCTGGCTGGTTTGTTTGTTTGTTTGGATCTACATTATCAAATGTGTTCTTTCCATGACGTAAATTATTCGGTTCTTACTCGCCCTCTCCTGTCAGGGTTCCGCGTTCCATTTGGTAGAACAGTGAGGTCAGATTTTGGCTCCAGCATTTGCTTTTGTTGTTGAAACACAGCTGTGAAACATAAACTCCAGCCCTGGACGGAATAAAACCCACAGTCCACACTTGAAGATCTAGAACCCTACTAAAAATTCGAGAACTTCTCTGAAACTTCTTGAACCACTTCGAAATTTGCACTTCTAGAATTCTAAAACAACACTGTGCGTTCTCCAACCACACTGACTATTCTAGAACCACACTGAGCATTCTTAAACCATACTGAGAATTCTAGAACCACACCAAGCATTCTTAAACCATACTGAGAATTCTAGAACCACACTGAGCATTCTTAAACCATACTGAGAATTCTAGAACCACACTGAGCATTCTTAAACCATACTAGGAATTCTAGAACCACACTAATCATTCATAAACCGTACATAGAATTCTAGAACCACCACCCAAGCATGATATTCTTAAAACCATACTGAGAATTCTAGAACCACACTGAGCATTCTTAAACCATACTAGGAATTCTAGAACCACACTAAGCATTCTTAAACCGTACATAGAATTCTAGAACCACACTAAGCATTCTTAAACCGTACATAGAATTCTAGAACCACACTAAGCATTCTTAAACCATACTAGGAATTCTAGAACCACACTGAGCATTCTTAAACCGTACATAGAATTCTAGAACCACACCAAGCATTCTTAAACCATACTGAGAATTCTAGAACCAAAAAGCATTTCTGAAACCCATACTGAGAATTCTAGAACCACACTGAGCATTCTTAAACCATACTGAGAATTCTAGAACCACACTGAGCATTCTTAAACCATACTAGGAATTCTAGAACCACACTAAGCATTCTTAAACCGTACATAGAATTCTAGAACCACACCAAGCATTCTTAAACCATACTAGGAATTCTAGAACCACACCAAGCATTCTTAAACCATACTGAGAATACTAGAACCACACCAAGCATTCTTAAACCATACTAGGAATTCTAGAACCACACCAAGCATTCTTAAACCATACTGAGAATACTAGAACCACACCAAGCATTCTTAAACCACACTGAGAATACTAGAACCACACTAAGCATTCTTGAACCATACTGAGAATTCTAGAACCACACTAAGCATTCTTGAACCATACTGAGAATTCTAGAACCAGACTGCGCATTCTTAAACCATACTGAGAATTCTAGAACCACACCAAGCATTCTTAAACCATACTGAGAATTCTAGAACCACACTGAGCATTCTTAAACCATACTGAGAATTCTAGAACCACACTGAGCATTCTTAAACCATACTAGGAATTCTAGAACCACACTAATCATTCATAAACCGTACATAGAATTCTAGAACCACACCAAGCATTCTTAAACCATACTGAGAATTCTAGAACCACACTGAGCATTCTTAAACCATACTAGGAATTCTAGAACCACACTAAGCATTCTTAAACCGTACATAGAATTCTAGAACCACACTAAGCATTCTTAAACCATACATAGAATTCTAGAACCACACTAAGCATTCTTAAACCATACTGAGAATTCTAGAACCACACTGAGCATTCTTAAACCATACTAGGAATTCTAGAACCACACTGAGCATTCTTAAACCGTACATAGAATTCTAGAACCACACCAAGCATTCTTAAACCATACTGAGAATTCTAGAACCACACTGAGCATTCTTAAACCATACTGAGAATTCTAGAACCACACAGAGGATTCTTAAACCATACTGAGAATTCTAGAACCACACCAAGCATTCCTAAACCATACTGAGAATTCTAGAACCAGACTGCGCATTCTTAAACCATACTGAGAATTCTAGAACCACACCAAGCATTCTTAAACCACATTGTGTGTTCCTGAACCACACCGAGAATTCTAGAGTTTCTAGAACGATGCATATTATTCTTGAACCAGAATGAGAGATCTAGAACTTCTTTAAACTTTGCTGTACAACTCAGATCTAGAATAACACTGATGATATCTAGAACATGCTGTAGAAAGTCTGTGTGATACTGGTACAGCTGATGAGTGTGTTGAAGCAGAGTTAACACAAATCCATCCCCACAGTACCGGACAGGCTCTCTCGCTCTCTCGCTGGGTTCATCAGATCAAACGCAGACAGATTAAATCTTCCTCAGCTTCCCAAAGCTCCACCAATCAGATCCCTCATCTCCACTCCACTCCACCAATCAGATCCCTCATCTCCACTCCACTCCACCAATCAGATCCCTCATCTCCACTCCACTCCACCAATCATATTACAGCTGACCTTTAAATCTGCAGGGCCAGAGTGTGTGTGTATGAGTGTGTGAGTGTGTGTGTGAGAGTGTGTGTGTGTGTATTAGTGTGTGAGTGTGTGTGTGAGAGTGTGTGTGTGTATGTGTGTGTGTGTGTGACACTTTGTGTGGAGATTATAGAACTGAATACAATAACCTTCCACACAAACACTCGGCGCTGGGTGGTGCTGTTGTGGGGTGTGGGGGTGGTCAGAGGGGTTTATGGGGGGGGGTCTGTGGTTTGAGGAGAATGAACACAGACAGATTTTAATTTCTACTGCTGAGCCTCAGCAGGGTTACTCTCTCTCTCTCTCTCTCTCTCCCTACTTTCCTTTCAGCTCTCTCCCTCTCTCTTCCCTGACTGTCTCTCTTTCTCCCCTCTGTTTGAGTCTGTCTGTCTCAGTGTCTGTCTGTCTGGGTGAGTCTGTGTAAATGTGTCTGTCTGGTCAGTCTGTATGTGTCTGTCTGTCTGTCTAGGTCAGTCTTGGTCAGTCTGTGTGAATGTCAGTCTGTATGTGTCTGTCTGTCTGTCTAGGTCAGTCTCGGTCAGTCTGTGTGAATGTCAGTCTGTATGTGTCTGTCTGTCTAGGTCAGTCTGTGTGAGTCTGTCTGGTCAGTCTGTATGTGTCTGTCTGTCTGGGTCAGTCTGTGTGAGTCTGTCTGGTCAGTCTGTATGTGTCTGTCTGTCTAGGTCAGTCTAAGTCTGACTGGGTCTGTCTGTGAATTTGTCAGTCTGTGTGAGTCTGTCTGGTCAGTCTGTATGTGTCTGTCTGTCTAGGTCAGTCTAAGTCTGACTGGGTCTGTCTGTGTAAATATGTCAGTCTGTATGTGTCTGTCTGTCTAGGTCAGTCTGAGTCTGTCTGGGTCAGTCTGTGTAAATATGTCAGTCTGTATGTGTCTGTCTGTCTAGGTCAGTCTGAGTCTGTCTGGGTCAGTCTGTGTAAATATGTCAGTCTGTGAGTCTGTCGGGTCAGTCTGTGTAAATATGTCAGTCTGTGAGTCTGTCGGGTCAGTCTGTGTTAGTATGCCTGTCTGTGTGCGTGTCTGTCTTAGTGTCTGTATGTCTGGTCATTCTGTATGTGTCAGTCTGTGTGCATGTTATGTGAGTGTTTGTGCTGAGTGTTTGTCGGTCTGTCTGTCAGTCTGTGTGAGTTTTCTGTCTGTCAATGCATGTTTGTTTAGGTGCCACCAAAAGCAGAAATACCAAACAGTAAACATTGTGTGTAGCGAACACACTGTGTTGTGTGTGTGTGTGTGTGTGTGTGTGTGTGTGTGTGTATATATATGTGAGTGTATGTGTGTGTTGTGTGTGTGTGTATGTGTATGTGTGTGTGTTGTGTGTGTGTGTGTGTGTGTGTGTGTGTGTGTGTATATGTGTGTGTATGTGTGTGCGTGTGCGTGTGCGTGAGTGTGAGTGTATGTGTGTGAGTGTGAGTGTATGTGTGTGAGTGTGAGTGTGTGTGTGTGTGTGCGTGCGTGTGCGTGTGCGTGTGCGTGTGCGTGTGTGTGTGAGTGTGTGTCACAAACAAAGCCAGTATTGTTCAGTGTAAAAACAGACTGAATGAAACTGAGTGCTCTCAGTGATACTGAAACAGCAGGACGAGAGAGAGACCCTTACACTCTCTCTCTCTCTCTCTCTCTCTCTCTCTCTCTCTCTCTCTCTCTCTCTCTCTCTCTCTCTCTCTCTCTCTCTCTCTCTCTCTCTCTCTCTCTCTCTCCCTCACTCTCTCTCTCTCCCTCTCTCTCTATCTCTTTCTCTCCTCTCTCTCTCATTCTATCTATCTTACTCTCTCTATATCTACCTGTCTGTCTCTCTCTCTTTTCCTGTCTTTCTACTTTCGCTTTTTTTCCCTTTTTTTAAACATTCTCTTACTTTTCTTTTTCTCCCACTCATTTCTTTTTCCTCTCTCTCTCTCTCTCTCTCTCTCTCTCTCTCTCTCTCTCTCTCTGTCTCTCTCTCTCTCGCACTGGACGGATCACTAGAGATGTGGAATTCCGCTCCCCATAACCGCAAACTGTTCTTTTCTTTTCTTGCTTCGTTGTTTCTTCCTTTCTTCTCTGGGTCCAGCTCAGGCCATTCATTCCAATTACGCACAATTGAACAAAATAACCAACGCACGACTGGCAGCGATATCAGATCGCTATCGGCCGGCAGCGCTCGGAACAACAGCCTAAAGCGTTTAGCTCCCGATTTGAAGCCGTTTAGGAGCTTTTATACCGGATCATTAAGTGTTTCAGCCGTGATTTGATACTTTAGAGAAATTAAAGCGGATCCGGGTGAAGTGTGACTGTGGTAGGCCTCAGAGCTTCATTTAGGGAAAGCAGCGATACAGCAGATTTTCAGGAGTGACTCAGTCCGATCACGCAATGCAGCTGACTGAGGGCACGTATACACTCAACCACTCTCACAACAGGAACACAGACACACTCTCCTCTGCAGCTACTGTAGCTTTACACAACCTTACACAACCTTACACAACCTTACAGAACCTTACAGAACCTTACAGAGTCCCATTAAACTCAACAAGAAACTTCCAAACACTTTCTATAGCTTAGAGTTATAGACTCCACCTAATGAGGAACTGTAAAACAGACTCAGTCTATACCACAGTACCTACATTTAGAGCTTAGAGTTATACACTCCACCTAATGAGAAACTGTAGAACAGACTCAGTCTATACCACAGTACCTACATTTAGAGCTTAGAGTTATACACTCCACCTAAAGAGACCACTGTAGAACAGACTCAGTCTATACCACAGTACCTACATTTAGAGCTTAGAGTTATACACTCCACCTAATGAGACACTGTAGAAGAGACTCCGTCTATACCACAGTACCTACATTTAGAGCTTAGAGTTATACACTCCACCTAATGAGACACTGTAGAACAGACTCAGTCTATACCACAGTACCTACATTTAGAGCTTAGAGTTATACACTCCACCTAATGAGACACTGTAGAACAGACTCAGTCTATACCACAGTACCTACATTTAGAGCATAGAGTTATACACTCCACCTAATGAGAAACTGTAGAACAGACTCAGTCTATACCACAGTACCTACATTTAGAGCTTAGTGTTATACACTCCACCTAATGAGAAACTGTAGACTCAGTCCCAGGTTCCCCCGTCCCCCTACCACCAGTACCTTCCTCTTTACATTTAGAGGTTATCTTTTAGAGGCTGTTATACACTCCACCTAATGAGAAACTGTAGAACAGACTCAGTCTATACCACAGTACCTACATTTAGAGCTTAGAGTTATACACTCCACCTAATGAGAAACTGCAGAACAGACTCAGTCTATACCACAGTACCTACCTTTAGAGCTTAGAGTTATACACTCGACCTAATGAGAAACTGTAGAACAGACTCAGTCTATACCACAGTACCTACATTTAGAGCTTAGAGTTATACACTCCACCTAATGAGAAACTGTAGAACAGACTCAGTCTATACCACAGTACCTACATTTAGAGCTTAGAGTTATACACTCCACCTAATGAGAAACTGCAGAACAGACTCAGTCTATACCACAGTACCTACATTTAGAGCTTAGAGTTATACACTCCACCTAATGAGGAACTGTAGAACAGACTCAGTCTATACCACAGTACCTACATTTAGAGCTTAGAGTTATACACTCGCCCTAATGAGAAACTGACTTGGTCGGCACAAGGTTGGTGTTTCTTATAAAGTGGCCAGAAACTCTATATAAGTTCCCCTACTTTAATATACTCTTTCCTCTAGGAAGGTGAACACACACCCACACCCACTCACACACCCACACACACACCCACACACACTCACACACACATTAACCTACATTAGCACAGTCAGCATTAAAGCCCATTGTGCATCACTGGCTTGAATCCCCCCATGTGTATAAGAGAATCCCCAAGGGGACCAGTACAGCAACCAGAAGTATTTCCACGGCAACTGCATCCTGTACCAATCCACATACGATCCGAACTTCATCACCCAGACATCCTATACGGGGTGAGCATGCCGGTCCGTACCCACGGCCCGTACCCAGGACCAGCCGCACATACACGCACGGGGGCGCAGATCCGACAGTGGTGCGGGTTCTAGACTGGACCGTTAGTAACGCTAACGCCTGAGATGTGCTCCATCTGTTCAGACTAGGACCTGGAAACGAGAAGTCATGAGGAGCTCCGCTCCCGAACCTTCCCTCGCTTCCACACACAGAGGACGTCTTCACTCCGGGGACACAGGCTTTTTATAGACGTAAAGATGAATGTGCTCACACACACCTACACCTGAAGGCTGGCGCACCTGCACTGACGCTCGCCTCCCAGAAGAGCCACCGAGATAAACTACACCCGCTCTCTGGCCTCACACCGGCACAAGTTATTCCGCTGACTCCGAGCTTCCTGTAGTTTCACTCTGAAGTTCCACACACCTGAGGAGGCGCTGGAGATGCCTCTTCACCTGCTCAGTAAATACACCAGTATCACCCTGATCTCAGGAGATCAGCTCCTATCTGGCTAATACAGCTTTTAATAGGCAGTGTGAAGCCAGTGCTCTCACGCCCATACCACACACTCCAGCTGTGTGGGTTCAGCGAGCCGAGATGCCCCCCTGTGTTACCGGGGTATTCATTTAAACTCAGTTTTTCTGATAAACGTCGTATGAATATCTGGCTTATTAAACCGGTACAGGGCTCTGATCTCAGGATCACCTGTTCAGGTAGACCATTAGGATGCAGCAGCTGGAAAGGAGAACCTCACCTGCTAAAACATTATCATTACTAATACATTAATATTAATACAGTAATATTATTAATACATTAATTATACCTCTCTCTCTCTCCCCCTCTCTCTCTCTCTCTTTCCCTCCCTCTGTCCCTCCCGCACTCTCTCTCTCCCCCTCTCTCCCCCTCTGTCTCTCTCTCTCCCTCCCTCTCTCTCTCCCCCCCTCTCTCTCTCTCTTTTCCTCCCTCTGTCCCTCCACCACTCTCTCTCTCCCCCTCTGTCTCTCTCTGTCTCTCTCTCCCCCTCTCTCTCTCTCTCTCTTTCCCTCCCTCTGTCCCTCCACCACTCTCTCTCTCCCCCTCTGTCTCTGTATCTCTGTCTCTGTCTCTAGTTGTTGGTGTGTTCTAGTTCAGTGTATTTAAGAGACACTAAAGTACACCACAAACCGCACACACACACACACACACACAAACCGCACACACACACACACTCACACACACACAGATATGAGGCCTGTAAGTCTAAATCCAGCTGAGCTCCACCAAGCTGCTCATTTTCATTCTTCATCTCTGAGCTCAAAGTTCAGTTTCAGAACACACACTCACACTCACACTCACCACACACACACACACACACTCACACTACACACACACCACACACACTACACACACACACACACACACACACACTCACACTACACTCACACCACACACACACCACACACACACACACACAGTCTCGCACACTCACACACACACACACACACACACACACACTACACACACACACACACACACACTCACACACACACAGATATGAGGCCTGTAAGTCTAAATCCAGCTGAGCTCCACCAAGCTGCTCATTTTCATTCTTCATCTCTGAGCTCAAAGTTCAGTTTCAGAACACACACTCACACTCACACACACACACACACACACACACACACTCACACTCACACACACACACACACACAGTCTCGCACACTCACACACACACACACACACAGTCTCGCACACTCACACACCACACACACACACACACACACACTCACACACACACACACACAGTGGGCCGTAAGTAGCTGTCCGCACTGTGATTACCTCACGATTCTTCACCACCAAAGACTCAGAGATTCATAAACCTCCCACTCAAGTTCACCTCAGTTTCACTCTGTGAAAATAGCACATGCCTTATAAACCCCTGTATTACCTTATATTATATATAACGTTATTACATTATTATATATCATATTATAAAGTTATATATTATATTATCTATAAACTTATTATATAAGTTTTTTATATATCAAGTTATTATATTAATTATATTATATATAAAGTTTTTATTATATATAAAGTTATTCAATTATATTATATATCATATTATAAAGTGATATATTATAGTATCTATAAAGTTATTATTATCTATAAAGTTATTAGATATAGAGTTATATTATATTATATATAAAGTCATTATTTTATATATAGAGTTATATTATTATATATAAAGTTATTATTATATATAGAGTTATATTATATTATATATAAAGTTATTATTATATAGTTATGTTATATAATATATAAAGTTATTATTATATAGTTATGTTATATAATATATAAAGTTATTATTATATATAGAGTTATATTATTATATATATAGAGTTATATGATTATATATAGAGTTTATTATTATATATAGAGTTATATTATATTATATATAAAGTTATTATATATAGAGTTATATTATATAATATATAAAGTTATTATTATATATAGAGTTATATTATATTATGTATAAAGTTATTATTATATATAGAGTTATATTATGTATAAAGTTATTATTATATATAGAGTTATATTATATTATATATAAAGTTATTATATATAGAGTTATATTATATTATGTATAAAGTTATTATTATATATAGAGTTATATTATATTATCTATAAAATTATTATTATATATAGAGTTATATTATATTATATATAAAGTTATTATATATAGAGTTATATTATATAATATATAAAGTTATTATTATATAGTTATATTATATTATATATAAAGTTATTATTATATATAGAGTTATATTATATTATATATAAAGTTATTATTATATAGAGTTATATTATATTATATATAAAGTTATTATTATATATAGAGTTATATTATATTATATATAAAGTTATTATTATATATAGAGTTATATTATATTATATATAGAGTTATATTATATTATATATAAAGTTATTATTATATAGAGTTATATTATATTATGTATAAAGTTATTATTATATATAGAGTTATATTATATTATATATAGAGTTATATTATATTAACTATCCTATAGGGCTGAATGTTTTAGAGACAATACTGCAGATATGCTGACTAATAGAGATGAGCTGTTATGACTGGGAATAGTAATATTAGAAATAGTAAAAGTCTTAAAATGTAACATTTTCATAATCTAGACTATTTAAAAAAACTGCAGCTTCTTAAACTGATTTCAATTTAAAAGTCTTTCCAATAATAAATTCTTCAATTCTATTATTCTAGCAGTCCAAACATGACGTAGCTGAATCAGCACTTCCATATCAGTTTCCTTTCTCTATTTCAGCTCTCTCCCTCTCTCCTTCTTCTCCTCCACTAACCCCCACCCTCTCTCCCCTCCCCAACCCCCACCCTCTCTCCATCACAAATCTAAACCCCTGTTAAAATCATACACAAACATTTACACACGGGGTTAAACTCCCTCCGCACCATAAACACGCCCTAATGCAGCGAGAGCCGAGAGGCCAGCTCCCGGTCCCAGCCAGGCCGTTACACGGAGCGAGGGAGCACTCCAGACCCTCCCTCCTCCTCCTCCCTCTCTCCATCCCTCTCCACTCCAGACCCTTCCTCCTCCTCCTCCCTCTCTCCATCCCTCTCCACTCCAGAGACCAGGCTCTCTCCTCCTCCCTCTCTCCATCCCTCTCCACTCCAGACCCTTCCTCCTACTCCTCCCTCACTCCATCCCTCTCCACTCCAGACCCTCCCTCCTCGTCCTCCCTCTCTCCATCCCTCTCCACTCCAGACCCTTCCTCCTCCTCCTCCCTCTCTCCATCCCTCTCCACTCCGGACCCTTCCTCCTACTCCTCCCTCTCTCCATCCCTCTCCACTCCAGACCCTTCCTCCTCCTCCTCCCTCTCTCCATCCCTCTCCACTCCAGACCCTCCCTCCTCCTCCTCCCTCTCTCCATCCCTCTCCACTCCAGACCCTTCCTCCTCCTCCTCCCTCTCTCCATCCCTCTCCACTCCAGACCCTTCCTCCTCCTCCTCCCTCTCTCCATCCCTCTCCACTCCAGACCCTTCCTCCTCCTCCTCCCTCTCTCCATCCCTCTCCACTCCAGACCCTTCCTCCTCCTCCTCCCTCTCTCCATCCCTCTCCACTCCAGACCCTTCCTCCTCCTCCTCCCTCTCTCCATCCCTCTCCACTCCAGAGACCAGGCTCTCTCCTCCTCCCTCCTCCTCCTCCCTCTCTCCATCCCTCTCCACTCCAGACCCTTCCTCCTCCTCCTCCCTCTCTCCATCCCTCTCCACTCCAGACCCTTCCTCCTACTCCTCCCTCTCTCCATCCCTCTCCACTCCAGAGACCAGGCTCTCTCCTCCTCCCTCTCTCCATCCCTCTCCACTCCAGAGACCAGGCTCTCTCCTCCTCCCTCTCTCCATCCCTCTCCACTCCAGACCCTTCCTCCTACTCCTCCCTCTCTCCATCCCTCTCCACTCCAGAGACCAGGCTCTCTCCTCCTCCCTCTCTCCATCCCTCTCCACTCCAGACCCTTCCTCCTACTCCTCCCTCTCTCCATCCCTCTCCACTCCAGAGACCAGGCTCTCTCCTCCTCCCTCCTCCTCCTCCCTCTCTCCATCCCTCTCCACTCCAGAGACCAGGCTCTCTCCTCCTTCCTCCTCCTCTTCTCCAGAGGGTGACTGAACTCTTTCCACTCTCATGCTTTTCACATCAACCTCACACGCACGCACACACACACACACACTCCTGCACACTCACAGACACAGTCGCTCGCACATACACACACACACTCCCGCACACTCACAGACACAGTCGCTCGCACATACACACACACACTCCCGCACACTCACAGACACAGTCACTCACACACACACTCACACACACACACACACACACTCACACATATGGGCGGTGGGTCGCGCGTTTTTCTTGGGGATTCTCATGAACTTCAAAGGCTGAGCAAATAACACTAATAATAACTCCAGTAATAACACAAATAATATTCATAATAACACTATTAATAACAATAAAAACTCCAATTATAACACAAGTAATAACTCCAGTAATAATACTGGCAATAACCCTAATAATGCTGATTAATAATAACACTAATAATAACACTAATAATAACACTATTAATAAGACTATTAATAACTTCAGTAATAACACTAAAAATAACACTACTAATAACTTTAATAATAACACTATTAATAGCACTAATAGACACTTCAATAACAATGCTTAAAATAACACTATTAATAACTCCAATAATAACACTAATAATAGCACTATTAATAACACCATTAATAAGACTATTAATAACTTCAGTAATAAAACTAAAAATAACACTAACTTTAATAATAACACTATTAATAGCACTAATAACTTCAATAACAACACTTAAAATAACACTATTAATAACTTCAATAATAACAATATTTATAACACTAATAACAACACTAATAATAACTTCAATAATAACACTATTAATAACACTATTACCACTATTAATAACACTAATATAACATCAATAATAACTCTATTAATAACACTATTAATAACACTAATAATAACATTATTAACAACGTCAATAATAACACTAATAATGAGTTTATTCAAGTGGCAATCTTCGGGGACCAAGCACTTCAGCGGGACAAGCCAACTTCACTCTCTATAACATTCCTCCCTTCTTTCCTTCTCTCCTCCCTTCTTTCCTTTACTCCTCCCTTCTTTCCTTCTCTCCTCCCTTCTTTCCTTTACTCTGCCTTTCTTTCCTTTACTCCCCCTTTCTTTCCTTCTCTCCTCCCTTCTTTCCTTTCCCTCCTCCTTTCTTCCTCTCTTCTCGTCTCTTTTCTTCTCTCAAATATGTTTTTCCTCCTTTCTCCTTCTGCCCTCTATCTCTCTGGGAGACAGGGAGCGAGGGGGAGGTCTCCGGGTCCTCAGTGTGGCTGTGGAGCTCCTCTCTGACTGTAAACAACAGCAGTGAAGCAAAACAAACAAGCGCTAATAAACAGTGGTGGGTGAAAGTGTGGGAACCCACGTCAGAGAACGTGTTCTGCTGCAAACAAGCGAGAACACACGTAAACACGGCCTCACTCATCCCGTTACAGAGCCCAGTCCCCGCCCGAACACTCCGAACATCAGGCCTGAGTGGTGCGTGCTCAAGGTCCCTGTGCAGGAGTGACCGTGTAATCCCACTCCCAGCCCCCACAAGGCTCAGTGGTCTCAGGATCTCCAGCACCGCCAGCACCGCCAGCACCTGAGCTGTGGAGTACTGACCCCAGCTGAGGTCAACTGAGCCCCTGTAGTGCAGCTCATGTATTCGGCTGATACACAACTCTATTTAATGTTTTATTTATTTATTTATTAGTTTATTTATTTATTAATTTATTTATAGTTTATTTAT
>JAMWET010000078.1:337500-370000 GCA_024036415.1 Prochilodus magdalenae | reverse complement strand
AAATCTGATTCATCCTCCTGCACACTGAACACACATGCTAACACACAGCTGGACTAACACAACCAGCGAACAACACCAGCGTCAGCACAGCCTTTAAACCCTCACTCTTTCTCTAGGCCTTCTTTCTGGGCTTTACGACGATTTAGAGCTTAATCTCTGAAACGTTTCATAGTTCTACTTTAACTTTAGTTATAATCGCTTTTATTTAGGTTTGGCTTTAGTTTCTAGGTAATATCTTTTACTTTAAGTTTCTCATTGTAATAGATTTTATTTAGTTCTAGTTTTAGGTTTGGATTTTAGCCAGTATCTTTTACTTTAAGTTTCTCATTATAATAGATTTTATTTAGTTCTAGTTTTAGGTTTAGATTTCAGGAATATTTTTACCTTAAGTTTCGCATTATAATAGATTTTATTTAGTTCTAGTTTTAGGTTTAGATTTTAGCCAGTATCTTTTACTTTAAGTTTCTCATTATAATAGATTTTATTTAGTTCTAGTTTTAGGTTTAGATTTTAGCCAGTATCTTTTACTTTAAGTTTCTCATTATAATAGATTTTATTTAGTTCTAGTGTTAGGTTTAGATTTTAGCCAGTATCTTTTACTTTAAGTTTCTCATTATAATAGATTTTATTTAGTTCTAGTTTTAGGTTTGGATTTTAGCCAGTATCTTTTTTTACTTTAAATTTCTCATTATAATAGATTTTATTAGTTTCTAGTGTTAGGTTTTAGATTTTAGCCAGTATCTTTTACTTTAAGTTTTTCTCATTATAATAGAATTTTTATTTACGTTCTAGTTTTAGTTTTAGATTTTAGACCAGTATCTTTTACTTTAAGTTTTCTCATTATAATAGATTTTTATTTAGTTTCTAGTTTTTAGGTTTTGGATTTTAGCCAGTATCTTTACTTTAAATTTCTCATTATAATAGATTTTATTTTAGTTCTAGTTTTTTAGGTTTTAGATTTTAGCTAGAATCTTTTTACTTTAAGTTTCTCATTGTAATAGATTTTATTTAGAGTTTCTAGTTTTTAAAATTAGTTTTTTTAGTTCCTATGATGAATGCGTTGAAAGCCTGATAAGAGTACAGTATTTTTAAAAGTGAACCTGTTGTTCTGCTGTTCTGGTTCTCCTCTCTGTGTTCTGGATCTTCTTTGTATATTGAAAAACGTTCTTCAAAATTCTGAAGCCCAAAGTACACGCCGATGATGTCTGAAGCTCCTTGTAGGGAATTCCAGCCCTTTTCCTCTGTTACACAGTGATGTCATCTCGTAACACAGTCCTTAGTGCCCCACCTACCAGGAAAACTCGACACACCGTCACAGACCCACACAGAGAGCTACAACAGTACAGACTGACCACCCTGAAACAATCGTACCACCACTATCACATCACACCGTTCTTCACCACCGTGTTTTATTAAGGTCTGCTTTTGAAACTCCAGGGGAGACTAGAATGTTTTTTCAGGTTTCAGGGCCTGAGCACCTGAACGCACCCAGACTACCCAGTAAGTTGTGGTTGTGATGTGCACCAAATTATTAGGTCAAATTTTCCACAAATTTGCAGGCAATATTGTTAATAATGTAGGATGGTTCGTTAAAACAGGAGCTTTTGTGATTGTTGTTTTTTCAAGATTTTCCAAATTATCTTAAAAAATTAAAATGCAATTTAATATCAATATTGAATTAATTTACTTGATTTTTAAAAAGTACATTTTTTTTAAACGTTGATAACATTTATTGTGGGGTAAAATTTTGTAAAATTGTAAAACTTTTGTAATTTTGTAAACTTTGCTAAACTTTTTTGCAATTTTGTAAAATGATGTGGGATAAAAAAAAATGACAAACCTTATGAACCACGTTTTGAAATTTTTGCAAAAAACAGCAATAATCTGTAAATAAAACAATGTCTGGTATTAAAAATAAAAATGACATTGCCAGAATCGGGGGGTAACCGCAAAAACCCTAGCTCTCACAACTAATGCACAAAACCCATAAAAATTAATTTCCTAAAAGTTCTGCATATTAAACACCAGCATTCCCAGCATCACTGGCTCGAGGGGTGGTGCTGCTGTACTCACAGGTAAAATGAAGTAGTTGACTTTCCGTTTGAAAACTCAAGGCCCCCATGTAGTTGGGGGCTGAAAAAATCCGTGGAACTTGATGGTGAATTTTATGGCTACATTTAACAGTCACTAAAGCTACAACCCAATTCCACTGTCCCCCACCCAAGTGTTTATTTTAGGAAAAGTACATAAACTATGTTCTTGATGTTTATACACCTGTCATCTGTTTCTTCACCCCACCTCCAAAAAACTCTATCTCAGACAAGCTATGGTGATTCCGATGGAGGGTTGAGAAGAGGCCATATCGATGCAGAGGAAAGTAGTCCTTGGAGATCTGGTGGGAGGAGATAAAGGGAGGTGACCGCATCCCAGCCTGATCTGCGCATCATCTCTGCCAGTGGCTGCAAAGGTATGACACAAAGAAAGAGGAGAAACCGGTGGTTTTTAGTAAAATTATACTTGGCACTTAAAAAAACGGCCAAAAGGACTGGAACAGTAAGGTCCCAACTCTTTTGTGTTGTACGGCAGTTTTCTTGTCGCACTGTTTTGTTTTTAGATTTGAATCTCCTGTATTGATCCCACAGTGGGGAAAAAGTTACAAGTCTTCCGCATTTTAACCCCATCCGTGAAGTGAAAAACGCCCCACCATACACATCTCACTAAGTGAACAACATACACTATGGGGGCAGTGAGCACACCTTACCCCAGAGCAGTGGGCAAGCCCCTATCCACAGGGCAACGGGGAGCAGTTGGGGCTTAGGGCCTTGATTCAAGGGGGCACCTCAGTCCCGTTTACTGTCAGTTTCAGGGAATTCAAAAACTGGGGCAACCCTAAACGGTCACAAGGCTGGTTTCCCTAACCTCCAGCCCACGACTGTTTGGGAGTGGGTGTACTCCATGCAGTCTTTCCAAGCCGTGGATTAACTACGTCCACTATGGTTTTGACCGAATGAGCCTTGTATATAAAAAAGACAAAAAAACAGTTTGGTTCATGTTGCAGATTCCTTTCTTTTCTCCACACTTTGGCATTCCATTAGTTCCATTCTTTAGAGGTTATCTTGGTCCTCATAACTCGTATAAAACAAGACCTTTTCTGTTGCAGTATTTTTGCTCACTTGGAAGAAATGGGTGGGTTCAAACAAACAGTACAAAAGCTGTTTAAACACATCTATATGGGAATATCAGGAAAATATAATGCTTGACAATTCTAATCTGTCGTATTCATTTATTAATCTTTTTGAATCTCCCCCAAAATCTTCTTTAGTTTTTTTTTTACGTGTGTATCAAAAACAAAGAGAATTGATTCTGGCTTGATCCCCAATCATGTTCAGACGAGACTTCTTTATTTGGGGATTTTGGTTTTTAAGGACAGTAAAAGTAGGTCACATTTCTGCAAGTATGGATCTCACTAAAAATTTCTAATCCAGGAACCAAAGATTTTGGTTTTTGGTTTAAATACGTTTGCTTAGTTGTACCCTTTGTAGCTAAAATGCTCTTTTTATGCAAAAGCCTAATGAACATGGGCCTAGGTTAAAACATGGAGATTTGTATGCTATAATGGTCTTGCTCTAAACTAAAATCATCAGTAAAACTCTTAAGCATGTAGTATTACGCATATTATGGTTATTATTATGAGTATTATTGAATTAGGGGTAAACCTGAAGCTTTTTGCTAGCCGAAAGTTAAATATTTTTACATGAATGATTAAATTATATTTCTGTTGTATTGAAGCTGCATGTTATAGAACTGTTGTTCTTACAAATGCTACATATATCATGTTGTTCATAAAATATCATTGTTTAAAATTTGTACATAATTTAAATACAAATGTTAATGCCCAAAATACTTTCTGCTCATATTTCCTTAATGAGGACAAATAAACTTGTAAAACTGCCCTAAAATTGCAAAGATTGCCTCTAGGCTTTTCCACAGGAAAGCTTTGTTTAAATATGTGAACCACTAAGGAGTATGTATTTGTCCTGGATGTCTTGCTCAGTAATATAAATGAACAGTAATCTGTGGAAATATCCTCTTAGTGGTTTTTAAAATAACTCGAGCAAAAAACTCAAAAAGCAAATAAAACATAAAGCAGATATTTATAATTCTTTACTGACCAGTATTTGGGACAAAAACCCAGTACAATGAACAGGATATGTTCATTTTTTTTACAGTATACACTTAAAAAAACGTAAAAAATAGCCTTATTCTGACTTTGCCTGTAACATGTTCCAATTATGGTGGGACAGGAGCAAATTAAGACTTAGGGTGTTGTTAAATGATCAAAGACAGCAAAACAAGGGTGATGTGATCATGTTTTGGGTTGTAAAAGGAGCATCCAAGAAAGCCTAGTCCTTTATGGATTTATGGATGTGGCAAAAAAAACCCTAAAACACCTCATTGGAAATTTCAGCCCATTTTCTCTGTAAAGATGTTGAAGTAATTTTGTCACATCCCATGCCTAGGGGCAGGCTTGGCACAACCCAACACAATACAGACAGGACTTCTGAAGTCGAAAGAGTTTTGTTAGTCATGTCCTCGAAGATGCTGTTTTCTGCTGTATGCTCCTGTGCCAAAGGTCTTTTAGAACAACAAAGAGGTCACTGCTCCCCTCCTCCTCTGTTCCAAACATTTTAATCAAATGCCCCTGCTTTCAAAAACCCAGCACAGTCTGAAGGCTGGATTCTCTCACAGCTGGATTTCTCATTATTTACTTTTTGATTAGGGGGGTTCACAGAGTACACAACTTTGTAAATGTATTATTATTTGTGAATTTCTGATGTTTAAAACAAACAAGGTAGCTACTACAAGTGTTTCAGGTGTGGAGTTTGCTGTCTGTAGCTAAGGCCACTGCTCAGGTGTAGGCTTCTGGGCTAACAAGACTAATTAAGGGATTTGCTAATCAGCTGCAGCCTCACTTTCACCTACATTGGTCTGGAAACATGCTGAGGGTCACATTAATCACTAGATGGCGAACCAGTGTTAAAGTGTAGAGGTGGATTTATGACTAAAGGTTGAAATGTTTTATAGCCTTCTGGTGATTGCCCAGATTAAGTTTTTTATTGCCCCTGAATACTTTTAGACATGTATTAAGGCGATTTCTGGCCACCCTTGCAGATCTGCAGACTTTTCGCTTGACTCTAGGTCAAACTGACAAGGCAGAGCTGTCAGTATTATTAATAGCCACAGTGGTGGCTGCTCAGGAAAGAAGCATCTTACTGCAGACTGCGAGGAAGCGGGTGGAGCATATAGGGGCATAACCGCTCTGACAGTCGCTAGAGAACAGAGTGGGTGAGTGGAACAATCAGAGCATATGGAAATCATTGGGAGGGGGGGCTTAAGGACGACAGAGCCACAAAAACAGAGCGTTTCAGACAGAGGGTCAATACAGGAGTACAGTATGAGAAAGATATTATGGTTTTGGGAAAACTGAAGCATGCAAATCTATTTCAATTATTAAGATGTAGTGCAAACGATTCTCCTTTAAGATTAACTTTCCTTACCGGTAGAAATGATTTTAGGGGTTTTTTTAACTCTGCAGTGCAAAATAACATTTAAAGCTTCAGGGGATCCAGAGAAATCTCTGTGCAAGGCTGAAAACCAGAAATGAATTTCTTTTCAAAAGCCAGGTTTGTTTTATGGTAATGGGCAGAGGGTGGAGTAACATATGCATTTTTTTTACATGACAGCACCAAACCACATTCTGCACAACATGGATGCATACAGCACAAAGTGTGAAGCTTTTATAAATTGGTGTCGATAAATGAATCACCAGCTCTTTCCATATAGGTGGATAACTCCTCTCTGACTTGGGGAGTCTGAACCTCAGACCCGTTCTCCCAGACTTCTCCCCACGAAAACCCACTGGAGACCAGAAACATTGCCTTCTTCTCTACTAACTGTGTGGAGGGTGAGATTCACTCATTCGTTTTTGTTATCACTATAAGGAGTTTTGCAGGTGGACTTCCACACTCACCCCCCTCACTGTTTATGGGTATTTTGAACAGGACGTTCTTGTTGGAGGAGCCAAAGGAAGAAACAAAAATATACAAAATGTAACGACATAATTTTTATTAGAAAAATTCCAGTCTGAAAATATTACAGTTTTAATAGCAGGAAACAATATGGTTTCCTGCTTTTTTGTTGCATCCAGAGGGCAACAAAAAAATTCTATTTCATATTTGTCATATCAATATTAGTGGCACATTTTTTTGTGGAATATTCAGTAAATCCGGTCTTTTTATTTATGGTTCATAAATTAATTATATTATAATTAATGATTGCTAATTTTTTGTTATTTTTGGCATCAAAACAAACAGATACATGCCAGAAGGGCATTTTTGTAAGTCTGTTGTAAATTTAATTCATTTTATGTGTCCGATTATAAATTTTTATAATGTAATTACATTTTTTATAGTAAAGCAAGATGCCTGTGAAATAAATTTCTGAAGTCGGTTCTTATTGTTATATTAAATATATTTTTTTAGCAATATGTAGCATTTAGCAACAAAGCACAAGCAAAGTGTCTTTAATGTCCTGTCTCTTGAATACACATTTGAGATATATATTGTTTTGTACAAAAGTGTGGATATGTTTTGCTTGTGTGCAGGTACAGTCCGTGGCATAGTAATTGCGACGGGTGATCACACAGTTATGGGGCCGAATAGCAACTCTCGCCTCAGTGTTGGAGACGGGGGCCAGACACCCATCAATATTGAGATACGGCACTTCATCCACATTATTACCTCCCGTGGCCATCTTCCTGGGTGTGTCTTTCTTCATCCTGTCCCTCATCCTCGGATACACCTGGCTCCAGTCTGCCGTTTTTCTCATCGGTATCATTGTTGCCAACGTCCCTGAAGGACTGCTTGCTACAGTCACGGTTAGTTTAGTAGAACATGCATATGCGTAGACTCTTTTCTATTTAGCAAGAACAAACATCTGCAAATATTTTGTTATCCTAACAACTATTTCCTAATATCAGGATCAATATATTCCTAATTTCAGTATCAGAATTCCCACAATGTTTTAACATGTGTTAATACTGATTACTAGCCCATGCACAGTCCAACTTGATATTTGTAGATAATGCAGCCATGCTGTACAGAACTTTAGGACACCAAACTTTAAACAAGTTTAGGTAATATAAGCTACTGTTTTCTTTCATAGTAGATGGTAAATAAAACAGAAGCAATCTAAATTAACTGGCTGGCTAAAAGGCTCAGTGCACAAAAATCTGTTGAACAGAAACCTACAAGTCCTACATCATGACTTCTCCAGACCAACTCAAGATTGAGTCTAAAAGAGCCTGAGTCAGATTCATGTGTCCAAATAAAAGCTAGACCTAAAAAACCCAAAAGATCAAGTCTGTTTCCACACCACGCCTTACTTCATCCTTTCTGTATGAATTACTGGAAAATAAGAAATCTTTTTTTTTCACACATAACGAACCTCTGTGTACCAAAATAACTCTAATAAAACCCATACCTCAGGCTGAAAGTGTTAGTCCAACCAGTGCCTACTCCAAACTATCTGAATTCCTGCAACTAATCCTCACTCTAAATAAATTAAATTTGTTAAATATCATTAAAATGCAATTAAAAGCAAGCGCAAGCATCTGTTTTTGTCTCGATGTCTTAGTTATGTCAGTTTATTATTTGGCTGTTTTGAATAATCCTTGTTTGCTGGTTTCTAGTTTTGCTCAACATTATATAACAATATGAATTTCAAAGTAAAACATTTAAATTAGCAAAGCTAAATGTTCCAATCCATTTAAATAATCCAATAAATGCCATCCATTTAACATTTACATCACTTCCTGTTTACCTGCTTTATAATCTGCCTTTTGTTTTCGAGAGTACAACACAATATCACACAGTAGATGTAGGCCAGCCTTCCTACCTAACAACACTAATTCATGAATGGTAATTGCGGTTCTTTAAGGAGAACCAGCTCTTATGGCTCTGTTCTTTTCTGAGAGCCATTCAAAAGAGGAAACATTACACACCCCCCACATTTTGGAGTTTTATTTTCTCTGACTGACTGTTTTGTTCTTGCTAATGCCACTGCCTCTCTTCATTCACTCTGTAGCTCACTCAACCACTGTTGCTCTTTTCTCTTTCTCTTTACCGCTCGTTGAGTCAAAGGCCAAACATAATGCACACCAGTCTAATTTATTATAGACCCATTTATGTTGAACAGATACATGAACATACGTTTAAACTAACTTCCTCATTCTTGACAGCTGTAAGTTACCTGGCAACACAAATCTGTCAACACAAACTCCACTGCTTACATAAAGAATGTTTTAAATTATGTAAGAGTTAATAAAAGAATAACAGCACATATCTGGAGCTACTTTCATGAGGTAAAGGAACTGAAACAGACCTATTTACCAGGTTAAACTTCACAAAATAGCAGAAAGAGATGAGGAGCAGCAGTTAAACATGCAGTAGGCGGTCAGTTAACAGTTAGCAGGGCTTTCATAAAATGTTACAAAACAGTTTACATTTCCATCAGAATACAGCACCACAAAAAAATAAAGAAAATAATATTTTTTAAATAGCTGTTAGACTCATTGGGTAGTTGGAGTCGAGACCAGGAAATTTGGCAAGACCGGTGACTGAGACTGGGACTGGGTCTAAGTACAAATGGCTCTCAGTGACTGTAAAGAATTGCTAACATTTTTAAGATAGTGTATTCCAGTCAAGCACCTGGTCATGGATCTAAAGACTGAGGAGGAGACACATTTATTTATTTTTTTTCCCATTTAGATCCACCTTAATTTCTGCAGATTTTCCGCGTATTTCTAGTGAGCCTCAGGCTTCACTCTGAAGTGTGATGTGGTGCAGATACAGTGTTTTCAACTTCAAATCTCAAAGACAGAATTCAGACGAAAATCTTCTAAAACCATATAGCACACACCACCTCAGGGACGCAGAAAGTGATTTCAGAAATGCCATGGTCTCCATTTATGAGCATTTATGGGACCAACTGGGACGCCAGGAAGCTACCAGTGTGTAGGATCTATAGACCAAGCTTCAAGTAAAGGTGCCACAGGATGCCATGTGAAACCTGCATGCCTCCTTGCCCAGCTGTAGCCATGCACTGTTTAGCTGAACTTTTTATTATAAATAGGTTTTTACTACAGAGAGTCAAATCGCTGCCATCAACAGCA
This sequence comes from Prochilodus magdalenae, assembly GCA_024036415.1. Lineage (NCBI taxonomy): Eukaryota > Metazoa > Chordata > Actinopteri > Characiformes > Prochilodontidae > Prochilodus > Prochilodus magdalenae. The sequence continues at coordinate 360,768 of JAMWET010000078.1, read as the reverse complement.
GATGGGTGCTTTGGGGTCACTTGGCTTAAAATTACACATGTTGAGGTGCTAAGAGCGAAAGTCAATAAAGAGTAGGCTAGTTGTAGCTCCAAAGCAGCAAACTGATGTTTTTTTTTTATTCCTCTTCTCTTTCTCTCACACAGGTGTGTCTGACTCTTACAGCAAAGCGTATGGCTAAAAAGAACTGTCTGGTGAAAAATCTGGAGGCTGTAGAGACTCTGGGCTCCACCTCTACAATCTGCTCTGATAAAACTGGCACTCTGACACAGAACCGCATGACCGTGGCTCACATGTGGTTTGACAACCAGATCAATGAGGCTGACACCACCGAGGACCAGTCAGGTGGAAGTGCAAGTGAGTAAAAGTAATTCAGAGAATCAACAGATCAGAATATGGACCATGTAGTACATAGTTTATGAGAAAGCCTAATGCCTTCCACCCCTGTCGGTGAAACAATATCATTTATCATTTTACTATATCTATATAGTAAACAGTGTATAGAGCATCTATACAGCTCTATTTACTGTATAGATGCACTTCGTAATTCCACAATTGCAGACTGTAGTCCATCTGATTCTCTGCATACTTTGTTAATCCCCTTTAACTCTGTTCTTCAATGGTCAGGATCCCTACAGGACCACCACAGAGCAGGTATTATTTGGGCATTGAATTGTTATCAGCACTGCAGTGACGCTAACATGGTGGTGGTGTGTGAGAAGTTTAAAGAACAAAGTTTGGTTTCAGATTTGTCCTGATTACCCACAGCCATGACATAAATTTGTTAAGTTTCATAATCAGCTAATGATTTAGATCCAAGTATTGGATAATGACTACAAGTAATGTAGAGTAAATGCGTTTATGGTAAATACTATATGTACACTATACATAGTTTGACACTTCTGTGATTCTTAGTGCAAGGCTTCAGAAGTTTTGATAAGAGCTCTCCTACCTGGACTGCCCTGTCACGGGTTGCAGGACTCTGTAACCATGCTGTCTTCAAGCCTGGACAGGATAGCACCCCCATTCTTAAGGTGAATACACACACACACACACACACACACACACACACACACACACACACACACACACACACACACACACACACACATACACACACACACACACCTATACTGTACACCTATATACCTATACCTGTACTTATGTTAAGGTTAGTGCTAATGATATGGAAATACTTGTGACTAGTGACTGTGAATCTGATGTGTGTGTAGAGGGACACAGCGGGAGATGCTTCAGAGTCGGCCCTGCTGAAGTGTATAGAGCTCTCATGTGGGAGTGTGAAAACACTTAAAGAGAAAAACCCCAAAGTGTGTGAGATCCCCTTCAACTCAACCAACAAGTACCAGGTACCCATGCAAATGTGCACACCTAGACATACACAGTACAATACAGTCCCAAGCATAATATAGGATATTAAGTATAAACAATATATATAATACATATTTAACTGAGAAAAGGCAGATCAAATTTAACCTTTTAAATCTCAAAACGACACAGAGAAACTTATCCAAGCATTTGTTACAGGCAGAGTTGATCACTGCACTGCTCTTTTTTTCTGGACCTCCTAAGAAAACAATCAACCCTTCTCAAATCATATCAGAACAAAGAGAACTCATATCACTTATGATTTCCAAGAACAGCTCTTACTTCCTGTGCCATTTAAAATAGATTTTAACGTCTTCATACTAGGCTTTGAACCTCTAACTGACCATAAAGCACCAGCTTCATTTCCTCTTAATGTCCCAACTTGAGATGTTAGACCTGCACGTTCGGGCCTTTGGCAAATACTTTATTTATTTAAATTTACTGTTGAATAATTTCCTTTATTGATACTTTTACTTGTACTTAAGAATCACTGCAGTAACATTACTCATAATTATGTAGGGCATAAATACACACAAAACATGATTTTATGGAACACCCTTCCCTCTAGCTGTCTATCCATGAGATTGAAAACAGCCCCACAGGGTACCTGCTGGTCATGAAAGGAGCTCCTGAGAGGATTTTGGACAGGTAATACAACTTATCTCCATGGATCTCTCGCTGACCTGGGAAAGCAGTATCTTAACAAATCTGTTTTGAGTTGTCTGATATGACATATTTGGTGTATAAGATCCCTTTACGAATAATTGTATATTTTTTTGTCAATAACTAGTGCACAACAATTTAAACTTGTAATTTTAAGAGGACTGATAACTGACTATAACTGACAGTAATTGCTAACTGTTTTTGCTGGTGATTGATCACACAGGTGCAGTACTATAATGATCAACGGCAAGGAGCTTCCTCTAGATGCTAAGTGGAAAGATGCATTCCATGAAGCTTACGTGGACTTGGGGGGTCTTGGGGAGAGAGTGTTAGGTAAGGGAAGGCGTGTGGGTTTGATAAGAGAGAAAGTGTTGGGTGAAGAAAGGGAAACCTTTCAGGTGGAACAAGAGTGTTAAGAAAAAGTATGGAAAAGTGAGTGTTGAGAAAGGGCATGGAGAGTGTTGAGTAAAGAGAGACTGAGTATTGAGAGTGGCATGAGGAGCGAGAGTATCGTGTAACGAAAGAGAATATTGTGTAACAGCACTATTTTATTTTATTTTTATATTGTTTCTGTGCTTGTCTTGCTATCCAATGCTGACCAGAGGACAGTGGGCTCTCCTTTCGAGTCTGGTTCTTGCTCGAAGCAAGTTTCTCCTTGCCACTGTCGCCTGCTTTATAACAGCCTTTGTTGTAAAAGTAGCTATATAAATAAAACTTGACTCTTAATTTAATAACAGAATGGAATGGAAAGGGGCGTTTCAAGGCAGAGAGAAGAGTACATGGAGCGTGGAGAGAGCATGGAGAGATTATTGGGGAACGACAAGGAAAGAGAGGCTTCTGGTTAAGGAGAAGAAATAGGTTGGTGGTTGGTGTAGCTCAGCAGATAACACCACTACCCACCATTGAACTACTACCCAATGTGAGAGACTGGGGTTGTAATATTGGTCTGGGTGACTATGCTGTGCTACACCAATAAGGGTCTTTGGGCAAGACTCCTAACACTACATTGGCCTACCTGTAATACGATAAACCTTGTAAGTCGCTCTGGATAAAAGTGTCAGCTAAATGCCGTAAATGTAAATAGGAAATGTTAAAGAAGGTCATACAAACACTCTCTTTTAACGTTAACACAGGTTTACTGAATGCACTGCCTTAATGAGACACTATTTATAATACCGTGTTCATTTCACAAAATTAAAACCTTCACCTTTGATAAAAAATTCTTAGTTAGAAACATTGACTAGCATTTTTACTGGCTTACCATTACCATACGTCAGCTGTGGATTCACATGAACAACTTTCATCTGTATTGGAGTAATACTTGACCAGCATTATATACAGTTGCAGGTGACCACATTTCATTAGTAGACAATGCAGAAATCCAAGTAATTCCACAGGGTTTGCTTACATTTTCTTGCAACTGTACACTTTTACTAATTTAATGGAAGTTGTATACTTTGCTTTAGTAAAAGATGAAGACCCTGAACTTAGTCCAAGTTATGTTATTATTATTATTTAAAAAATGATACTTAAAAGATGACATTTTTGTCATTACAACGATATCGGCTGACAGAACAGATTTGTTTCCAAAATATTATTATTAGAAATTTGTTTTCATTTATTTTTTTTTGTGTGTGTGTGTGTTTGTAGTATGTGTCTTAGTCTTAGTTTGCATTAGTTCTATTAATTGTTACATAATTTAAATATGCTGGACACTGGTTTTTGAATCATGCCAGTTTCCACCCAGTTCAAAATGTATTGCCTTTTAATAGTAATAGTACGCAATCAAATTTCAGAATCTGTATAATATATTTTTTGGGCATAATAATCAATAAATATTGTATATTTGACAGAGCTGAATCAATTGAGATTCCACTGAGCAAGCTTTTGGGGAAATGAGTTAAGAAAGATGATGGTTTAAAACCATTTCACTTTGCAAACCTCTTTAGGGATAACCTGTGTTAGCTATTAATTACTAAATTACTTTGAAGAAATCTGGGATTGAACCCTGGGGGACGAATAATTAAACTGTTCAGATAAACAGGTTACAAAACACGTGCAGCTTAAATAGTAATAATACATTTTATTTGTAACATACTTTACATTTGAAACTGTGCTACAGAGTAGAGCATAATTTAAGGAGGTAAAAAGGAGCAGTAAAAAAAGACAAGATGTTGACAAGATGTTTAGGAGACATAAGCTCTGCTAAGAAGATATGTTTTAGGTCCTTGTTTTGAAACTCCCTGTGGTGCCCTCAGATGGTCAGGGAGGGCATTCCGTAGTCGAGGGGCAGCAGAACAAATGCCGGTTCACTCATGGTACTGAGCTTAGTTCTGGGGTGTAGGAGGCGATTTGAGTTCACAGATCGGAGGGAGCGTGACAAGGTTAGTGGGGTGAGTAGCTCCTTCAGGTAGGCGTTGATACACTGATAAGTAAGGAGGGAAACCTTGTACTCAATCCTAGCAGATATGGGAAGCCAGTGAAGAGAGTGGGGAATGGGTGTAATGAGTTCATAGCTCCTCACTTTCATCGGGATCCGAGTAGCGCTGTTCTGAATGTGCCGTAGTCTCTACTAAGACTCGTTAGGAAATGAGAAGTGCATTGCAAAAGTCAAATTTAGAGGAGACAAAAGAATCTTCTACTCAAAAACAAACTGCTGGAGCAGTAATGGCTACTGTTACAATAAAAATGTAACTAATATTTACAAAAAAACACAAAAGTAAACAAAAACAAAAAATAAACAAAAATATTTGGTCACACTCGTGTGCCTACATAAAAAATCAATATTGTTTTTGAAGCCGTAGTAGTCCTGACTGTGTCTTAGTCTCCTTACATTTCTGATTTAAGTAACTGTTAGTTTGAATTATTTTTATTTTGCAGAATGTTAAATGTTTTTGTAATTCTTCATTTTGCTATTTGTTAAAAGAGAGGTTAGACATCTCTTAGCATATTCAAAAAAACATCTGCACTTGCATCACATCCAGTCAGAGGCACACTATCACAATAATAATGTATTGCTTCTCATATTATATTAATATCTGACAGCTTTGTCAAACATCACATATTATGTCAATATCATACAACCTATAAACCCGGTCTATGACAGTTATATTTAAAACCATCACTATTGATTTTGCTAATATTACTTTTGGCATTAGTAGTTAAGTTTATGTCTCTTGTTCTGCTGAAGGATTCTGCCACCTGTTCCTGTCTCCCTCCCAATTCCCTCGAGGCTTTGCATTTGACTGTGATGACATCAATTTTCCCACGGATTCCTTCTGCTTCTTGGGTCTCATGTCCATGATTGACCCCCCCAGAGCTGCTGTCCCTGATGCTGTGAGCAAGTGTCGCTCTGCTGGGATCAAGGTATTAATTCATTCATTCATTACTTCATTTATTTGAATGTTTAACTGATTAATTATGTAATTTTGTTGGTTCATTATTCATAGTTTCTTCATGTCTGTTATCATTTTTATTGTCCAGTTTGGCACACCTGCTGTCCCACAGTTCTTTTTTTTTTTTTTTGCCATGGACCAAAAGTCCATATACCAAAGGCCAGTCATGATCACCCTCTAGGCTTTTAGTACAGGCCACAGTGAAGTAGACTCAGCAGCCTGTAAGGCAAAGTTTCTTGATAAACAGTAAACAGTATAGCCTCTGTGATGCAAGGAAACATTTACAACAGCACCCCCCACACACACTTCTGCTTTATCATATTGGTGGTAATCTGATAAACAACAGTTGTTTAAAGTGATTTAAAAGGTTTCCAGTGTTTCCCATGCTAATAAATAATCTGGATGTTCAAATTTGTTGTATTTAAGTATTAGCTTCTGGTAGTTTTTCTGCAGGTCAGTGCTTCAGCATTTAATGTGCATTTAATGTGCCTAAAACATGTAGTGTACATTTGATGAACTTATATCTAGGACACAAGACAGGAAAATTTGGCAGTTAATCAAGTCCTCGGAGTAAACAGTCAACTTAAATATCAGGACTGTAGATAGAGTTTACCACAAATCTCAAACCAAAAGTCTTTCTTTTGCGTTTCAGTAGATTCTAAACAATGCAGCATTTGACTGTGCTGTTGTAAGTTTCTGACAATGCTCTGAATGTGGACATTGTGGTGTGTGGTGTTGTGTAGTGCGTTTGGCTACAAAGAAATACGGTCTTCTCCAAAAGCACATGACAATGCACCATCACAGGTTCTACTGAAAAGTTTACTATGTGACTATCTTTGTTTATACCCTTTAACTAGCAAGTGCTCATTTTTGCTAGTGCTGACTTTAAATTCATACCTTAGTTTAGCATTAAGCTAAATGTTTAAATGCTATTTAAAAGTGTTAGAATGAAAGGAATAATGTTTTTGCTATCTTTTAAAAATATATTTGCAAAAATAATTGTACAAATAAATGTATTTGTATTTGTTGGTGGCTAAAGGTTAATGCTTCTGCTTTAAGAAGTGCTCAATTTACTTACATGGACATGCCACCATTAGACTAATCGCTCTAGTTCTGCAGTAAGCCAGGCTTATTGTTTTAACTGTTGTCCCTTAAGATCATAAAAACGACCATCAGATCAGATTGACAGGATAGTGGGAACATTTTCATGTAAATACTAATTATATCAGGTAAACTAAAATAGGAATTGTATTTTCGAAAGGCTTACATCCTTTGTGAAACTGTGAATTGTAGACTCTATCTATTGATATGTATGAACAGCATCACGCGTTGTTGTGTTGAAAGGTTTTTTTTAAAAGGTAGCAGTGACAGTACTCCAATCTAGGCAACCTACATATTAAAAATATAAGGCTTATGATGCTAAACTGCTCTATCCCTAAATATATTTGAAAATATTTTATATATTATTATATACCATACCATACCATTGGCGTAATGGCATATTAAATATACCAAATGCAGGTGCTGGATGTATGTTTATGTAGGCTCTGTCCTAGGAAGCCCTTAGACCCAGTGCAGGTGGTGGGAGACAGGAGGATGTTAGCCAAGCTGGCATCCATGCTGGAGAATGACTCCCACCCCATGCATCAGACTCTAGCAGTAGTGGGCAGCTCCTTCAGCGTCAGGCTTCCTCACCCCAAGTGTCTGAAGGAGCGGTATCGAAGGTCCTTCCTTCCTGCTGCTGTTAGACTCTACAACCAGCACTGCTCCCAGAGGACCACGCACACACACACTTAACTATACACACTCACAGGAAATAGAGTTGTTTTCTATGTAGCATAATGTGCAATGCTAACAATGTGCAATTTTTATCTTATCTTATCTTATCTTATCTTATCTTATCTTATCTTATCTTATCTTATCTTATCTTATCTTATCTTAGCTTATGTACATGGGATGGGAAAACATGTATGAAAATGATCATCAAATCTTCTGTAGAATGCTATATGGTGTTGTAAACTAGGCCTGTGCCTTGGTTGGTGTAGCTCAGCAGATAACACGGCTACCCACCAGGGAGCCACCACCACATGTGGGAGACAGGGGTTCAAATCCCGGTCTGGGTGACTATGCTGTGCTACACCAATAAGAGTCCTTGGGCAAGACTCCTAACACTACATTGGCCCACCTGTAATATGAATACCTTTGTAAGTCGCTCTGGGTAAGAGGGTCAGGTACATGTAATGTAAACAGCAAATGTTAGTCACTTTAGTTGAATGCCACTTATTACAGTAAAATGTTGTTGATTTCATCAGGCAGTACTGCTTTACTGCTTTATAGGTTTATATAATGTTGTAGCGGTTAACTTTAGTAATGTTGGTTTACTGCTACAAAGCATCAAGAGCATCAGAGCTTCAAGTTGCCATAATGTCTATAACTATTTACTTGTTGTGCTTTCTAAGTTCATATTACTAAGTTCAAAATATAAATATAAACCCCATTAAAAACTTGTACTTCAAAAATATTTATATACCCTCAGGGGGCCCCCACTAGGCTAGGACCTCATGCTGTTGCCTGCCTTGCCTAGAGACTACACAAATGTGTATATAGCCTCGGGGGCCCTCCCACTGGGCTGGGAGGCCACACCTTATATATGATGTGTTCGTTCACAGTGTCAATGCCAACAATTACAATTTGAAATGTAAATAAAAAACATGTTTATGCGTCTTATTCACAAAGGTAATCATGATAACAGGAGACCATCCAATCACAGCCAAAGCTATCGCTAAGGGTGTCGGCATCATCTCTGAGGACAGCGAGACGGTGGAGGACATCGCTAAAAGACTCAACATTCCTCTCAGTGAGGTCAACCCCAGGTGTGTGTGTTGTGTTGGACCTATAGACGTTTTTAACAGATGTCTTATTAGTTTTTCATGTTGTGATGCTGCGTGATGAGCTTTTCTTATTTTTGCTCAATTAAAACCCTGTTTTCCTTTTACATGTGTGCATGTTGTATGTCTCTGTGTGTGTGTCCGTGACAGAGATGCTGAGGCGTGTGTAGTTCACGGGAGTGAGCTGAAGGGGATGAGTTCAGAAGATTTAGACAACCTTTTGAAGAACCATAGGGAGATTGTCTTCGCTCGTACCTCTCCACAACAGAAACTCATGATAGTGGAGGGCTGCCAGAGAGGGGTAAGAGAGTGTGACAGTGTGAGTGAGAACATTTCATTGCTTTGTCTCTATTTCTCATGGATATAAAAAACGGTCTACACCAGAAATTAGTTTGTGTGGCACATAGCCTGATCCACATCCAGCTCCTTGTTATTTTATAGCACACTATTTTTGTGGATCCCACACCACATCCACATATTAAATATATTTCTGTGATTGTCTGTAAATCATATTTTCATTTAAATAATACTTTTTTCTGCAAAAGAATTTTTTCCTTCCCAGTCTAAAGAATCCTTGGCTTCGGGAATAATGCTATATACGTTTAACTGTGATTGGAAAACCCACACATGAGAGCACAAGTTTCTAAACAACATTCTTATAACTCCTGGCTTGGGAAACCTAATAATGCACATTTTAAAGATTATCTCTTTATGAATTCAGTCACACTATATGGACACAAGTATTGGGACACTCACACATTAAGGCATACAGAAGTTTTTATGACATCCAATTGTAAATTAATAGGCATTAATATTGAGTTTCCCTTTGCAGGTGTAACAGGTTTTACCTTTTTGGAAAAGCTTTCTACATAATTTGAAGGCATGTCTGTGGGAATTTTTTGCTGATTCACCAAAAGAGCATTTGTGAGCATTTGTGTTTTACAAACTGACTTGCTGTAACATTGGCATCCTGTAACACTCCCTGTGCTTGGATTCTGGGATCTCTTTAGAACAAACCATTCAGTCACAAATGTTTGTAAAAGCATATTGCATGGCTACATGTTTGATTTTAAGCCCCTGCACCAATGGGGCTGAATTAAACCCCTGGACCCATTGTTTAAGTCCCAAAAGTCTTGTCCATATACTGTATCTCCCCCTTTTCCCATTCACCTACCTAACATATGTCAGATTAAGCCCTGACTCATAACTGTTTCAACAGTATCAACAGCTTTTGGGTGCAGTAGTTATGAATGGCTTTCTGGGAGTACAAATGTACCACTGTATGTTAATGCGTGATAGTTAACAGCTGTTTGTATTTACAGGGTGCTATTGTAGCAGTGACGGGTGATGGAGTAAACGACTCACCTGCTTTAAAGAAAGCGGATATCGGCATTGCCATGGGAATAGCCGGATCTGATGTGTCCAAACAGGCGGCAGACATGATCCTGCTAGATGACAACTTTGCTTCGATAGTAACAGGAGTGGAGGAGGGTAAGAGAGACAGGGAAATAAAAGGAAAAAAGGAGTAGATGTGCAGAGTGAGGGAAACACCGTAGAGCAGCAGTTTGTGGCCTTTAAATTAAAAGTTTCTGTCTGAATTGTTTGTCAGAATTATGTTATGTGTATATAGTTAATCATATAGTTGTTTATTTTTGCTGTGGTGAAAACAAGCATCATATAGTGTATTTTAAAAATGGAAAGTGATGAAATGGGGGGTAAGCAGTCAAGTTCATATTTTACCCATATTCACAAGCCCTATTAGAGGCAGTTTGTAGGGCTTAGTAGATTGGCTAAGTAGCCTAGTTAAATATGCTTTCAGGCTTTGTAAATGAAGATATGCTATAAAGAATAGTAATACTGATGAAGAAAGACAGCAAGACAGAGGAAAAGAGAGAATTGAGGAATTTAGACGTGAAACATTAGGGAGAAATACACTTTTACATACACCCCTTTTACTTGTTTAGTCCAGGTGTTTCAGTTTAAATCCTTGCTACCACGTGATCTGCACAGACAAACTGGCAGTAGGAAGAGCTATACTGAAAAGTTTCTGTCTATATACAGTATGCCACAAGTCAGTTCCATGGTAATGCCAGTGGTTTTGGTCTAGGATGTCCAGCAAGCGTATTTAAGTGATATGGAAATGAAAAGAAAAAGAAAATGAAAAGTGAATTATCTTTTCTAATCATACAGCAATGTATCCTATCTGTTTTCCCTGAAGGTCGTTTGATCTTTGATAACCTGAAGAAGTCGATAACTTACACTCTCACCAGCAACATCCCCGAAATCACTCCATTTCTGCTCTTCATCATCGCTAATGTACCTCTTCCTCTGGGCACTGTCACCATCCTCTGCATCGACCTGGGAACCGATATGGTAAAAGACACACACAACTCTGGCTCAGTCACAGTGATGTGGAGGCAGGTTACAAATATGTGTGTGAGAGACTGAGACAAATCCATTTCCTTTTAGTTTCTTCTTTCTTATTTGTTTTGTTTACTCTTTGTTTGCTTTGTCCCCATAATATTCTCTCTCTCTCTCTCTCTCTCTCTCTCTCTCTCTCTCTCTCCTCTCTCTCTGTGTCTCACTCTTTCTCTCTCTCATTCTCTCCTCTCTCTCTGTCTGTCTGTCTCTGTCTCTCTTTCTCTCTCTCTCTCTCTCTCTCTCTCTCTCTCTCCTCTCTCCCTGTCTCACTCTTTCTCTCTCTCTCCCTCCCTCCCTCCCTCTCTCTCTCTCTCTCTCTCTCTCTCTCTCTCTCTCCTCTCTCTCTGTCTCACTCTTTCTCTCTCTCTCTCTCTTTCTCTCTCTCATTCTCTCCTCTCTCTCTGTCTGTCTGTCTCTGTCTCTCTTTTTCTCTTTCTGTCTCCCCCTCTTCCCTTAGATTCCTGCAATCTCTCTGGCTTATGAGACAGCAGAGAGTGACCTTATGAAGCGTCATCCCCGAAAGCCCAAAACTGATAAACTGGTCAATGACCGACTCATCAGTATGGCATACGGACAGATTGGTACATACGCCTACAGTGCCCTTTTCTCTCTTTGGTATTTAAATGAGAATGTTAAAATAATGAAAATTATGTCAATTTGAAAATAAAACACTTATTGTAATGTAAATTGTTGCTTGTGTGCAGGAATGATCCAGGCCCTGGCAGGTTTCTTTACCTACTTTGTAGTTATGGCACAGAATGGCTTCCTACCGTCCAGACTTCTAGGAATACGTCTGGAGTGGGACAGCCGACACATAAATGATCTTGAGGACGTCTATGGACAGCAATGGGTACACCAAAAACCTACACAGAGATAATTACACATTTATACAAACACACTTCTTGTCTATGAAAAACGAATCAGTTATTTTGAAAACTTATGTCAAATTGCATTACCAGCCAAACGTATGGTGGTGTAGTGTCTATACCGTAGTTATACCTCCAAGTATGGGATTACCACTTCTTATATAATCAAATTTAAGGTGTTCTGAATGTTAAATTTACTATTAGTTAAATTTACTTCTTTCCTGATTCCAGACACACCTAAACCTTCTGTTAGTTAAGATAGATGATAAGATAATAGGTTACCATTATAAAGTTGTAAAATTGCACAGAACTAGCCTTTTTGAGTAATTGTATACATTTATCTAAAGCCAGATTGGTTTATATTAATGTCAACACTGATTTCAAACTTTAGAACAATGATTCCACATTTTTGAAATACTGTTTAACAATACAATGCCACCATTCAATCTTTTTATTTATAATACCATTCTTATCCCTGGGAAAACACTTTTGAGGTTTTGAAGAAATAAAATCCAATCCCAATTCCATAAAAGTCGCTGTGGAAAATGTAAATAAATGTAAATAAAAACAGAATGCAGTGACTTGTCAGATGAGACATTTTACTATTTCATAAAAATTGTTAACTCATTTAGAGCTTGAGGCAGCATTAAGTTGGTTTGAGGTTGTCTTATGCATTTGCCAAGTAACAAAACTGTTTTAATGAACATTCCTGCTTATACAAAAGATAAATAAATCTCCAATATCTGTTCCTCTCCAAATTTAAAATCAAGGACATGATCAGTTTTCTCTTAATCAAATGAATTTAAAAAATTTTCATTTTTAAGCAGTGCATTTTGTGCTCTGCATTCTGCTCTGTCTGTCCACACCCTTTTGCAACTAAATTTTACAAGAGCGATGCCACATATAATGACACTACCAATAAATTAGCTGGCTAAACTGCTAACTTACTCAAGAAGTCCACTAATCATTGCAACGCCTAATTTCCAGTGTATACCGTATTGCAGTGTGGTGGTGTCTTCCTACCAACAAAGAAGAAGTTGTTGTGTTATGTCAGATGTATCCCAGAGCGGCAGAATAGCAGTTTGTCCTTGTTATTTACAGTAGGTGACAACTTGGCACCTTTCTGAGACTTAAACAATGAATTGCAAAACACTGTTGCTCATCATAGTTAACTCAATAGTGATTGAGTTAACAAGTGAACCATTCAGATTGCAGAGATAGAGTGTTGAACTAACTTGCATAACTGAAATACTCAGCCTGCCTGTGGTGGTTCTTTATACCTATCGTGGTATCGTTACTGACCTGTTTGGTGTTTCTTAGTAAGCATTACATAATTTTATAGTCTTCTCCTGTCCCAGCTGGTTTTGAAAAAGGTGTTGTTGGCATTTAATTTAAAAAAAAACATGTACCTTATTTTGATTTGTCTTTTGGATAAAGAAGTTTCTTTTAGGACTCTATATTGGAAACCAGTGTTTCTAGTGTTTGACTAGCATCACCCATCATCTCTCTCTCTTTGTTACCATCTTTAATTCAGAACCAGACAAAAAAACAGTGATAGCATGTCATCTCAGCTAACGTTACCAAGCTTGACATTTTACCTCATACTTTTCAGCTGTGACTTTGTGAAGAGTTAATTGTTTCCCTTTCACTCTGTGGTAGCTTTCACATGGCTGCAGTAGTCTTGCTTTGCTCTAGTAGAATTCTACATTGCTCTAAACAGATCAGAATCTCTGATCAAAATGTAAGATGCAGGCTATGCACTGCTCTCTGGTTCCTAAACATGAGAATGTAGCATGTAATGATGTTAGAGAGAAGCTAATGTGCTAATCAAGAATCCTGGTTTACTATGCAACATAAAATCTTTTGTGAAAACCTGAATGTGAACTGAAATAAATGAGTAACCAAACAACCAAAACAATACCATTACCGTTCATCTTCTCTCATGTGCCTAACAGTGTGCAGTTTAAAGCATGTTTGTAGTTGGTATTTCATTGTAAGCTTTTTTATTAAGTTCTGAAAATTCTTTAAAAAGGAGGCGAAGATTGGCGTTCTCAGCTGCCATGGTCACTGCAGTTGCACATTGTTCAACGCACCACTGTTTCCAATTCAGTATGTTTCACTATGTTTTGTTGGGGCAATTTGCTGCCCTGTTCTTCTGATCCTTGCTTGCTGTTGTTTGTGTAGTGTATTTTTTAAATTCCTGTTTTGCATATTTATTCATAATGTTTGGAAATTATGGCGTGTTTGCTCTTCTTTCTTGTTTCAGTGGCTTCTTTAGCTTTCTAGTTTAGCTTTTCCCTTGTTTCTATTTTTTCCTTGCTACTAAACATGTGAATATTCATGTGAATCGCTGTTACCAACAAAGTACTACAATCCCATAGACATGCTAATAAATCGGAGTGCTGTCCAACCACCTGCTTTTTATCTGTTACATAAGCACAATAGTAATGGCAAAATTTAAAAGCTAACTTTAGATTTTCCAATGGTTATACACTCATATATACCGTCATTGGTATAAATACATATTAGCAAAAACAAGCTTTTAAATTATTATATTTATTACGTATGTGTCTACATTTGTGTGTGTTTCTTTATCAGACCTACGAGCAGAGGAAGATTGTGGAGTTCACCTGCCACAGCGCCTTCTTCATCAGCATTGTGGTGGTGCAGTGGGCCGACCTCATCATCTGCAAAACTCGCAGAAACTCGCTCTTCCAGCAGGGGATGAGGTGTGTGTGTGTGTGTGTGTGTGTATATGTGTGTGCATGTGGAGTACTGAATAGTTATACCTGCTTAAAGTTTATATGTTGTTTATTAGTTGTATCTAATACATTAATGCTGAAAGATCTCTCTTCCTTCCTGTAGGAATAGGGTTCTGATATTTGGACTGTTTGCTGAAACTGCTCTTGCTGCCTTCCTGTCTTACTGCCCTGGAATGGATATTGCTCTACGCATGTATCCAGTCAAGTGAGCCTTCATATCCATGAAGTTGCTAATATACTTGCATATAGTTGTAAATTTTTATCCTTTATATGTTTCCTTTGTGCTAGTTTTGCTATCCGGTATTGACCAGAGGACAATGGTTTTCCTGTTGGTTCTGGTTCCTCTTGAGGTTTCTTACTCTTGCTTTGAGGGTTTTTCCTTGCCACTTGCTCACTAGGGCTTAGGCCCAGATTCTCAGTAAGGCTGCTTTGTGACATCTGGTTTAAAGGCGCTGTATAAATATGCCTGCATTTCCAGTTTATTTCACCTAATAATCTAATATTGCATCTAATATTACAATATTAATTTGTTTGCAAAAGTAACTGATGTGACTTCTTTAAGCAGCAATGACTTAAACCAGATGGTTCCTGTGACTGTCCGTAATTGTAACTGCAACAGCAGCAGAACTAGATTGAAGTATCATACTGATTTCACTGTTTCACTGTGGGGATGAGGTATTAATGCTGGAATGTGACCTATTTGTGTTCGCTTGTGTCAAACATCTTTCACTTCAGAAATATGTGCTAACAAGACATGCACATGGCAATCTCACACATTTTTAATGAGAGTCTGAGACACTTGGTGGCGTTGATACAACAGTGAATGATGCAAAGTGGACGCATTCAGTGGTTAATTTTATGCAAATGAGCAGTGACACATAGCAGGGATCACCAATCAAAAATCACAAGTGCTCCACTGACCTTTTGAAAAATGGAGAAGAGACTCTGTATTGCTGTGTTCGGATTTCCCATTCTTTATGATGTGTATAGTGAAATGATAATGCCTGTATTCACTGTTTATGTATTCTGAATGCTGTCCCTTTAAAAACGTTGCTTGAGGTTGCAATCCAACATGCCGTCTCATCTGTGCAGCAGCATGCTAGATCTAGCAGACTAGATCTTTCTCATATAGGATTTTGATATTATCATATTATTCAAGGTTAATAAAAAACAGGTGATTAAAATGATAGATTAATTTTAAAAAAAACATTCAAGACCCAGGTATATTTTTTGCTTCTTTTTTCTCCTCTAAAGGGTTTCCTGGTGGTTCTGTGCTCTGCCATACAGTGTGCTCATCTTCATCTATGACGAAGCACGCAAGTTAATTCTGAGGAAATATCCGGGAGGTGAGTGGATCAAGCATGGAGTTAACTAGATTCACATATTTCTCTTATTCTTAGTAATCTTAGGACATTTTTGTTGGCTAGCGTTAAGAGAAATCAATGGTATCTTTCACAACTGCAAGTTTCTCAATGTTTCTGGAGAACTTGCATATACACATTTTTAAAAGAGTGCTCAGTCAAAAATAGAATTATTTTTTAATGTCATCATTTCTTCTGATTCATTTCCAGGTTTTGTGGAAGTAGAGACCTACTATTAATCAGCAGTGAATATACACTAAGGCCCTAATTCACTAAGGCTCTGAATAAAGAATTTGAGTTTGTTCAGTAAAGTAGACATGCTTTATGTGAATGTGCTTCAGGAATTACATAAGCTCATTTAGCATTAAGCAGCACATTTGTATATGAAAATGTGTTATGGCTTCTTTGTGATGTTTTGTATGTGCTGAGCTAAACACTTCAAACATATATTAAAAACTGATATCAAGACCAGCAGTTGCAGAAATGATGAAATTATGAATGATTGTAGATGTATGTGTATATATGTATATGTATTTCATAATGTTGTGTATGTGCATTGTGTATATAGCGTCAAGGTTCAGCCTGAGGTTTTGATTTTTCAGTGCCACACAACCAGTTATAATTTGGGCAGTGCTCTGTTGTGGTGATGCGAAGTCAATGAGCCAATTGTGCACTGTCGAGTCTGTTTTTATATTGGTTTTTGATAATGTTTATGGATGAAAATGACTATTCACAGATAGTGAATAGGGAAATATTGAAGCATTAAAGCAGAATTGTGTTTGTTCTGGCCAACTGAAACATATTAAATTTAATTTTTTTGGCCAGTGTATTATAGTGTTATTCAAATTATGCACTGTAACTTTTTGAACCAAATTATAATAAGACTATCCTCAGTTCCTTCTTTCTCACAAGCACCACCTAAAGTCAACGGAAACCGAACAACAAAAAATGTATTGTTACATAAAAAAATTCTGATTTAACCTCAGGACCTACCGACAGTAAACAGACTTGATTTAAACATGCATAAAAAGGACAGCTTTCCACTTGATGGTTTTATTTATATAAATTAGTAACAGATAATAAACATGACAAAAATTTATTTTATTCTGAGAATAAAGAAATAATTATTTTTAAAATGGCCATATTTGTGCCACAATAACTGGCATCCCTACAAATTTCTCAAAACAAAAAGTAGCTGGGATATATTTTATTTTTTCTTTTGCTTTTGGAAGATGAACCGAGAGTCTAGGAACTTTTCAAGCAGTAATGCATTATGTTTTACTTGGGTGTATCTTTGAGGTGACACAAAGGACAAATGCCCTTACTTTACGAGTATCAGGATCAGCTTGGGTCCCCCGTACTACTACACACTGTGCCAACCTCAAGTCAGCTTATAAGCGTTCTTTGTGAGCTCCTGCAGCTGCCTGTAACTTTAAGCGTTTTAATGTTGCTCTTGGCATTAATGTCATTGTTGGATAAATATACTGCTCCAGTTGCCCATGTGTGTACACATTGCATGACACATTAACTTTATGTCATGTCTTCTGTCAGTAAGAGGCTTCCTGTATCTGGAGCTTGAATGGCTGTTAGCTAGCCTCTAGACATAAAGTGCTATGTGTTTACTAATAATTCTAATTAAGTGCATTTCCATTCACTTCCAATTCCAACTGTGTTCCTTGCCAATGTATGGCCACAGTATACATTTTTTATATACATAATGAAATGCAGCCATCATCAACTGCATCCTTGACTTTGGGATAGGCTGTATTCACCCCTTGAAATATTATTCTACAATAAACATAATGTTATATACATAATGTTAATGTTAATATTTAAATTAGCATGTACACGAGAATTATGCCATATGTGGGAAATGTTCCATCTGAAAAAGTTTTTATCTGCAGTACAAAACACTTCACCCAAATCACCCACTTTATAGGCGGAAAAGTAATGACTCTTTAAAAAGTAAAAAAAAAATTGTCGCCATATCATTAGCATGAAAAAACTAAAAACTCTTATTTTCAACTCAGTTAACCTTTCAAGGTATGCAGTATGATGGCAGTTGGTAAAAAATGTTTCTGATGATTTTGTCATAAAATCTTTTTTAAATTGAAAGTAGTTAAAAGTAATTGAAAGTATTGTTTTGCAGAATAATTCATGCTGTGTTATCATATAGCAATACATTGTCTTAATGGTAAGAAATTTAAATATCATTTGAAAGCATTAAAAAATTAAGCATTTTCAAAAGTCAAGAAATGCTGGTGAGTGTAAACATATTTGATCAAACCAAATTATCAAACATTTTTAAAAAATTGTGCGTCACATTTCAGTGTTTAATAATTTGCATTACACTTAAATGTTTGTGTTCATTGTGTACTTTCATAGTAAATGTATGAACTTTATAACTACTGTATATATTTAATGTTAGTTAATGAAAGCTAAAGAATATACTATATACATATATTATACTAATTTTGTGCAAGAGATGATCGGGCTCAACCAGGGACCAAGAACTTGATTTAACAGTGTCCTCACCTTAATGCTGTACAACGCTTACATAACATGATGAATGCTGCACTTCTTAGAAATCTTGTCCAACTTCTGAAATCAGAATATCACCCTTGTGACTGGAGAGTCTGAGGACACTATGTGTGTCACGTATGTTGCGTTTTTATCCTAATAACTTAGAATAATAATTTAATAACAGACCAGTTATTGACCAGACTCAAAATCTGCATTGTAATGTCTTGCTCTCGAAGTGAAAGTACAAAGCGCTTTAGTGGCTGTTTCTAATGTGAAGATCAGTGCTGCTGTACAGACCTGCTGGAAATCTGCGGAAATCTACTACTTCCGCCAACGTCACTTCCTCAACTCTGAAAACATGGCGTTGATTCTAAGGTCAGTGCTCAGTGACTTCTAACTTACCATAACATGCACTGTTTTAATTTTTCAGTCCGCGTCTAAAACACGACATTTGTGTCTTTATCTGTGTATTTTAGTGACGGTTGAAACGCTCGACAGTGTTTCCGGGCTGTTTAACTGTCTGCGCGAGTTTAGCTTCTGAGCTAGCTGTTAGCTAACCAGGTCCAGATTCTGCTTTGAGTCTTTTTATCAGCTTACTGATATTACTTTGTTTCATGTCGCGCATTAAATACGTGATAGATTATTGTTATGTTGTTTTGGTAACTCTGCCTCTTCTCTTGACGTCTGTTGTTTCTGTCGGAGAAGTATGACCAGTTTAGAGGCTCAGTTCAGACAGGACCTGGTGATGGAACAAGTTCATAGCTGTAAATGTTTTTACTCTAGGTGAATTCCTTCGGCAGTCTATAAATGAACACGAAATCGAGAAAATTTGTAGGCCTCCGTTTTCTAACGTCTGTGATTTAAAGTCTAGATTTTCTTTTGGACCCTCATAAATCTATGTGGCTGTTTGACATTGACATTAACTAACTTGTACAGTACTGACATTTCCGCTCATTAGTACAGACAAGCTCTATAGCAGTCCCTCTGTCGTGTAGTGTATGTGTAGTGTCCTGTAGTAAACTGTAGCGATTGTCGTAATTTGAAGAATATGCATTAACTATACTATATAATGTAATTACTATAGTATTATCAAAAACACACGCACATTTTTCCTCTCTCAGATTCTCCTTGTCTAGAATTTCTACTCAGAGCCCTCCTGTATCTGTGTATTCTGCATATTGTGTGTATTTTGTATATATTTAATGTATCTCTTTTATTTAGTATGTATATTAATGCTGCCCTTCTGTAAAGTATTAACCCTTTAGCCACACCACAAGCATTTCAAGGAATAAATGTCCAGACCTGTTGTGCAAATGACAAATAAACGTAATAAATAAAACTTGATATAACTTTTTTTCCTAACAGTTCATTTTAATCGTCTTAGCCTTGTATTTCTTTGCTATCTATTCTCATATCTTCTATAAAGTGTAGAGTACAATCAGTTCAATCAGTACAATCAGTCTACCAGATCCCTGACACACGCATGTTGGCTTATCTCTTCTGTGAGTGATCCTTGCTCCTGAACTTCTACTTGTGTCGTAACTGAAGCCAGGAGTAGGATGAGTTCCTGTTTTAGGTCTTGGTTCCTCTCAGTGTTTCCTCCTCACTCTACTAGAATGTATTTTTCTGCAAATCTTACACAGACAAATGTAAACAAGACCTGGCATGTAAACAAAGATTATATAAGGATTCTTGTCCTTTGTGTAATCACACTATTTAGATTAGACTTGCTTGTTACTTGTAGCTTGCTTATAGCTAACATTACCTATACTAGATACTTGATCTCAATCTTGACACCAACACAAAGTAAATTAAAGCCTATGAAATGATGTTTAGATTAAGATTTTTTGGCTTCAACCACTGAAAAAGCGGATACAATCACACAGCATGGTCACTGTTTACAGGTTGTGGTTGGGATGCCAATAAATCTGGAAGTGCTTCCTTCTTTAGTCTCAAAGAAATGAAAAGCATTTCCAGAATCTTGAAAGATCAGGGCACTAAAGTTTCTTATTCACCAGCTTGTTTATAAATATTCAAGTCCATCTTAAATAGTGCCGCAATTGCATTCTGGCACCTGAACAAGCTGTAGCACTGAAGGTAGAATGGAGCATTTGATTAAGTAGTTGGCGAATAGGAATAGTAGTTGGTGAAGTCTGGTAATAGTAATAGTTTAGGATTTTGGAATCAGCCTATTTTACTGGCGTCATTTATTAATGCAGAATTTCAATGTATGTACTGAACTCTACTTATTTAATTCCAACATTAATAAAGTTTTCCACTCAGTGGCACAGTAAAACTCCATGTATAGCATTAGCGATAATATGGCTCATATAGTGTGCTGAAGCAGAGTAATGACAGCTGTTTCTCCAGTGATGTTTAAATGCTCTTGACACACCTGGTGACACTAGCTCTGCTTTTGCCCTTTGCGGTGGGTATTAGCCCACATGAAGCATGGTAAAGTTCAGGACATTTTTTCAGATGGTAGACTTTGGTCTTAACTTATCCAACATATGTCCTGAGCAACCCGCTAGCACTGGAGCTGTTCCAAATTTACCTCTTTTATGGCCAAATGTATTGTATATCAATAAATGCATTCATTCCAAAATACTTAGTTTATTAATGATTTTTTGCTTTTTGCTTTTATACTAGGACGGTGGCCCGGCAGGGTCTTTGTTCATCACGGACACAGTTCAGCGTGCTCTATAGGCAGTGAGTATTGTTCATTGTTTGTTTTTGGATGTGTGTTTGTTCTTGGCTTACGTTCCTTTTGGTTGGTCAGTTTCTTTATTTTGATACGTTTGAATAATGTAAACAAATAAAGCATATTTTTTAAAATGATAAAAAAATATAAATCGGGGTGTAAATATCTGACCTCACAACAAATTCAGTTTGATTATGATTTTATTAGTACAAACCACTGGTGCACAAGTTGCATCATTTCAAACAGAAAATTGATTTAGATCCGTAATACATAATTACATGGTATATTTACATATAGAGATGTGTTAGTAGTAGTAGTAGTAGTACACTGCCTCCTATTATACTTCTTTTTTTTTTTACTGATGTGTGCTTGTGTATTTATGTAATTAAGCAACTTCTAAGAGATCACACTAACACAGTGTATGGTCTGTTGTATATGTTCAGTGCTGTTCCCATGGGAACTACAGCGAAAGAGGAGATGAACAAATTCTGGGACAAAAACTCTCGACTCAACAGACCCCTGTCTCCCCATATATCCATCTATAGGTAAGAGAGTGTGTGTGTGAGAGAGAGAGAGAGAGAGGGAGAGAGGGGAGTGTTAGATCAATTCTAAGTAATTCCAGAAAAGACTTGGCTTAAAGTTACTGGGTCGATGCTAACAACTGCACTGCTGTAAGAATAGCCTAGTATCACAATGTTCTAGCCTGGTCTTACAGTGATGGCATTACTGTTATTAAGGAGACTGGTCCTCAGAGTAGGAATGTTTTTTT
This sequence comes from Prochilodus magdalenae, assembly GCA_024036415.1. NCBI lineage: Eukaryota > Metazoa > Chordata > Actinopteri > Characiformes > Prochilodontidae > Prochilodus > Prochilodus magdalenae. The sequence goes on along the minus strand of JAMWET010000078.1, from coordinate 339,036 downwards.
TAACATTTGAATATCCATGTTTTTTGGCAAACTGTACGCAAATGTCCCTGAGAAAAACATATACAGAATAATAAAGATTTAAAATAAAATAAAGAAGATTAAAAAATACAAACATGCACACAAACACACATGTGCACGCAAACACACACAGCGTTGTGCAGGATTAATGAGGACCTGTTTACAGAAATTGAATATAATAAAAAACATTTTCATTAGTGCATAATTACCTGTAACTACATTGTTGCCTTTTTGTTAGCTTATAATGAGGCCTTCAGGTTTACTACATAGGACCAGGTCGTCCTCCCACAGAGGCTGACATGTAGAGCCACAATGTTGGTACAGGAGCCCATAATATGAAGACTTGGCACCATACTGTGTTTACTTGTTCTATATATAAACTATAGTAAATTCCAAATATTAAATAGAGAATATAAAGAATTATATACAGAATATGTAATTAATTTGAATGTACATGTAGCCATAAATAGACCTATAAAATTATGGGCACAAACATTAGCATAAAATAGTACCTACTTTAACTTTATTTGTGAAAATTACAAATAGCCTCCAGTTACTAAGCTGTTGAAAGAGCTTGCAGCATTAATAACTTCCAGTCACAAACTTTAAACTCCTCAAATTCAACACCTCACAGTTTTTAGGAGAGGTTATGAGAGTCGGACACACTGACATTAAGGTTTTCTAACTAAGCTAAATTATCGTTAATTATCAGTGATCTGTTTGCTGTCTCCCACTAATGATGACAGGACTGTGTTGTAGACGTGCAGTAGATACTGTAAAGTTAGCATTACTTAATTACCTAAAATCAGTGTCCTCAAAATGCCTTGGGTCTCGGATGTAGCCAGGTAACAAGATGTGTGTGCGTGTATGTGTGTGAGGAGAGCGGGGCTTACGGGTGAGGAGAGATGCTTTGCTGAAGGAAAAAGGAAAAACACAATGTTGTTTATTGTTATGAGAAGTGTAAAGATATTTTCGGTTCATTACGAAACTGTAGCGGGACAAATTAGACTATGGCGGGCTGCCACAGTCTAGGTAATTAATGGGAGACATTGCTACCGCTCTGAATTCAGTTCATAAAGGCCTCGCTAATTAGCTGATGAGTTGAATCAGGTTTGCTTAATGAGGCAGCATGCTGAAGTTTGCAGTGTTTTGGCCCAGGAGGACAGGAGTCTGACATATGTGATGTAAACACTGCTCAACTTTTCAAAATGTACCATTCATTTAGCAGTCCGTACAGCCTGTATATGAAAACTAAACTGTAAAACAGCCTGTATTAAAATCACCACTTGTTTTGGGATGCATTTAAAAAATATGTGCCTTTTCAGCCTACAGCAGTGTAGTCCTGCCTGCTAATGCTGAAGTTATAAGGAGTGTTTAGCTGAGTGAGAACAGATATATCAAATTTGATGGTACAGTGACATAACAGACTGTTTTAATTCTGGGTTATATAGAAAGTTTGGAAAATTGCCATGTAAAAATGATTTAAAGCTGTACGTAAAATTACACAGTTTAGGGGGA
>JAMWET010000078.1:242500-332500 GCA_024036415.1 Prochilodus magdalenae | reverse complement strand
CTGTCTGTAATGTTATTTGCACATCAACAATCTATCCTGCTAAGGTAACAACATAGGTGTCAGTAAGTACGTAGCGATGCAGGTGATGCGAATTTCAAAGAGGAGAGATCCTCCAAACAGTCCCTCTGCCAAGTCACGATTCGTGAAGTGTTTGCCTCTTCTAAAGTGTGTATGAATACAAATGGTCTTTGGTGTGCTTCTTGAATCCTAGCACTTATGTCAGTTGGGATTTGACATTGTAGTTGTTCGTCACATCGTCGTGATGCAAAAGACACCCCGAAATCCAATTTCGGAGGCCAGAGTTTAGAAAATGTTTAGGTTAAGTGAATATTTCTGATGGTAGATAAAAAAAGTCTGTGTGCTGTAGACATCTCCTGATTCCAGCCCCTGGATCCCACCACTGTAAAGAAATACACCTGTATGTTTCTCTTCAGTGCACCAGTTAAGATCAAAACCTTACGAACGAGATTCTCATACCTTCAGTGACACCTGATACATGTGTTGTGTGATGTCTGACAGTTTCCCCTTTAACGTGTTACATGGTACGACTTCTGTGCCATCTTAAAACGTTTTTCTGGTGATCACTTCAGATAATGCAGCTCAATGCCGGGATGCCTTATACCCCTTAAATACACCTGGCAGTGGGCATGGTGATCCTGGGCTGAAGCAGCTGCTTCAGAGTGCCCCATTCTATTAGCATTGTTTTTCCTTGGAAATTATTCAAGCTGTGGGTGGGCAATTGAACACCTGTGTCAGCAATGGGTGCGGTTTAAAGTAAGCAGATCGCTAATAAGAAACTTCAGGACAATGTATTTCCACATGTACTGAACTTTTACTGCAGCATTCTAAATTACAAAGTATTCTGCGGAATAAGCTTTTTACCGCAAAGATGTTCACAGTGATCCCTGTGCGTTTTGTCAAATCACTGAAGGAAACCTTTATTTTACTGGGGAACATTGAGAAACATGCCCTTAAGCAGGAGAATTGGGTGTAATGGGTTGTGCTCCTGGGTCAGGTGCCTTGCTTAAGGGCACAACAACAGCTGTGCTTAGTAAGCAGGAATATTTCAAACAGCGCCTGTCCAGCACAAGGTCCATTTCCTACAATGCCCACTTGGGATCAAACATGCTAGTCAGCAGCCCTAACCACTGAGTTAGTTACCTGAACACAGCAGGTATTCAGGATGTTTAAATATTGTTTGTGTCATGCTGCTTTTTAATTGCTAAGCAGACGAAATGACCACAGTCACAGGACTGCCTTGCTTATGTGCTTTCTTGCTCATATCAGCCTAATACACTGATCATCAAAAGAAGAGCTGCACCCAGAAGGAAGTGTGGGATTGCAGTTCTATTAGAAAGGAAAATAGAGGTTACCAGGAACAATAGATGATGATGAATTTAGACTGATATGGTCAACCTTTATTGAGATACACATACAGAAGCAGTGTCTCTCAGTATGGTGTCGGCTGCCATGTTTGCTAAAACAACATGCCAGACGTTTTGATAACACCTAATGGTGTCCTGCGATAATCCATCCCATGCAGCTGGAATATTCTCACACAGTTCCTGCAACTTCCTGCAGGGGTGGAGGTGGAGCGCGTGTCCCCACACTGATTAGTTGGTCGTCTACATCAAGATAAAAACAGGACTCATCACTGAAGATGACCCGCTGCCATTCTGAGTCAGTCCATGACAGTCTGGCACAACATCATTGCAGTCCGCCGATGTGACGTGGTGTTAATGGCAGTCGTCTAGCGTCTTGTAGCTGTCCATTCCGCTATACATTCAGTTGTACATTAATTTATAATGGAAAAAAGTAAATGTATTTACAAACTACTAAATACTTGTTCGTTTTGGTGGTCTGTGATGATGTGGTGTAGAGTCGACAGTTGGGTTTAACTGGTTCCTACACAAAGACAAATTAGCATAGTTGTTGTACATTGATTTAAACCAGAATCACTTGTGCCAGATGCACACAAGGAATTTCTCCTGCTGGGTGCACACATGTAGGACATGTTACATAGTAAACAGAACAGGCAGACATACAGACTATTTATCAACCCAGGCAGCAGACAGCTACCAGGCAGACGCAAGATGTGTAGGCCAGAATTGGGCCAAATGCCAGACAGCCTCACAGTTTTGTCTTGTGTCTAAATCTGTGGGTCACTTCTGGCATGAATGTTGTGGACCAATAATGAATTGGACCAGATTTAGGCCTTTTCTATTAGTTAATAGGTTAATAGTTTGAGTCGCACGTGGGCCAACAACCCAGCTGTACACTGGGCCAGGGCAAACCCAAGGACAACTAAGATATAATTAAATAAGGGAGAAAATGTGAAGCGGGTTGAATATGTGAACATACAGGTGCAGTGTTTTGAGAAAACATAATAACTATAATATACAGTAAATAACAGGAAGATATAAACATTTGTAACATTATACAATTTGTATCAAGTCCTTATACAAGATATAGGAACATTTCTGTTCAGGTTCCATTGCACTGAGAATTCACAAGAGCATTGGTGAGGTCAGGTAATGATGTTAGATGACTCGTTCTGGATCACTCCAGCTCATCCCAAAAGTATTGGATAGAGCTCCATCACTCCAGACAGCAAGCTTTATACCCATCTAGTCAATGCTTAGGTTGGGAATTGTGACCCTAGTCCCACATGCAGCTGATTCCCAAGTGCACTGTTCTATTGACAATGATTTTCTATGGAGATTATACAAGCTGCCCCTATAATACCTACAATATACAGTGGGCTATATTACAGACTGATATGAACAATGGTACAATGTACAGCGGTACAGTGCAGGTTAGCATTATGTTACAGGAGGAGTTATGCTGTAATATAATACGGGCAATTTTTATTCCAGTTTAAGTGTCAGGTGCCCACTGTGAATAAAGAGCACTACCGCTCGTCTGATTTGCTGTAATGGGCCTGAATCTTCTACCAGAAGGAAATGGCTTGAAGGTGATATACAGAATGTGAGAGGCCGTCTGTGAAAGTTGAGTATTATAATAAAATGATCAGTTTAAATGTGTCGGATCTCGACTTATTAGAATAAGAAAAAGAGAAAATGTTATGGCTTTTGTCCTAAACCAAAAAGCTAGGTGCATAGAAATGTAGATGAGTGGAAGTGCAAACCTTTAGCCCTGCTAGGAAAAAACAACTTAGGCCTACATGGCGCAACACATGTGTTTAATGGTGGCATGATGGTCAGCAGCAATGGAAGTATGGTGGGCACCAGCTAAATGAACATATCTTGTATCTTTATGCTGGTATGGTGGGCACCAGCTAAACGAACATATCTTGTATCTTTATGCTGGTATGGTGGGCACCAGCTAAACGAACATATCTTGTATTTTTATGCTGGTATGGTGGGCACCAGCTAAATGAGCATATCTTGTATCTTTATGCTGGTATGGTGGGCACCAGCTAAACGAACATATCTTGTATTTTTATGCTGGTATGGTGGGCACCAGCTAAACAAACATATCTTGTATTTTTATGCTGGTATGGTGGGCACCAGCTAAATGAGCATATCTTGTATCTTTATGCTGGTATGGTGGGCACCAGCTAAACAAACATATCTTGTATTTTTATGCTGGTATGGTGGGCACCAGCTAAATGAGCATATCTTGTATTTTTATGCTGGTATGGTGGGCACCAGCTAAACGAGCATATGTTGTGTTTTCATGTTGTTATGATGGTCAGCAGCAATGGAAGTTAACATGATGGCCAGGAGATAAACTAGCATATGTTGTGTTGCTATGCTGGAAGGATAGTCAGCAGCTAAGCCGGCATATGTTGATTTGTATGTAGCATAGAAATGTAGGTAAGTGGATGTGCAAATATTCAGCCCTGCTAGGAAAAAACCAGCTTAGGCCAACATGGCTCAACACATGTGTTTAATGTAGGCATGATGGGCAGCATCTAAACCAGCATATGTTGTCTTTTATGTTGGTATGGTGGTCAGCAGCAATGGAAGTTAACATGCTGGTAACCAGCTAAACCAGGACATGTTATGTCTTTATTTACATTAATGGCATTTAGTGGACTTCCAAGGTTAATCATATGGTGGCCAAGATGGATGATCAGCTAAACAATGTGCTTTTTCCTGCTCGATTAATAGGCAAACTCTTTCATAATAAGACTCCAGTATTTATAAAAAGTGCAGTTAAAAAAGTCAGTTAAACATTATTCAGTGGTAAACATTTCTCTTATTGTACAGCTGAACAAGCAATTCTCCTTTTCGTTAGAGTGAGCTGCACCACCATCCTGTCTTCACGTCCACAGTCGGATCCAGCCAGATCAGTTTAATTTTACATCATCTCAAAGCAACAAATGATGCATTACTGCACGAAGGCAGCGCGTCTTCTAGCCTCTCTGGCTGCATCCCAATTGGCCCCCTCCTCCCTAGATAGTGCACCGCATAGATCATGAAATGTGACTTCTACACCCAACTACTGTGTTAGCAGGAGAGTTGTACAGCTTATAGCTGAATATAACCCGCCTTCTATTTAGCATATAACGCATGGTGTGGGTGTGTAGAAGCCGTTATCCCGAGACTTACCTAGTGCACTATGTAGGGAGAAGGGAACGATTTGAGATTCAGCCTCTCTGAGCTGCCGGTCTGCAGCCCGTCCCTACTAGATTTATTCCTCGGGCTGTGTGGAAGCTGCAGCTATTCTACACGGAGAGAATACTCGCTGCAGCGGCGAAAGTAAACGTATGCTTTGGTAAACGCTTATCAGCGCATCGGCACAGCGCGTGTGTCGTCCGCCATTGCTTCTCATTGCGAACCGGTGCTCGGGCGCCCTCTGTCGGCGCGGCGCGGAACTACAGCTTCAGCGCACTGGTCCTGATGCTGCAGAGCGGAGGATGCGGATGGAGAATCAGCAATATAAGCTCGCTGAACGACGAATCAGGAGGCCCAGTCTCTGTGGCGCAATGGAATAGCGCGCTGGACTTCTAATCCAGAGGCTCCGGGTTCGAGTCCCGGCAGAGATGCGACCGTGTGCACACCACACAGGGGTGGTGGCTTTTTTAACGATGTGAATGTGATGGCGTGTTGACAACGCGTGTGATGTTTTTATGCTAAACGGCATACATAGACTGCACTGAGCTTCAGGAGTACTGGCATCTCTTGTTGTTTATGTGAGGTAGAAACCCACACCTTTGCAAAAGAGACTCAGGGGGCTTTAATTTGGAGGGATTGGGGGGTTATTTTATCAAACGTAGACAATGCTTCATAAAAATAGTTAATTAAATGTTAAATGTTTCTTATTACTGAGTGACAATATCAGGGTTACTATGTTTAGCCCTCAAATGAATTCTTAACTTACATACTGAGTGACAGTTTTGCAGGGTTACTACGTTTAGCCCTCAAATGACTCTATTTCAAATGATTAAAGTTTAATTATAAATACAACAACACCCCTAATCCATCTTAGATGTATAGATCCATATGATTTACACCCTAATCCATCTTAGAAAGAGGTTCTATGATTTCTGATGTGCTGAACCTGCTCTGCTATGGTGGGGGATAGTTGAAATTGTGTGAGGGTCTGCTTACTGGACTCATTGATTCCAATGAAGAATTAAGGGGTCGTTGTGTAAAACCCATGAGTGATTCACATAAGCTGCCTCATATATGTACATCATTTATTCATCTGTCGTATGTCTTAAAATCACTAAACATGTATAAAAATCAAAGGTGCTGTTGTTTGAGTGTGACATGCTGGGAAACCATTGTACCACAAATGAAGGGATAATACACCTTATAGTGTGGACTGTTGGGATACGTAGTTTTAGGATTTTTTCCGCTGCACATTCAAGAAGTAACACACATGGAATAAGCAGAGCTTACAGTTCTAGTTCTATCTGCTTAAGAGAGCTGGAACCATCCTAATAGCCACAATCACAGTTTAATACACTTGTATTTTATTGACTGGTATGAAAAAATTTACTCTACTGTTCTGCATGGACCTATAATTATCTCCATTTACACAAAATCATGAATCATTTATGACCAGTAATTCTAGGCTAGCATAAAAGCTAATCACATTAGCTTATGGCCGCTGTACTAGAGATGCACCAATTAGTAGGTTTTATGGTCAGTTTCAATTCTCATCTTTTTATGGCCAAAATGGATGAAAGCCTTTCTTATCCAAAGTCCACATTGTGGGGGCTTAACGAACACACAAATCACACTAGCACATTTCCAATACTTTCTATTAGCCAAAATCAATACAGGACAATATAAATAACGTTATTTGCTCTCTGACAGACTAAACCGGCATTTCAAATTCATACATGAGAAAATCTGTTGCTTATTTAAACAACATCAAGTGCTGCAACTAAACAATATGAGGCCACCGTTTAGCCCCATGAGTCATCAAACTTATTAATATAGAATGAGCACGTTTCCCTGACTCCATATTATTTACACCATAAAACTGCAGCACAGAAGAATCAAAATACCAAGAATATCTGGCCGAACGCTGTTTGCAACTCAACACGGAACTCTAGTTTAAATTCTGGTATGCTTGTTAGTCATGTAAGCTGAGCCCCGGGCCGTGAGTAACAGAGCTCTTTAAGTTTGAAGAAGCCAGTGGTGGAAAGCAGTCCCAGGGTTGACTCTGGTTTTGCTTTGTTTTATGTGACCTCTGTTGTTTCCTACTGAATGTGCTCTCGCTGTGGTGATAATGGTTGCTTGCCAAGAGTTTGAGCCATTGTTGGGTTACAGCCTTAATTGTGCTTAATGACTTTAACTTCACCTGGAAAACTGAAGAATTCTCTGAAGAACACTAGAACCTTTGGTACTGGACCAATGATGAATGGAAAAAACTCAGTTCTGGTTTTCTGGTTCCAAAGATACTAGTAGAATCCCCCCCACACCCCCCCACACACACACACACACTTTTATCGTTCAGTTAGAAGTGAATACAGTGAGGCTGAGTTTACAACACAATGTGTTAAAGGAAACCTTTATCCACTTAAATGATTCTTTCACCTCCTCTAAGTAATCCTGCTCTTTTTTGGTTGTTCGTTTTTTTAATTCTGAAAACTAATGTTGAATTTAAATACTCATGGAAAAAGGGACCAATTTATTGCATGCAGAGCAGAAAAGGCTTCAAAATGACCCTGTTTGTTTTCCATCAGGATTTACATAAATAGGCCTGGGGGACAATCCAGTGATCAATTAAATCAATAGTCATCAAAGTAAATCACTAAAGACATTTGTAGAGACTTATTTTATGTTATGTCTCTGAAATTATAAATATTTTATCCTTATCCTTTGAGAAAGACTGCACTGCTGTTACTGGCCCACTGCTGTCCGTAATCTAAGGGATGCAGATTGTCCTGTTTTAGTGAAGTAACCCAGGAACACTAGATAATGCAGTGCTTCCCCTTCTTAAGTTCTCCTAGGCAGAGAACACTCTGCCCACTTCAGCACGTTTCTCCCTCTTTTCATTTCAAATTGCTTCTGTGATAATATACTTGTCCGAGGTCTTGCCAAACAGAGACCGGGTGAAGTGAATTGTCCTGAATTGTACGCGAAGAGAGAGAGGGAGAGAAAGGAGGGGGAAAGAGCAGCTGTCAGCGAGATGGAGAGAGACATCAGTGTCCTATTGATTGGAGAGGGGGCTGGGATTGGCTGTGGTCTGCAGATGGAGAGCCTCCTTCAGCTGGACCGTGTGATATGAGCGCGCGAAGCAAAAGCAGAACGGCTGCCCACCTCAGAAAGGCCACTGAGGAAAAAGAGCAGCTACGCTATGGCTGTAAAAAACAGACAAATGAAAAGACAAGCCCACCAAAGGACAGAAGATCTTTATTATAACAATGAAGAAAAGAATAAAGAGTGATATATATATATCACATATCATTAGTCCTTCTTAGTTCATCTCTTTCTCTGTATACTTTGTTAATCCCTTTTCACCCTGTTTCTCAGTGGTCAGGAACCCCACAGGACCACCACCAAGCAGGTATTGGGTAGTAGGTAATTCTCAGCACTGCAGGGACTCTGACATGGTAGTGGTGTGTTAGTGTGTGTTGTGCTGGTGTGAGTGGATCAGGCACATAAGGCTGCTGGAGTGTTCAAGCATCGTGTCCACTTACTGTCCAGTCTATTAGACACTCCTACCTTTCTGGTCCCCTTTGTAGAGGTAAAGTCAGAGACAGCTCATCTTATGCTGCACAGTTTGTATCGGTCATCCTCTAGTCCTTCATCAGTGGTCACAGGACACTGTTGACTGGATAGTTTTGGTTGGGGGACTATTCTCAGTCCAGTAGTGACACTGCTGTGTCTAACCCACATGTACATAGAGGTGTCGAGTTTTCTGTTACTGTGAGTAAATGAGTGGAAGATGAACTGGTCTCCATAAGGCATACGTGTATAGTTGAAACATTCTTTTCAAAGTTCATTGTATTTGTTTTGTATAGCTTTAGAATGGGGAAAAAAGGAAGGAAGCACCATGCAAATGTCTGGGCACCCCAGAGATTTGAGCTCTCAGACGATTTTTAAGTTAATTAGATAAGGCTTTGGCTAGCTCTCAGTTGCCTAGAGGTGCCAAAGCTTTTAAATACTCTGCCCATTTAAACTTCATACCAACAATCAGCAGCCATGGGCTTCTCCTAAGTAACTGCTCAGCACTCTGAACATTAAATATAACTTATGCCCACAAAGCTGAAGAAGGCTATAAGAAGATAGCAATGGTAGCTGTTTTGTCAGTTCGTAAATTAGAAATGGCGGTTGACTGAAATGGTGGAGGTCAAGCTGAGATCTGGAAGACCCTCTGAGAGAATCAAAACCCCCATTTGACTGCAAAAGACCTTCAGAAAGGTTTAGTAGACTCTGGAAGGGTGGTGCACGGTTCTCCTGAGCAGTGATGCCTGCACAAATACGACCTTTATGGATGAGTCATCAGAAGAGAATCATTGCATCCTCAATGCAAAATTCAGCATCAGATGTTTGCAAAGGAGTTTCTAAACAAGCTTGAGGTATCCTGTGGACTGATTAAGATAAAATATATTATTTTGGCTGCAGTGTGCAAAGGTATGTTTGGAGACAAAGAGTGCAAAATTAATTAAAAGAACACCTCTTCAACTGATTCAAGCACAGAGGTGGATTAGGACTTGGGTTTGTGTTGTATCCAGTGGTAGAGGGAAGAACAGATTGAATGTAATGCCAGTAAAAATTCTAGACACTAACATTACACCATCTAAAAAGCAAAAAAAAGAAAAAAAGAAGTAGAAGAAGATGGCTTCTACACCAGGATAATGATCCTAAACACACCTCAAAATCCCTGATGGAACACATTAAGAGGTGCAAGTTAAAACGTTTGCCTCGGCCTTCACAATCATGCAACCTAAACTTCATCAAGAAACAGATTTCCTTAAGATTTGGCAGTGTGTCTGTCAAAAGAGCTTTCGTTAGGTCAAGCATGAAAAGGCCTCACTCCCAATTAGCGTACCAATTGATCCCAAAAGTGTTAAATGAGGTTGAGGTCAGAGCTCCTCTAGGCCTTTAGAATTCCTCCATACCAGCCTAATTAGGCCATGTTTTTATAGACCTCTTTTCGTACATAGGGGGACACTCATGCAGGAGAGGTCTTCCCCAAAACTACTGCCACAAAGTTGGAAGCATATAATGGTGTTTAATGTCTTTGTATGTTGTAGCACTAACATTAACCTTTACTAGAACTGAGGGGCCCAAGCACTGAAAACCAGCCCCAGACCATCATCTGGATGAGGCATTGGCAAGTTGTGAAACACAGTGGGGAATTGAAGTTTTAGGCCGTATGAAGCTACCTGTATACTGAGGACGGCTGTACATGGTCTAATTTCATCCATTCATAAATGCATCTGTTTAGATTGCGTAACTCTGTGAGAGTGCAGTGGGAAGAGTAAGAGCTCAGTCACTCATTCAGTCTAATAGTCATCCCACTCTAGTCTCTTCACTCCTCCCTCTCATATTTTGATCTCAGTCTGTGATGTGGCTCTGATGTCATTCAGTGACCCAGTACACTCACTACAATATTTAAACCACAACAGAGCAGTTTCTCACCTCTCTACTGATCTCCCTCATCTACTCCCTCTCTTCTCTCTTTCACTCTCTCTCACTTCTTTTCTCTCTCTCTGACACAGTACACTCACTACAATATTTAGACCACAACAGAGCAGCCTCTCACTTCTCTACTGATCTTTCTTTCTCTCGTTCACTCCCTTTCCTCTCCTTCCCTCTGTCTTTCTCTCGACCCTGTCTCTCTCACACTTGCTCAGAGTGACCCAGTACACTCACTACAATATTTAAACCACAACAGAGCAGATTCTGTCCTCTCTACTGATCTCTCTCTCTCTCATTCTCTCTCCTCTCTCTCTCTCACCCCCTTTCAGAGTGACCACTCCCCTCTCTACTGATCTCTCATTCACTCTTCTCTCTCTCTCTCTCTCTCTCTCTCTCATTCCTCTGTCTATTAAAACCACAGCAGAGCAGCTTCTCCTCTATCTCTTCCCCTTTCTCCCTCCCTCTTCCTCCTCTCTTCCTCTCCCCCTCCCCCTCTCCCTCTCTTTCTCGCCCTTTCCCTCTCTCTTCCTCTCCCTCTCCCTCTCTCTCCCTCTTCCCCGCTCTTTCTCTTCCTCTCCCCCTCTTCCTCCCCGTTCTCTCCCTTCTTCTCACTCTCCCTTCCCCACTCTCGTAGTCTCTCTCTCTCTCTCCCCCACTCTCTCTCTCTCCCTCCCTCTCATAAGGGAAAGAACTGCGCAGGTCGCGCACCAGAGCGCTCGCTGCGTGGACAGCCACTGCTCTGCGGAGAATGACGTCAGCGTGTCTATAAATAATGCGAGCCAATAAAATAAAATAACATAAAACAATATAATCAAACCATAAAACCACTTATACTTTCAGTTATTAAAATATAAAACAGTCAAATATATTACAGTTTAATTATCCAGATAATATTCCGTCTATACTTCTAATCCGTAATCATAACAATAAAATTCTTCTTCTTTTTATTATTATTATTAATAATAATAATAAATAATAATAATAATAATAACGATGATAATAATAACAATAATAATAATAATAATAATAATAATAATAATAATAATAATAAGAATGTTTAGTGTTTGGTATTGGAGTGACCCGTAACGCGAAAAGAAGCGGACCGGACCGTGCTGACCGGTGCCGCTGCTGAGTGATGTAACCGGGCAGTGTATTCCGCGAAGCGCGCGCAGTAGCGGCTGTCGGCCGGCAGGTGTAACTGTAAGCACGAGCTCTGATGGCATCTCCGCTCGCCTCTCCATCACAAAACCCGGCTTTAATTCCACGCGCGCGTCTCTCCAGATTAGAGCTCCTATCACTCCGTCTAATCTCATCTCTCTCACGCTCCGTTTGTCGCGTTTAACCGCGCGCAGACCCCCGGGTCACAGTTACGCCAAAGCTCCTGCTCAGTCTCCTGCGCTCGCGCTCCGCCTTCCGCTCTGCTCGGGCGCGCGGGTTTGTCCCGCAGACTGTCCGCTCGCTCCTCTCCGCTCCGCCGCTCCCGGGCGGCCCGCCTCTCCTCGCGCGCGCGCTCCTCCATATTTAACCCCGCACCACACAGCGAGTAATCCGCGTGCAAAACTAATCCTTAATCCTCTCGCGGCTCGCAACTCCCTCTCTCCCCACCCCGTACACACCCACCTCTCTCTCCCCCCGCCTCTCTCTCTCTCTCTCTCTCTCTCCCTCTCTGCTCCAGCGCGAGGGGACTCCACAGCTCTCACTGCGCTCCTCCCACTGTACACTGTTCGATAACAATAATAATAATAATAATAATAATAATTGTATATAATAATTTCCTCTCATCCTTTCTGCTTTTCTTACTCGCTCTACATTGACTCTCAGTAGTTTATTTATTTCGCTGCTTTTCTGTCTCCCTCTTTCTTTCTGCAACTCTTTCTTTTACCTCAGTCTCTCCATTCTCTCTCCCTTCATCTTTCTCTTCATCACTCTTCTTTCTCCTTTTTTTCTATTCTTCGCTCTCCCCTACACCTCCTTTTGCTCTTTCGTTCCCTCTCTATCATTCTCAGTCTTCACTTCATTATTTCCCTCTCTCGTCTCTCCAGTCTCGGGTCTCTCATCTCTCTTTTCACTGTTCTCTAGTCTCTTTCTCCCTCCATATTTCTGTGTGTCTGTCTCTCTCTCTCTCTCTCTCTCTCTCTCTCTCTCTCTCTCACTCAGGCCCTGTGCTCTGGTCCTCTTTATCCGAATGGTTCGGGCCAAATCGTATTAAAATCCCCTCCCCCTCCCCCTCCGCCCCGCGCGCCAGACCCCTCCTCCCTCCCCTCCCTCCCTCCCTCTCTTCTCCTGTCTTTCAGTCGGACTGTTTTTGCTGCAGTGAACGGTAGCCGTGGAGAGCAAGCGACAGAGAGACAGACACAGAGAGAGAGTAAAAGAGAGCGAAGGACGGAAAAAGCAGACAAGAAAAGGAAAACAAGGAGCCAGCGGAGGGAAGCGTGAGAGCGGAGCACGGAGCCATCCGGCCGGAGCACAAGCGCGGCATAGCGGTGTGTATGCCAGCTACTCTGTCTCTCTGAATACACACACACACTTATACCCACACACACACATACGCGAGCGAGCGGGGATGTACATTATCATCAGCGGCGTCCTCGCGCTGTACACGGGGAGGGGAGACACCTGTCACGGACGGTAGCTGAACGGGAGCGCGCGCGTGTTGAGGAATGCGCGTGCATGCATGATCACCTCTCTGACCGAAACAAACGCACGAAGCCGGGCGCGTGAGGGAGAGCGAGCTCCGTCAGTGATGCTGCACCGCGGGCGGAGGCTGTGGCTTCTCGCGGAAGCGCGCGCGCTTCATGTTTCATGCTCTCCCTGTTTCTGGGCTGCTCTCGCCGCCGTGCCCCCCGTGCGCCTCTCCCCCTCCCCTCCCCTCACCTCGCGCTCAACCAGCAACATCACCCCCCCTCTCTTTCTTACTCACTCGCACACACACACCTCCTTCCACCCCGTCGCTCCTTCTGCGCTCTGCGAGCTCGCGCTGGGCGCGCACCTGCTTCTGTTTTCCGCGAGGCCCCGGTGGCCTCAGTGGGTGAGAGAGAGAGAGAGGGAGAGAGAGAGAGAGAGAGAGAACGATAGAAAAATAAAGATATGTAGCGAAAGAGGGGTAGAGAGAGAGAAAATGGGGAAAGGAAAGGAGAGAAGAAGTGGGCAGACAGAGAGAGAGATGTGGAGAGAGGGGGAGACTGAGCGAGAGAGATAGAGAGAGGAAAGAAAACTAGAGAGACAGAGGAAGGCGAGACAAGGTGTTCGCTGACGAGAGAATGAAGGCGGTGCGAGAGAGCCCCCACCCCCAAAACACACGCCCCAACGGGCGTGTCTCTTTCAGGTCCTCTTACAGCAGGTAGCGCCCTCGGCCCGGGCTAGAAAGAAAAACCCCGTGAGGATTTGCTAAAAGACCCTCTCTCTGTGTCTCTCTCTCTCCCTCATGTCGCTCAACGTCTCCTTCTTTCATTATTTCTCTCAACACCCCCTCACTCTCTCTCTCTAACGGTCACACTGTCCGTCTTCTCGCGCGTGTATCGAAGGAGCTGATAAACAACCCGGATCGCCTTGACTTTCGATGAAACCAATATAGGCTCGTGCGCTGAGGAGTACTGACCCTCAGTGGGCGCGAGAATGTGTGCTTGTGTTTGTGTAAGGGACTCTGTGTCTCGAGCCGCATCTGTGTGAGCTGACTACAATACACCGGGAGCATCCTGAGGCCTGTGTGTGTCTGTTTGTGACCGGAGTCTCAGTGGCGACGCGTGCACCTTCCTCCTCCCAAGCGCGCGCGTGCAGCGGTCACAGCAGGAGAAGCAGGGGAGGGGAGTAGGAGGGGGAGGGCGAAGTGCCTTTTCCCGCCTATTGTTCCACACATCTGTCCAGTGCTCTGTCCAGACTGCGCTTGACGAAGCATCTCATTTCTGCTTCTGACGAAGAGCGGCCTAAACGCCTAACTTGACAGCACCGGAGCTCACCGTCCTGTCAGCCTGAACAGGGTCTGTTAAATGTAATAACACACCGACCACAACGACGACATCCTGATACAAAGGATGAAAATAAACAGATGCAGTGAGCCCAACATCACATAAAGCCATCAGAGAATCTGGTGTCCCTGCTCTGAAACCTGACGGGTGTTCTGAGACTTGCCAACAACTGAATTCATTAAAAACATGAATCTATAAACAGACCCGACTTAATAGATGAAGTAGAAAGGTGTTAACGATAATGCACTGAAAACTTATTTTCTTAACAACAAGGCTAAAAGATGGCTAAAAGAGGCTAGGAGGCTAAAACATAGCTAACAGCCTAAAAGACAGCCAGTATCAGCGAGTAAGAAAGACAGTGGGCCAACATTATTGTGGTGTTGGCAGGTAAAGTGCCTCTTTATTGTGGACATCTGCGCAAACACAGTAGTCAGGATACTGGATATTATCGATACAAGCTATGGATATTATAGGGTGTTCGCTATGTGTATCGCTATGGACCCACATATTATATTATGTCAGGTTGTCTGTCTGACAGGGGCTGATGCAGCTAGCTAGCTAGTGAAGGCCTGTTATCGCTATCTCAGCTGAAGATCGTTAGCTATGATTAGCTGTCATAGCTAAGCAGTACAGAAAAAGACAACTGAGGATTCATAGCAAGAAACATTATATAATGCCCACTGCTTATATTGCTTATTAACTCACCAAGCGGATATGGACTATATATATTTTTAAAGATATATAAACAAGCTAAAAGATAGCTAGTAGGCTAAACAACCTCAACCAGTATTCAGTGCTAGACTCGAAGGTTTGCGGAATAATACACTGGACAATTCCACTACAAAATGTCAGAATAGTTTGCTTGAAAGACTAATGTGCATCTGCATTTTTGGTTAGATATACTTGCAGTATTTGTAACCCAATGTGGTAAAGAGATGGACAACACTGTTAGCTAGCTTTATGCTAACATCACTGACAATTGGAAATTAGCTGTATCAGTGGGGTGGTCAATCGATAAGCAAAAGCTTCTTCTAATGTGAAAGTTACCGCTTTGCATGTTATGAAAAGTTGACATGTATGATAGGGGTTATGTATATGTGTGTAACAAATACTTAATGTGCTAGCTAGTGAACAGAATAACTGGCTAAAGCTTACTGACAATTTTCACTAACAATTGGTGTTTACATTGCACAGGTACAGTTTGGGCTGCAGTTTTAGTAGCTGACATTGCTGTATAATGTATATTGCTATATAATGTACCATATAATGTTAATGTTCATTAGTAGACTTCATTTTGTTCATGGTTATTCCAGTGCAGAGGAGTGTTAGCTTGCCTTAAGCATGGATGTGGCATTAGGCATGTTTTGATTGCTAAATGACCTTGTCATTCAGAAGATCCATTGACACTTAGAAGGAAATATACACAGGGCAAAACCATAGCTTTTGAGCATCTTGGTTACAGGACACAACAGGACACAGCAGTGGCGTGTTTTTATTTAAAAACAGCATTCGTTTCTGCCATAGAGATAACCAGTTTAGGCCTGAATGACGCTGACAACAGAATGGTGCATGACTTGAGGGGTCTGTTCATGGGTATTCCTGTTGGTTACTGGAACAGGGGATGAGTATCGATATTAAACTGAATCTGTTCTCAATTTATATCTAATATTCAGTTATTACGCTGCACTAATATGAGCGTGTTTGGTATGACCACTTGATGGGTGAGATAATTTGTTGGGTTATAATGGATGTATCACTTTATGGTTTGTTAGTCTTCTTTGAGTGTTTAAAAGAGGAGCATTAAAAGAGGAGAAAAAACACCTTCAGTCTGGTCATGTTGGGCAGTATAGCCTGGGTGGAGGTCAGCCTGGGCTACTGCACTGGCAAAACATGCTAGTTTGTATGGTTTTAAAGGAAGCTGCCAGGGTAATTATGCCAACCCGGTTCACAGTATATTACATAGCAAAAGTCGTATTTTGACTCTTTAACCACATTCCAATTCAGAGAATCCAGTGATTTGTGGTTGAAAAATGTTCCTAGGACAAAGCGTGTTGGGTTTAGAACATTTTTGATCACCACAGGATGCAACATCGGCTATTTTCAAAAACTCTATTCATTGTTCTCATTCCTCATAGACCCACAGTTCCTTATACAGGCATGAATGCATGGCGCTAACTACAGAATGACGGCACAAATGCATTGGTCAACTCACAGCTTTGACTGACTTTCCGAGTGAAAATAAAATAACACTTGCTTAGTGGCTGGTATTTATGTAAAATGTAGGTTATGGACCTGGTTTGCTATGAGAATAAATGTTTCCTGCAAGCTAGGCTACCCATTAAATTCAACTAAATTAGTTCTAGACTCTGTATTAAGCAATGCTATGCCACATCTTCAGTCACACAAAATAAATCCCCCTTTACAGAAACAGTTTGACAAGAGATGGCTGTACTGGATGCCATCATTACATTGTGTTGGCAAACTACTGATAAACTGTCCTTTCAGTAGCATGTTAGCTATGTTATGATTGACTAAAGCAATGGCTCATTGCACCATCAGTGTAATTGTCATTACCCAGGAAGGATAGCCAATTAAACAGCTGTTTGTGATCTTTTTAGTTTAATTACCTACAAAACCATTTATACCTGCATAACCATTTATCCCTCCAGATCATAGTAGCCTCCTAGCCTTTGGTTTTACTTCACTTAGGTTGGGATTTACACTGCATGTGCAGTCAGCATGTCATATTGTCAGTAGTCTGTGCATTACACAGTGATTCTGTGTCAACTGAAGTTGCCAAAAAGGGTCTGACCACAATCACATTCTCAAATCACAAAGTTTAGATCACTGTGTTAAATGATTTTTCAACATTTCAGGATAATTCAATCACTAAGATTGTAGTTTAGAGCGGTTTGATGTGCAGTGGTCCATTATAGAGGAATGCCCTGACTCCAGATTTCGTTACAGTGGTGCTGATCAACATAGGTTGTGATGTTTACAGTGCACAATAAATTTTAATTATTACCCGAAATATCCAATTAAACTACCCAAGTCAACACTTTCTGGGTGGTCTAAAGAGCTTAATAATGCAAAACATTTATAGGAACTGTGGATTCTTTTTTAATTCCCTTTAAAACAGGAAAATTAGGAACTATTTGAGGCTCAATAAAATATGTGACACGAACTAAGGGAAATTTTCCAGCATTTCTGCATAATTCTTTCTGACATTTCTGCATAATTCTGTGGTTGAGATGTAAACAAAGTCATTCAGAGTGGTCTGATGTGAACTGGTGCATTGTGAACAGACTTACTAAAGCAGTAGCCATTTCATTTACCTTCCAAAACCACCAGTCAAGGTACATGCTGAAATAGTGGCAAATCTGAAAGACAAGCTTTCTTCGTGTGA
Source organism: Prochilodus magdalenae (assembly GCA_024036415.1). NCBI lineage: Eukaryota > Metazoa > Chordata > Actinopteri > Characiformes > Prochilodontidae > Prochilodus > Prochilodus magdalenae. The sequence continues at coordinate 315,056 of JAMWET010000078.1, read as the reverse complement.
TTTTAGTGACTTACAACGATAAACAGCAAGTATAAAAACAGTGAAATGGTAGCAGTTTAATAATACGTTTTGTGTCAATAGAATATTTGCAGTATATGTTACAGCAGTCAATTCAGTGTGAAAGTCACCCATTTATTCAAATGCAGTCATTTTATTTGCTGGTCAAAACAGCCAGTGAACCTAAACATGTTTATTTAAATGAAAGATTTCAAGCCAGTCTTCTCTGAGTGATCCTTTAATATTTAATAATAGAATTAAAAAAAAATAAAGAAATTGGGGGATTCTTAGGAGATGTCTGACTATGGCGTTAGGTGTCATAGGTCATGATATGTTTTCTTTGCCTTATAATGCCCTGCATTAATGGATTGAAAATAAACACTCCTCGTCAATAATTGTACCCAGAGGGAAGTGTCAGATTGCAATGCTATACAGAACAAAGATAAAGGTTAGCATAAACAACAAAAGATTCAAATTTTAGACTGATATGGGCAATAATTATAGAGCCACACATACAGAAGTAGTGTCTCTCAGTATGACCTTGGGCTGCCACATTTGCTAATGCAACATGCATAAGTCTCTGCATGGAGTTGTAGAGGTTCCTAATGGGGTCCTGTAATAATCCATCCTATGCAGCTTGAATATTCTCACACAGTTCCTGCAGATTTTGTAAAAGTGGTGGAGGTACAGTGTCACCAGGCCTTTCGATTTGTGCGATGCGTAACAACAAACCGCTAATTTCCATGCTGACCACAGTGCCTCCACACATGGATTAATTGGTCTTCTCCACCAAAACAAAAGCAGGACTCATCACTAAAGATGACCCGCTGCCATTCTGAGTAGTTATTCAGTATGGTAGCAGGTCATCTTTAGTGATGAGTCCTGCTTCTTGCACGACACCATTGCAGTCTTTGGTGACACTGACATGGTGTTAAGAGCAGTCATCGTAACGGCATACATGCATGTAGCCCTGCGTCATGCAGCCGTCTGCCAGTGGTGCTGGCACTAACAGGCTGAATAGCGGAGGGCATGGATTGGTCTGGTACAGCAATAAGTCCCGTCCTTGCTTCTTTCTCATGTCTCATGATGTCAAACCTACCCACCAAGTTTCAATCCTGTCGGACGACATTCCGTCTACTATCCCAACACATATCTTAACAAACCATAAATGAAGCACCAGGCAATGTACTCGTAACTATTTCATAGGCTTATATTCGGTGAGGCAGCTTTTAGAGGCATTAAACTATTCATACATCTGGTTCCTATCAGCACCACTGTGAACAATCTGAGTCAGTCTGTTTCTGTAGAATGAAGCATTTCACTGAAGTGACTCTGAGTGATTGTGTGTTTATCTTTAATACACCTTTCATTATGGAGACGTTATGAGCAACTTGTGGAGTTCCCCTTTAAGTGGTAGCAAAATGACCTCACAGTGTTGCATCTCTCTAGCCAAGGTTCCAGCGTAGGCTGTGTTTCTGCTCTGAGATTCGATCGCTGCGTCACCTCACACACACACACACACACACACACACACACACACACACACACACACACACACACACACACACACACACACGCCGAGTGACACAAAACGGGTCGATGGAATCTCTGAGACAGTGCATCTGTATGTCACGCGCGGGTTTGTACACATGCACTATTCAACCAGCTGGCTAAATGTACTGATGAGTGTTGATTGAATGTGTGCTCCCTCTCTCCTGCCTGTGTAGGTAGCAGTTCGCTAAGCATCGTATCTTCAGGTCTCGTGAGGTTTCAGCTCAGCCGGATGAGAGAGTGCACGCGCGCGAATATGGCATTCCCGTCATTCCCGCTGTCCACGCTCGTTGCCCTGACGCTCCTCGCGGCGTCCGTTCAAAGCAGCTATTCGTACGGTAAGACAGTCAAACCATTCCTTTCTCGCTGTTCCTCCCTCCCTCCTGTTTTCCCTCTTCTCAGCTACTACAAGAGAGTCACGGAGGCGTTAATAAGCCCCTGCGGCACAGGGGAAGACCTCCTTCTTTTAGCTACAATGGAATTCTTTTGCTCTGTTATGTTGGAAGTCTGTGTCTCTCACACTGCTCATTTTTTGCGCACACTTTGGAAATCACGCCGACTGTTAGACTTTGGTGGTCCCTCTCTTCTTTTTCAGTTCTGTGAGAAAATCGGAGACCACCCTTGCCATCCATTTATTCAGTTTCCAGTCAAAATGATTTATTCCAGGAGGAATTTCTGGGAAGATTAGATATAAAATAATCCTCTTGCGTAAAGAGTAAGGGAACGTCAGATGAAATGAAGAGAGGAAACGGGAGTTTCCAAAACTCAAAGATCTAGAGAAAATGGGACTTCTATAACCTCCAAGACCTCGTAGACCACCAAAACTGTCACCATCAGAAAAACAGAGGATATTAAGCACCACTCTTCCCTCAGATCTAAAAAAAAAAAACAGTCCATGGGCGTTCAGGTAATTCTTCAACTGTGAGATGACAACTCGGAGCTCTGGGTCTGAAAGGATGTGTAGCTGTCATATGTAGCTGTAAATTAAAGAAGGACAAGAAAACGTGCAAAGTCAACATTAAAACCTGCTTGTAACAAATGTGTTGAGGCAAAATGTAGGCTATGTGAGAGAGAGTTTTATTGTGAGGAAGCTGAGAGTGAACCTTACTCAACGTTCACACTAGCAGGCGACCAGTCATTTCCTAAGGGAGTACAGAATTTGTTCCCACGATTTAGAATGAATTACGATGAGGTGAAGCGACATTGTAGGCGATTGGCTTTAACAAATTCCTTTGACTATATCTAGCTTCTACTCTTTGAACGTTTTTTTCCTATCAGCATTTCACTCCTGCAGAGTATCAAGATTAAAGAAAACACATATATATTAGGGATGAACCAAATATTCGGGAACTGAAATTAGGCGAAAATGGCAAAAAAAATGTAATACAAAGTGAAGGAAAAATACCTAATATTTTTACAGAATAATGTGTACTGAACAATGATGACGCTTTTTCCAGTTCCTGGATGTAGATAGGCACCAGAGTGAAATTTTTTCTCCTTAGTTCCAGGGCTAGAACCAATTGCTCTGGGCTAATACCCAATTTAACACCTTAATATTCCACAGTGAGTCACACTGGAAGTGCTGATGTTTTACTGCTCTTATACAGTTCCTAACATTCAAACCAAAGGAAACTCCAGCAAGAGTAAAGAACACAGCCATTAGCATTTTCTGTGTGTGATTTGTGTGACGAGGCAGACAGACAGCAGCTTCTCAGCACTCGTGCTCATGCCCTTTCTCTGTCTGTCTCTCTCACCTGTTTTCTCAGTGCGCAAGCCCGCATCTTTGTGAGGCACTCTTTGTGAATGTTGACTGAGATGGTTTTTGTTATATTGTGCTTTGTTGGTATGTCTGGGATGTTAAACTTTTTACTGTTCAGTAAGTATGTTTAAAATACAGTTTAGTGATTGCTTTTTACCCAAAAACCAAGACAAAAGTACATCCCAGACAGCAAAACTGTTCTGGCCCACATTCCCCATTTTTAACCTGACCCACTTGCCAGATGAGGTTGATGGCACTTAGCTGAACCTCTCCCGGTAGCAAGATGTGGGCCACATTAAGGCCAGGCCAGAAGTAGGCAACTCTACTGTATCTGTGCCAAAAGTGGACCAGATCTGATTTAGGATAGGTGGGCCAAATGCATGTTGTAAATATTTGGCCCACTTTCGCTTGCCTATTTAATCTATGCAATGGTGAAAAAGTGGCAAAATTAATAAAACACTGAAAAACCGTGTTCGATGTGCAGCCTTCTACCTTCGGCCAAGTGTTTCATTTTGGTGCATCTCGAATATACATGTTGGAGGTAACGAATGGTTACTATTGCGCTGGCCCAGAAAGTAGGATAGATTTCTTTAAAAACTGAAAGCAAGTCACTAAAAGGGCTGGACGCTGCCAACAGGGTGGACCAACTACATACTGGAAGATATAAAAGTAAAATGGATGGAGAGTGGTCTCTGACTTTTGCACTGTTCTGGTTTATACACTCTTTATAGCCAGTGGTGTCATAAAACCAGACCTATTTCCTGACCTGGGTCTATGCACTGGCATTAATGCCCTAACTGGACTGACCAGTAGAGCCTTATGTATCATCTCACTCTAACTTCAGTTTGCAGATAAGTCCCAATCCATTCTTCCATTCTCCCTCGATGCTTAATGAACACTTTATGATTTACTCATGCAAGCTGTAAGATATTACCAACATCCATATGATCTCCTGGGGCTAAGCCAGCAGTGAAAGCAATCTTCAAATAAGCTGAGTCATTATGCTGCGTGTGGAATTCTGGGAAAAAAAGTTTTAAAACTGCTAGAAATGTTCCACTTGTATGGCTGTGCAGACCCTAGCGACTAAATGATATTCTGTATTTGACTTGCACTCATGTACTCTAGATGTCCAGAGGAAAAGAATGCTGCTGAGATGAGCACAACAACATCTCCCAATTGCAAAGTGGTATTTGTGTGCACGGATGGAAAATTACAAAAGGATAAGGTTGGGGAAAAAGGATGTGTTTGCTGTCTGAAACTTACTGAAGATCATCCTTAAATCACAATTGTCTGAAGTTCAGCTGTAAGAGGAGGGCAAGCCCAACAATCTCTATCTGACTTTCTAAGCTCTGCTGATGCCTCATTTTCCATTTTACAGGTGTCTTTGTGATGGCAGCTGTTTCCCTGTCATTACTGTTGTGCTTGGGTTGCTTTATTAATGTGAGAACTAAGTTGGGATTGACTAGAGACCAAAGCTTGGCTAATCATGCAAAATCTTGAATGTAGTTTAGGATGAAGCTGGCATTGCAATTTTCAGACAGTTTCAGAAACATGTTTTCTGAGTGTCCTAACTGGTGTATTCACTGAGCTCCTTGCTGATACTAGATGATCCACTAGATGACACGGTCTTGAAATTATCGGCACCCTTTATGTATGTTTTTGAAATTATGTTACATAATGCAGTTCTAAGTAAGAATTAATCAGCAGATGCATTGAATATTCTCAGAAAGACATTGAAACATTTAAAAAAGCTATAGGCTGGTTCTTCTGAAGTTGGAGCAGGGGATACCAGATAGGCGTAGTCTTAAGATGGAGCTGATCATAATCGATACATAGAGAGAGAGTGTCATTCTACTTTTGAATACAAACTACTGGTGCAGCATATAGCAACTTTGATTTCACAGTCCACTTGTTAGCCAATAAGTCTTTAATATACTCTTTGATTTCCTTGAGGAGTGGTTTAGGGATGGATGTGTAAGCCCTCTAAGGATATGTTGTGCTTCAAGTTCAACTTCAAAGTCTTCACAGTCTGCCTCACAGTATATGCCCCAGTGTCTGAGCTCACCTTAGGGGTATTAGAGGCGTGTGAGATTTTGGCTGGTCAGCAGTGCCTTCTGCAGTAGGTGCAGTATGTTCTGACAGTGGAGAGAGTTTATGCTGGACGTCATTTCTCTGCTGTTCGCAGAGGTATTTTAATTTGTCCAGCATATCTCCTCATGCTAACCGGCTTGAGATGGCACAGCTGGGAAGCACTTTACATATTACCTGTGGGTTTATCATACCATTCTGTTACCCCACCTTGCTATGTGCCATACTTGTAACTTTTGGAAGCTGTGATTTATTTATCCTGGTTAGATCCGTTTAAAGATTTCCCAACCAGTAGGACCACTTTGTCTTGTGTTGTTTGGGAGCATCTTTTGTGCTTCTTTTGCGCAACATTCTGTCGAGTTTTCCAATGCCAGGAGTAAACCTAGACTCCTAAATGGTTAATGGCCTGGACTTGGTTCTCTACACTTGGCTTTAGTGAACCACCTGTTAAAACGACCTATATGGAGCCAATATGGCTTTTCTTAAGCCTCGACACGTAGAACTCTTTCTGGCAACTTTATTTGTAAGTACATGTTCAGGAAACACTGACCTCATGCAGCTGTTTGGTAGTTGTTGTAGCCCTGTTTCATAGGGGTCATATCTCTCTTGGTTTGGTCTCGTTAGTTTGGAGGTTTTTCCTGTTTGTACAACCCACTGCTCGATAGCCTTCTTCACCACAGGAGTCACAGTGTGGCTAATGCATTTGTCATTTCAACCTGTTAGTGGGCCTGGATGTGCACTGGCATTCATGCTCTGAATCTGTTTGGCTCCTGGCTGAGGTAGTATCAGTCAGTAAAAATCAGTAGGTGCTCACCCAGTGCTTGTCATATTCACTTTATTTCCCAGCTAGAAGAAACAGTGCAAAACATATTCTTTTATGAAGTCATCACATAGTAATCTGTTCCCATCTATATAAATCCATTCACAAAATAATAGACTGCCACACATAAAATCAGTTTAGGCTGTCAAAATGCCTAGTAAGGCTTTCATCTTTCTTTTTCAAGAGCATTCTTTATATAACAACAGAACAACAATAATTTTATTAAACATGAGCGAAAACCATTTGGTGTGGTCATTTTAGAGCAACTTGGCAACCCTAGATTTACGTCTCAGTGCCAAAGTGATTACCAATACAGTAATAGCTCCATAACACAGCCAACGCTGAATACTGTTGTTGGAAGGGACGTACTTGAGAGTAAATGCAACCACATATTGCTCTTTGTGGAGTTAAAATGCATGTTCTTTTAAGCATTTTTGGGAAATGCATTCTGCTAATGTAAGATAAGGTACAAAATTGCTTTCCACAGGTTACAATGGGGCAGAGCAAAATTGCATGTACAAACTCTAAGTGGAATATTCCAGCAGCTATAATTGGATTGGGGCTATTTGACTTCTCTATGATTTCTGAATGTTGGGCTAGTGATGTCCTTGCATATTGCTAATATAACTAATAAGTAATATTTCATGATTTAATAGTATTGTGTTATGTCTACATAATTTTAAAAGTCAACGGTGATGGGACGAAAGTTGTGTTGATGATGACTAGCTGCTGACGATGAATGAATAAAACTACAAAAGAAGGGAATGCTTTGCAACAAGCAGAAAATCTGTGACAAAGCCAAACTCCACAGGCCATTAGAGGGTGACGTGCCGAGCAGTGACTTCCCTGGATCTTATTGCTAGCCCTCAGGGAACTGGAGATACAGGTCCTGTACCTGCAATTTTGTATTTAACTTTGGTACACTCTAGGAGCCTGAGATGCTCGTCCACAGTAGAGGTTCGCAGAGCCTGAGGAATTCAACAAAAATAAGAGCAACCAACTTAAAACTTTTTACAGGATTATAGGGCGGTTTTTTGCCCCCTCTGTACCCACACCTGACTTTTTACTGTAATCAGAGATAACAATGTTCAGTCTCTGATCATTGGAGCAATCAATAGAGAAATGTTAGAATGATGTTGTAGGGTCATAAGCACATTATTAGCAACTAGTCTAGAGGAATTAACACAGACAGTGACCTCTTACATTTCTTTTTTTTTTATTTACCTCTACAGCGTACAACTACCGGCTGCCTTTTGCATTGTTTGTTGATAAATGGGCTGATAAAAAATTGTCAAAAACAGCTTGAAATAAAAGAATTTTACATTTACATCATTTACAAATTGCATGGAAAGAGTTAAGACTGTGATTTCCCCCTTCTCCTGTTATAGTAAGATCCAAAAGAACACCTTCAGTCAAATGAGCAGATGAGAAGTTGCTTCACAGAGAGCACATTTAAATATAGCAGCTCTCTGCAAATCATTCTAATTCTTTATGAGTTTAACATACTGTAAAGAAATAAAACATAAAATATATAAGACAGTCCACATGTTAGGGTTCAGTTTTTCCAGTATGTCAAAATTTTGTAGTTGTGCATTAGAATGTGCTAAATGTCTCTGTAGAGGATGTGTTAACTTATTTTCACCTTGAGCATGGGTGCCCAAACATTTGCATACGAGTGTACAGTGGTGTTATAGTAGGTAATGTAAGAATGTTTAATTAACTTGTCCTACCGTCCTTCTAACAGAAGCTGATTTAGCCTAATAAATTTGTCTTCTGCGGTGTATCCTAATTGGGCCCATTATTAGGCTGTTAGGAGAGTATTGCTAAGCTTTGTTAATGAATATACAGGGGGAAATTTCATTTCATTCAAAAATCAAATCACACAGAACAGGCACAACACTTCATGAACAACTTTACAGGTTGCATTTGCTGAGCACCACTTAACCTATACTTCATGTAGCCTGTCAGTAACCAAGCAATGTAAGCTTTAACTGAGCGTATGAATTGATGCTAGTCTACTTATTTTCTATTCACAAGCAACATTGGCAAGAAAAGTTTAGTGTTAATGTGGTCTGAACAGCCATATCAGCTTGTCTTTTTCAGCTTTTGAAACTGTGATATCTACTGTAGCCTCCATCTAAAGCCAATAGATGGCGGCTACCAAGACAAGAACTAGTATTATTGCTGCCTGTGTTCAGAGGGGTAGCATGGGTATTAGCCCCATAATTAAAAGATAAACCTGAAATCAGAGAAACGTTACTTTTCATTCTATATATTAACGATTCATAACGTAGCTCAACTTGCTATATGCTATTGTAGCGGTATGCTGAAACTGAGCCAAAATAGAACTTGTCAGACCAGGAGCCACATGATTGAGGCCATCCCACTCCTGACTCTACACACAGACAGAAAGTGTGCTGGCTAACTTCAGATACAATTTCAAAAAGCGCTAATGGCCATGCAATGTCATTACATCGGCCTATAGATTGTTCTTAACAGCAGTGCTATTTCATCACCCTACATATTCCAGCACTTCCACCCTGATATAAAGCAATAGCAGTCAACCAGAAAGCTGGATTCACATAAGCACAACCATCACTGCAGCACCCTGCACTAAAAGCATGCGGCAACTCAGTACAGGCACAGACACTTCGGCACAGAGAAGATGACAAAACAGGAGCTAAGTTAAACTCAGGCAGCTGAGATGTACAAAGACCAGGAAAAACAACACAGCAAACATAAAACCAAACATAAATCAGCATAATGCCATGGCAGGCATGAAGCATATCCTGTAATGACTTGATGCACTGAAAGAGCGTAAGATGTTTACTTTGGCAATGTCACAAATCCCAAGCCAGCTTTTGTATTAAAAGACTATGTAAGTACCAAATGTAGAAAACATAACAACACTAACAACGTTTCTACATTTTTTTGGCTTTGTACAGGCAGAAAAGTGACATACTTAGAGGGACAAATGTACGCTGCCAGTTAAATCTGGTAACCAGCACTGGAGATTTCAATGCTGGTGCACTGATACAGAAGTGTAGTAGACTCTGAAGAGCAGCCTGTTGTATCAGCCAGCACAGGACTGGATGGACACAGTTGCACTGAATTTGATATGCTAATATGATAGCATGGCTTATGTTAGCTTCTTATTCAAATGTCCATTCTACCCTAAGCTGTGCAGCAGTTGTTGGATGTAACATTTCTAGTTTGTGATTTAACACAGGCGTTAACACATTAGCTTTAACCGTCCCAAAGCTCACTGGGAATTTTCCTGATGTTTTTCCAATTCCCAATTTTCCAAGTTTGCTATTCAGGCATTTGTGCCATAGTGAGCTAAGATGCTATATGCTGTAAAGAGCTAGTTGCTTCCTGTATTTTCTGTCAGTTTTGCTAATAAGTTTCTAATAACATTCTGTCTTTATATACTGATTCTTTCCTTTTCCAAATCAGCAAGATGTTTTCTTTCTAGCTATCTTAGATGAGGTGATAATAAAGGTTAGCCTTCTGCTAGCTTTCCAAGAGGCTGAAGTTTGTTACTGCTCAGGGCTTGTGTTGCGGGATTTAGATGATGTGTGACGCGTGACACGTGACAACAAATCATTCATCTTGGTGCTGACCAGTAGTTCTGGTACTAACAGAATGACTTACTGAGGGCATTAGTGTTCGCTGAATGTCCGCAATCATGGCTGTTAGGTCAGTCAGGTACAGTGATAAGGCCCAGCCTTGCTTACATCATGCGCCAAGTTCCATTCCTGTTGGTTGATTCCTTCTGGGTGCAACTGTTTGTGCAACTGCACTTTTAATGATATGTATGAGATTCATGCTTTTATAGATATAGCTGGAGAACGTTTAAATCTTGGTACGTATGAGCGAGCTTGCTTAGCTGACTCAACTAAACAGCTGTGTGAAGAGACTTGCTGTTTTAACAAAAGTATTCCTACTCAATTCAAAGCCAGTCTTTGGAATGGATGTTTAGGATAGCAACATTTCACCACTGGGGTTTTGGTGATGGATCATAAAAACCATACCTATACTTTAATGTTGCTGTTCTAGGGCTGTTTTCTTGAATATGTGGCTGATAATGTGGGTTCACTTGCGGAATTCTAGCCCGTATTTTCACAGTCATTCTTAGATAGATAGATAGATAAGTGGAAAGAAAGAGAGAAAGATTTTTATCTGACACCCACTTTGAAGAACCTAATTTTTACACCCGTCTGCCAAGGGCGAGAAAAAGAGGATCTCAGTAACTGATAACAGTACATTTTGATCTGAGTGACCATCATTCAGTGTTTTATAAGGTCCCATAACTGCAACAAATTAAGCAGTAGATGACCTGGATCACACCGGCTATTTCCAGGTCACTACTGCACGGGTCATCTGAAGTGGCCTTTTATTACTAATATCATGGCTGTTATGATCACATTTCATTTCCATAAGAATATTGCATATTTTAAAATTATCCTTCTGGATTTAACACACCAATACATATGCATTTTTGTCATATAGTGTATACTGTGCAATAGTCAGTTAGCACCTTCAAAACATTAAGTACATTTTTCATGTTTCGTGAGATTTATGAGATCATCTGTTAGCATAAGAACGGGGAGCCACCTAGCTAACATTAGCTCCCTGCCAAAAGCTAAACTGGCTCTTCGTGGAATCCCTAGATACAGGTTAGGTTTTATAAGTTATGTAAGTTTTTCTGGCTAAGATTAGCTAGCTATGATTAGCTATAAACTGCAGACTGCATGTCCCTGTAGACTTCTTTGAAAGACTGAGACCAAGTCTTCTGAAATTTGCGGAAGCTGTGATAAAGCTAAAAAGTGGACACACTAAATAGTAATATAATGATAATAATGATAAAAATTTATACTTTTAGCATCAACAGAAAACAGTGGAATACATATATTTAAAGTAAAACACAAACATAATATTTAAATTGTGTTTTACGCAAAATTTATTTAGCTTTTTTTCTGTTGATGCCGCTTTTTTTTTGGTGTATCTGCTCTGCAGTAACTGATGGTTTGATATTGCTCAGTAAAAGTGCATTTCTATTGTTTGGCTTTTTGGCTGATTAATCACCCAGATAATCGCAAAATCACTCAATAGCTAATAGAATCGACAGGCCTACTTACTCAGCGAATTGTCACTGGCATACAATTATAAAAAACCCATATTTCTTGAGGAGTCAGCCTGTGCCATGTCTGAATTTGCAGCATCTTGATAAAATGATTTATTTGCCTTGCATCTTTTTTTTTTTCCTTTTTTGAAAAATAGAAGTGAAGTGAGCGTTAAACAAGTAATCAAGTTGGCATCGATAAAAAGGGATTGCTCAGTGGAACAATGCTTATGCACACTGCAGTTTGTTTCCAAGGGCATTCAAATAAATTGGAGCTTTGGAGCGCACTGTAACTTTCATTCTGTTTCTCATATAGATATCTGAGCTCATCCAGCCTCACACGCTTTAACTATGTCAGCTCTTTTTGCTTCCAGTTGCATTATTCATTATTGTACTTTTTGGTGCTCGTGCATGCATAATAACTTGTTTGTGTGTATGTGTGTGTGTGTGTATGTGTGTGTGTGTGTGAATGCTATTGAATATGTAATAACTCCCTGTAATTGTCAGAGAGCTGGTCAGTTTAGCTGAATAGCCAGATTGGCAGGTGGCCAACCAAAGACTGCTGGTTCTGAGTTTGCTGAAACTGAGCTCAGAAGACATGGACATTGCGTATTGTGCAGTTTTGCAGTGTTGCTGTGGTTGTTTTGGTTGTTGTTGGTGTTGCTCCTGCCGCTTGAAAGCCTCTCTGGGTGTTCCATAGAGGCTTTATTCAGACAGACTTTGAAACAGTCTTGCGTAACATAACAAGCTTTATAGTTGCAGGGATTCCTGGCCTTGAGTTTTGATGAGGACTGGTTCACTAGAGAGTGTCACGTCACTGACCTACTCACACTCTGCCTACAAATTTGTGCTTTCGTAGCGACTTTTGTGAGATTGGAAAAGCTTTACAGAATGCTGGCGAAACTCTCTCCTGAATTTAGGCTGAGGGCAGCACAGTGGTGCAGTTTGTAGCGCTGCCGCCTCACGATAAGTAGGGCCTGGGTTTGATTCCTGACTGGGGCGTTTTTTGTGTGGAGTTGTCCATCTCTTCCCTGTGCATAGGTTTCCAAATGAGTCCAAAGACATGGACAATAATGGTGAACTGCAGATGCTAAATTGCCTCTAGATGTAAATGTGTATGTCTGTGTGGCTGCCCTGTGATAGGCTGGTGGCCTGTCCAGGGCATTTCCTGCCTTCTGCGCAACGAGGGCTAGCATAGGCTGCAGCACCCGTGACCCAGATAACATCCCCATAATGCTAAGCTTCCAGTTAAAAATGCTACCAAGCTCGGCTTGTCATAGCTCACCAAAGTTGGGCAGTTATCAGATTCCTGAGCCTTGAGGACAAAAGGAAGTTTCTCTAAGCTAGCTTTTCTGGAACCAACTGCGTTATTTACCCAACTGTTTAAATGGCTGCTTGTGCCACTGTTTATTGACCCATTTTGAGTTGACTCCACAGTCACAAATAGCAGGCAGAAATGGAGTGAAACCAGTGAGATCCAAAGAATAACAACAAAAATGTATGTTGGATTCCAGAATAAAAATGGAAAAAATAAATTACCTTAATTTTTAACGAGTACCATCACTAAGATGCCCTTTCTGGCTAACCTAGACGGTTGTCCCTGATTTGCCTAGCCTTCCCATCCTGATAACTCAACCTTAAAACAGTAGTCAGCTGCGTAGTTCAGAGCATGGATTGCATGTAATCAATAGATTCTAGATAATATACACATATGTATAAAATACACACATATACTGGAGTTGGACAATGAAACTGAAACACCTGTCATTTTAGTGTGGGAGGTCTCATGGCTAAATTGGACCAGCCTGGTGGCCAATCTTCATTAATTGCACATTGCACCAGTAAGAGCAGAGTGTGAAGGTTCAGTTAGCAGGTAAGAGCACAGTTCTGCTCAAAATACTGCAATGCACACAACATTATGGGTGACATGCCAGAGTTCAAAAGAGGACAAACTGTTGGTGCACGTCTTGCTGGTGCATCTGTGACCAAGACAGCAAGTCTTTGTGATGTAGACCACGGTATCCAGGGTAATGTCAGCATACCACCAAGAAGGATGAACCACATCCAACAGGATTAACTGTGGACGCAAGAGGAAGCTGTCTGAAAGGGACGTTCGGTTGGGACGTTCGGGTGCTAACCCAGATTGTATCCAAAAAACATAAAACCACGGCTGCCCAAATGATGCTGTATTGGCCGCAAAAAGAGGCCCTACACCATACTAATAAATGATTGTGGTCTAAAACTAGGTGTTTCAGTTTCATTGTCCAACCCCTGTACATAGCAGCAGGAGTTGTAGAGATTTACATTGTCCTAACATACATTAAACCATGAAAAAGAGTACATTTCAACCCAGCCATGCAAGTGCAGTTCACCTTCGGTATATATTTGTTAGGCTTGTTTATAACAGCCCACCTTTTGTAGAGCTATGATTTATGTCCTAGACAGTCTGTCCCTAATACACTAAGAACATCCAACAAATATTGGCATTCAAGGTCCTGGACATGACCAAGAGATTTTTATACCTTGGGTTTTTTCTGTTGTATACATGCTGGTCTTCTCCTGAAGGTATATAAAGATGTCTGGCCGCTGTAACATTTAGTTGGATCCTTGATCCATTGAACAGACACACCATCTCTGTTTACAGGCACACAAATGGTCTATTTCTCTTTACTCTGCTGCTATCAAAGTTTATTTAGCTAGATTCATTTTCTCCTCTCTTAATGCTCAGAATCATTTGGGAAGAAAAGGATGAAAATGACTGCAGAAGGGAGACAAAGATGGACTTGTTGTGCTTCTATGACAGAATGAATGACACTTATGATATCACAATGACTTTTAGTCCATTCTAACTATTACATCCTCCCAACAACAGTCAGAGTTCCAGAGGACACATTCCACCAAGTATCTTCTTCCAAGGGTTAAATCCTGCTATGCTGAGAGCAAAGTGACTGTTCATGGATTTTGAAGCGTCCTTCTCTGTAGGTAGCCCCAAACACTTACGTTACATTGATTTTGATATGAAAAGAAATTGATCCGATGAAGCTGAAAATCCATTTACTTTTTGTACGCTCCTAATGTGCGCAAAAATAGACTTCATTCTCCAGTTGTATTTACTCTGATGGAACACATTTACCGATATAAGAAATAAGTCGTCTTGCGATGTGAAATCCGTTACGTGCCCAGGCTTGTTCCAGTACAGCAAACCATGCAACAGCTCCCAGTTCAAAAAGCGTCAGCCCCTGCTCACTTCCTCTTGCTATTTCCACTTCAGAAAATGCATGTTGTTCTACTTCTAAAGGCATCAGTGTTTCACTCGTCATACTTTTTTTTCCCAGCAACTGTGTTACTCTGCATCGCCAGATAAAGGATCAGATGTTGAAGTGGCTAGGGGAAGCAAGTGTTATTCTGTATAATGTTCAGTCCTGTGTTGATGCCTTTAGCGATGCAGAGTTGGAATTGTCACTCAAATCAGCAGTCAGTTTTCACTCGCAGACATTTTGAGGGACAGGAAAGCCTTACAGCAAAGCTCTTTTATGCTGATTCATGTCCGATTTTTTAAATTTGAAAAATTACAAGGGAATCAGGCATGCAGTAGAAAAAACAACAGCTAGAAATGTACCAATCCATCAGTATGCGAGCCAGTTCAGGCAATTCATGGACTTAGTATCGGCTTCTAGGTCCAGTCCAGTTCTGATACCCAAAGGAATTTTTCAGTGCGTGAGGATTGTGACATAATAGCTTATTCACAGCTACATAAAAGGTTATTTCACATAATTACTTCACAGAATACCCCAAATATATCAGTTTAGAGTGTATTCCACTATGCACACATATGTATGAACATAAATGATGTGGACTAAATCAATATCAGCCAGTACTAAACATGAAAGTACACTGATCAGACTCGAGGGCAAAAATGGGATCAGGACATCCCTACAAACCACACCTGGAATTCTGGTGTTTCATCTGATGTTAAAAAGCATGGAACATAAATACTAACAGCCCCCCTAAACCCTCATCTGGTGCTGTAACTCTAATCAAGCTGGACCCCTTTTATCTGCAGAGGTACTTGAATATAAGTGATTACTGACAAGATCTGTGATTTTTAATCCTGTATGACTGTGAAATCTAGTTTTAAAAGTCCCACAGTAATAATTATACCTAACATGAAGCTCCTTCAGTAATAGCAGCTGTAGTTTTGTTTAAAGCAACTCCATAGCAATGAAATAAGTACTGCATGTTATTGAGCATCACCTGTCGTGTAAACTGATAACGGAGGTCTTAATGTTTTGATTGTCTAGGGCAAGTTAAGGAAATTCGTTTACATGTACATGTAAGGCTCTTGTCAGATGTTCTCATCTAGAGAGACTTATAATTTGATCATATTTAGAGAGGTAGGTGGATACTTTTGGGAAACTGGGCCTTTTGACAGCTTAAATGCCTTGCAAGAAATCCCTTACATAGCCTTCTCTGGTAAAACAAATCCGGCTTAAATAATGCCAGAGTCTTTCATTATTCACAATCACAACATATTCGGAAGAAATTGGTTTCATCTATATGCTGTATGAGAACTTTTGGCCCAGGTCATTGGTAGCAGATAAACCTCCTGCCTGTATATTCCTGTGCGTCCAGGTGACTTGACTTGATTCCAGTTCCATAATCACCTCTAGATGCAGTGCATTTCATTGTGGAGTTGAGCAGAGTGGACTGAATTTGATTAGTGGTATTGTGGCTGAATGCCAATGAAAGGCTGCACCAAAACCGGTAGGCCTACAATGTGCCTCACCCTTAGAGGTGAACAGTATGACATCACAATCCTTTTTTCTGAGTCAACAATGGGATATTATGAATAGCTATATACATCATACAAATATCATATTTATGGTCTTTTTCCACCACATAGTATGACTTAACTTTACTCCACTCATTGTTTCCATCAGATATAGTTTACCGTTGCAGATATAGTACCCCCTTAAAGTAGCTGACTCACAAGGCGGCACTCACTGACAGCACAAGAGTAATGCAAGATATGCTAACCTGGCAACTAGCATTAGCATATCTGTTTTTACCCAGTCAATTAGTAGTCTGCAGCATTTTTACATCACCTTTTAGTAACATGCTAACCTTGCTTACATAGAGGTAATACAAATAGCACCAGGTATCAGATTTCATCTAATGGAAAACAAACAAACAAAAAAAAAACGGGTTGAGTTGAGTTGGTATCATGTGGTGGAAAAGCAGCTTTACGCCAATTATAGAGACCAGTAAACAATATACAACCAGTAAACAAAAACTGCATGAACTGCATAGTAGCATGTACCCCACTATGAAATCACATTGTTTTGTTAGCTTACCTCCTAAATGATTTACCATCAGCAGATCAACAAAGTATATTACATAAGATAAACAAAATATTGTCACGCATGTCACCCATGCCT
Organism: Prochilodus magdalenae; assembly: GCA_024036415.1. Taxonomy (NCBI): domain Eukaryota; kingdom Metazoa; phylum Chordata; class Actinopteri; order Characiformes; family Prochilodontidae; genus Prochilodus; species Prochilodus magdalenae. The sequence goes on along the minus strand of JAMWET010000078.1, from coordinate 298,278 downwards.
TTGTAGTAGTCTGATTGCAGTAGTCGTAGCTGAGCGTTAATGGTTGACTTGTTTTGTAGGGGTGGTGTTTTACTTTGGTAGCGTAATTCAAGCAGGTGCCAATACAGCCTGGAAACTGAGATAATAAGGACAAGAGAGTGAAGCACGATGGAGTGGAGAGACTTTGTGTGAGAGGTTTGTAAATGAACACTAGACTATGATGTGATTTGTGTGTTGCCAGGGATGGACAACCCTCTTTCAAATGTAAATTACCATGATGAGTTCAAAAGCTGTCTCGTAATAACCACATGCAATGACTCCAGCACCGTGGCAGCTGTGTTCTTTTACTCAGCAGAGTGTTGACTGAATGAAGACCCGATGCAAAAGTTGCACAGGTCATTTCTCAGTTCTCTGTTCATTTGTCGGTTCATGTGTTTTGAATGTCCATCTCAGTGCTGAGATGTTTACATATGAAGGAACCTGCTGAGTTTTAAATTCTCTTGTAGATGCATGTAGATCAGTATATAAACATAGGTATACTCTGCAGTCGGTTTTGCTTTGTTTACATTTTAAACCATGTTTAACCTTTTAAACCCTACCATAATACCTTAATAAATGCAGTACCATCCTATACACCTGCATTCTGACAGCTGTGGTTGCTTGGATCAGGTATTAGATTAAGCTTGGACCTACAATCTGAGGCGGGGTAGATCTCTAGGACCAGGACTGGGCTTTCCTGACAGCATTGTGCAAAAGTCAGAGACCTTTAACCCTTCAGTTCTTAACTTCCAGTCACAATGGTTCTCAAATGCAAGTTGTGGGTGTCAAAAGAGATGTAGCTGTCAAGAGACCGTTACTGAGAACAGGGAAAAAATAGAAAATTTGCTGATGGCGTTCTGAGAACAATGGACTGGTCGACCCCCAGTCCAGACTTCAGCATCACTGACTGTGTTTGCGATTTTTTTGGATTGCAAGAAAATGCCAGCCAGCTCCTAAGACTGAACTTATGTTTTCTTTGCCAAATTAAAAGCAACAGTGAAGGCTGTAAAGGGTGTTGAGGCCTCTATAAAGGGCTGTGGAACGTTTGTTGATGGTAATTTTCATTCAAATTAATTTCCTGCTTTTTTCTTTACACATAAAAAGGAATAAATTGTAATGCCTGTTTTACTGGAAAAAAAAATGAATAATCTCACATCCTTCTTCCCAGTGCTGTATATATTAGTGTAATAGCAGTTACTGAATAATTCATAGTAGTTACTGAGCAAGTCTTAAAGGCTTTTTATTCAGATAGTAGTTTGAAAGAATATTGCCGTATTTTTCAGCCTAATCTCTATTAGCTGCATCTGTAGCACATACCACAGACAGTGATTTAGACGCATCTCCTAGGGGTTAGTAAAGGAAGAGAACAGGACAGAAGCACATTTCTAATGAAAGACAGTAGGGCAGGTACCATAGTGAGTTTATTGTCAACAGGTTTTGTTACCCATCCGGGGTATTTGACCGTATGCTACAGATGTGCCAGAGATTATATTTGAAAAAAATTAAAAACTGCTAACTGAATAAAAAGCCTGGAGTTTGAGAGGCTAACATCTAAACTTCAAAGATGATTTTTTTTTTGTATGACTTGCAAAGCAAATGCAATCTCTTTTGCACTCTTTCTAGCCTCTCTATGTAAATACGCCCCAAGTCATCCTCCTCATTTGCGCAGCATTGTGGCGTTGAGCTGCTTTCACACGCCCTTGCAAACACTTCCACGGAACGCTGCCGGAACCAATCAGGTTGCCGCAAGAGCACGTTAACCCGCCCACCAGTTGTACCAAAACTGACTTGGGTACTGCGTAACCATGTTAACCCGCCCACTGGCACCACCGGAACCAATTAGGCTGTGGCTCATGTCTGGTGAGCCATGTCAGCTGAGGCATGTGCTACAGCCGTTTCAACACGCATCCTCTGCTAAACATGTGGCGTCTACATCTGGAGCTCCGCCACGGACAGACTGCTGCACAACAAGAAGGTCATTGTAAAGGCTGCCATGAAGAATTGAAGCTTATTATTAGACTATGTCTGCACCTGCCAGTGCTTGTTCCAAGGTCCTGCTAGAACTGACTGATGCATCATCTGTGCAGATATTGCCACAACCTAAACAAATTCGTTACTTAGCGATGTCCATCATCTGCTGGGTTCTTTGGAATGCAGAGAAGAGATCAATATAATCTCTATGCTGCATTATTGCTTGAAGCCATTTTGTCCAGGTCAGTGGTAGCAGATGGTCTTCCTACATGTGCAGACTTCCTGTGCCTCCAGATGACTTGTCTTGATTCAAAGTATCTTCAGTTCTAAGAGTCCATTTCATTGTGGAGTTGAGTGGAGTGAATTTGATTTGTGGTTATGTGGCTGAATCCCAAAAAGAGGCTGCACTGAGAGCAGTGGGCCTAAAACTTGTTTCATCATTAGGGGAGGACAGTGCGGCTGTGCTTTAGCAGTATTGTGATAAATAACCTCCCAGACACACATACTTTAAATGTACCATGAATATCATGGATATTCTACACAGAGCAACTGCTTGTAAACCTGCTTGGGCTCATTTAGAACAAATATAGAGAATCTGTGAACTACAACAACTAGTCTATAATAAGTGCGTAGTAGCAAGTAGCTGATTGGTTATTAGTCCATTATGGCATCATCTGATTGTATAAATTATTATCAGTTTTATTTTGTTTTTTTATAGGTTTTTATAGGTTTATAGGCAACATAGAGTAAGCTATATATATAAGCAGGTATAAATATATATATATATAAATACCTATGTATTACTGTTTGAAAAATATAAATTAATAAACAAATGAATATTTATGAAACAAAATTTTGCTTGAAGAACTTCATGTCAGTCAACCTACATTTTTAAGGTGGTTTTCACATGTTTGTGTTAAAAAGAAAATTATCAGTGTTATCATATGGAATTATTATTATTATTTTAATTAATTCATTAATTAATTTTTAATTAATATAGATTGTACTGTGATTATCTGTACTCAGTTTTTATTTTTTGTATAATACTGGGATCATCTGAAATTCAACACTGAGATGTTTGGCATAAGTTGGGAAAATGTACCTCTTGATGGTACTTGATGATATATTGTTTCACTTGTTTCACACTGGTAGAATTTTCTGTTGCATCTCCAATTCAATATCCGGTTTGCTGTTATCATCTTGATGGAAATGCAGCATTATGAGTTATTTTTTATTGTATTATTCTAGTCTTGTAATCACGTGGAACTAATGCGTTTTAACTAAATAACAAAACTAAAAATCCAAATTTAATTGTGAATAAAGTATGAAAATTACAAGTTATCCAAAAAGGTACTATTAGGTGTGCCTCCAAGGTTTACACAAAAACTCTTCACACTTAAGAACTGTTCTGTAGCATTTTACCCATATCATACCACACTTAGTTCTGCATATGGCTAAATATAAGAAATAGTGCATGTAAATTTATCCTGTATTGATGATTATTTGTGTGATTGTGCAAAGAAAAAAATATGACAGATTAAACTTTGTAAGTGTAAAAATGTCTTTTAAAAGTATAGGAGCTGTAATAAAAGTTACTTGGGCCCAATTTTCTCATAAAAATGATTTTGTTTTTTTTTACTGTCACTGAAAATCAAGTAACTGGCATTGTGTCTGAATTTTATGCACTACTGCTTATTTTAGATGAATTTTTTTTGTTACTGAATAATTCTTAGCAGTTAAGATCAAGACTTTGTAGCAGAGTGATTACGTGTATAAACAGAAAAAGATGAAACAAAAAATAGTTTGTAGTTCATTGTACATTCATTGTCATTCATTATATATGATGTGCTTTAATAAATAATATTCTATTATTTTTTGAGAAATATAACATTAAATTATATATAGCCTGAAAATATTACTCATTATTTTTAATGTAAGTTTTGAAAATAAATGATGTTTATTCTCCGTCACTTCTTCTCTAAAACTTCAGAATCCCCACCTAAAGTCGACTGAATATTAGAACATACATACATCATTATTAAATGAACACATTCTGATATGCCCTCAGGACATGTAAAACCCAGTTAAGTCATCAGGGAAAGATCAATTAGACCCTCAAGCGGCAGGGAACAGATTTTATATCAACATGTAGAGAAAAGATATTGTTTTGTTTAAAGGTTTTGTTGATATTTCAGAATGATAGAAAAACGTTCTGTTTCCAGTTACCTCAGACAGAGGCATGTTATAACTGAGACCCAAAACTGAGACCAGGCCTGACATCCACTTCTAGTGACTACATGTATGTCAGTGTGTGCATGAGGTAAAAACAGCTCCCAGCATTATTAGTTGCACTCATCACTTCCAATATCTGACTGAAAACCGTAATTAAACTCCACCATGGATAATTACAATAACAGTCACAGACGTACTAATCATCACCATGCATTCTACATTTGCCTTAATGACATAATCCATACAGTGCATGGCATTCTCTCCCACATGCATTGCAAGTGTGCCTTTCTCCAGCATTACGATTGGGAAACACAAGGCTACAGTAATAATTTATCACAGTGCTTCTCGAGCCCAGGCGCAGGGACTCCATGCACTGCACATTTTTTGTGCTTTTTCGGCTCTATCACTCCCTGACTCAGCCCAAGAAGGGTTTGACAATTAGCTGATGAGTTGAATCATGAGGTGCCAGAGCAGGGAAATCACAAAAGAAGTGCAGCACATGGATTCCCTAGGGTTTAGGGGAATTGAGAAACCACTGGTTCACCAACACGGGTTGGTGCAGAGAGATATAAGAACTATTTCTGGAGAATTTGCCGGAGTGTGTTTGCAGCATTGCTGCCGGTTGATTCCGTTGGTGTCGGCTTGTTGAAGTGGTGCGTCACTCCAGCAGGCCGAGATTTGCTCTGATGCTAATTGGCCTTCCTAGAGCTTGCTCCTAGTCTGTGTGGGATAGAACACCATGTGTTGTTTCTGCACTCAGCGGTACGCTATATGCTTTCCCCACTACTCTTAATTATAGATCTTCTTAGACATGCTCTTTTTGAGGGCATGTTTGTGTTGTAAGATGTGTACGCTTGGTTCTTTTTGGTGCATTCTAAACACAAACTTTATTATGCGGTTATTTCAAAGTGCGCACAAAACAAATCTATGTGTATATGGCAGGAAAATAAGTGAAGGGGTTTAGTCCAAAATGCATGACAGAATTTTTATTTGAAGATTTTTTTCCCAAGATATATGATGTTGGGAGTGGTCTTTGGACATAAAGGAAATGTCAGTGCTATATTGTGTTTAAAATCGCCTTTATTAGAAAAATTTAAATATGCTTTCCATGCGTTTTGATGTGAAAGCCCATATATTACATCTTGGACATTTTTTTCTCTTGAGGTCCACTTTAAGAGGTCTGTGTGGGTTTATGTACTAAAACCACTCATAATTCACATAATTCAAACAGACGTTCTGTTACTCTGGTTTAAGAGATGCGTGTAAATGAGAGCTATTCTGATTGTCTTCTTTGCTGCTACATTCAGAAAGCACTTCTAGCTGAAACACGTTTTAACTTCACTGTGAATGGGTTGACTGGCTGAGTAGGTGGATATATGTAACGGTGGTGGTTAAGTGACATCACAAAAACAATGAATTCAAAAATTCCATTTCTGCAGTTTAGTTTCTTATGAGGACTGGGGAGTAAACCTAACCCGTTATAGCTCGATGATAATACATCAAACTGTAAAGAAAAAGTGGGGAAAATATGTTGTTTCCATGATATGGGTTCTCTAAGGTCCAGGAGGTAAAACCTTTTCCATTAAAACTGGACAAAATACTAAGAAAATCAATAGCACCTAATAGTTGTTGTGCGCCATAGTAATGGAAAAGGATGGCTAACGTCTATCTGGAAGGTGGAAAAATGTGTCTCTTCTTTATAGCTGCCCAGAGGAGATTGGAGTTGCCTTTAATTTAGATTTCACAACAAGCCATGTGGTCACTTCAGCTAGCTGACCATAATATCCAAACTAGCAGCATAAGTGATAAGAAGATAACACTAAAAGTAATGCATCGACTTTTTATCGTTGGCCATTTCCACACGAATAAAACACATTTGATCAGTTACTGCTGAAACTAGTAAACCAAAAGACAGCATTTTGTGAGTGTAATGTATTTTGGAAGCAGTCTGCGCTTTAGTGGAAGAGCAGTTCCCTCAGCAAAGCTCTGCAGGTCATTGACCACATTGTTATTTACTGCATGGGAAATGATGGCTTGTGGAAGTATAGTCATTACTGGAGATGGCGTATCGGTATTGATGGGTATTTGGCCAATATTAGCAGAAAAGGCTGGGCTGGATATCAGATAGAAGAAAGAATCTCACACTGTGTGATGTGATGTTATTAGCGGTGTATTTCTTCCTGCGGGGTAGTGGAGTGAGTCGTTTAGGCGTTATAGCCTACATTTAGATGCTCGTCGTAAAGGAATGGTTTTGGGAAAAGATCTGAGGTACTCAGTTTTCCACATACATCAGATGAAGTCGATCAGCCAGGACATTTTTGATGTGCAAATTTTGCTTGTTGAATTTAAACTTGGAGCTTTGAGTCTGACACTGTAGGCACTAGAGTTCAGTAGATAGATCTGCATGTTGGATATGGGGATTTGGACCTTTTCTGGAGGACATGTTTAATTACAAGCAATGTATGGAAGAAGATCATGTAGTGTTGGTTTGTGAGTCTGTGCATGTGATGTTAACACACAGTTCGTAGTTTGAAACATTCCAAAGCGAGCTAATGGGAAGAATTCAAAATGGTTCAAAGACATCTGAGAATTAGCATGCTAACCACTCTCGGCAAGGAGCTGTTATGACTTCTGACGCCTGCTCTCGGCAATAATCCATGCTCAACAAGCAAGGGAAAGAAGTGATATAAATAAAAGCAAAACTGGAGTTAACACTGGTGTTGCTTTCCACCACTGGTGATGCTCATGACAAGTAAAGGGATGAAGTTGCTGAACGTGCAGTATTTCTTTTAGACTAGTAAGAACTGAAGTGGAAGGAGGAAGGACTGTGTGGATTTTTCTAGTGATGCATTGCCCTCTATTGTTTGGAGAATTAATTTGACAGGTTGCATCATCTTGTTAGTTGTTTTTGTGGGTAATTTAGACTTCTTGATGTAGTTTAGAGGATACTTGCAGATATACTTACATACTGCATAATTAATCGTTTGAGATATAATGTATAATGTATATAATGTTATTCGGAGTGGTTTGGTATGAAATGAGAACTTTAGGAGTCAGAATTGTTTACAGGGTGGTGACCAGACGTCTGAACTGTTTAATGCCTTTAAAAGCTGTGACATTGTTTTGCAACAGCTTTTAGTAAAATGTATTATTAAAATGTATTCATAGTGGAGATGTACATGCAGGACTTTATAAGGCAAAACAGTTTTCAAGGAAAACCAAACACTATTTTACCATCATCACCATCACATATAAAAAAAGACACATGAAGGTTTGATGGTTTTACTAAATGAAATGAATATATCTGTGTAGAGATTGAGACTCTTGACTACTAACACTACTACTGTAAATAAATGTATAGGTAGTAAGTTTCTCTAAAACTGAGCATCTCGACCACTGAATGGTTCCACAAAATTCCACAAAATGGTGGAATTCTCTGTTAGTGAACAGCTGGCTGTGTTTTGAGGTTGTCTTTGGGTGACTATTGACTTATAGTGTTTGTTAGCTACATTAGCCTTGTAGCTGCAGTGCTGGAGGAGCAACATTTTGATACCAAGCATGTATTGCCTGAATAACTTGAAGTGGGAAACTGGTAAATTCAATTTTTCAACCAACCGTTCCTATATATACAAAGATTCAAAGATTCAAAAGTTTTATTGTCATATGCACAGCATAACAAGCAGTTACATTGTACAATGAAATTCTTACTCTGCAGTTCCTCCATTCCTGACAGTCCTAAAAAATAAATATCAATATAAAAGGAGAGAGAAAAATAAGAATATATATATGTACACTAAGTAAAGGAAAACACTAGTAAAGTACTTTAATTAGAAAAATAATAATTAAAAATACTTTAATTAGAAAAATAGTTCATTTTGAAGCTTAGTAGCACACTAGTAGAAGCAAGTAGAAAGCGATTCTGGCGGTTTCAGTACCGGTATCAGAACAGGAAAAGTTTTGTGGCACCTCTAATCATTATGTTAAGCGGTAATTACACATTACACAAAGTTGACTCCATGACTTCTCAAATAATATCTGAGTAAAACATGTTTAGTTTTCTCAAATGGATTAAGGAAAAAATGAACCAAGGTCTGAGTGTAGGCTTCATGGAAGACTGTGTCAACAGGCACAGGTTGTGTGTGTGTGTGGTTATGACTTTATGAATGTGTGAGAGCATTTGTGTGTATATGTGTGTGTATGTGTCTGTGAGTGTTTGTTATGTAATGGTTTCCAGAAATGCTGAGAGGAAGGCTTGTAATGACCGTCCCTGAACAGGATGGCTGTTTAGCATAAATAATGCAGCGTAATGGATCACAGAAAAGCCGATTAGACGGACCTGATGAGTGAAGCACTTATTAGTCACTCCATACGCATGTTAACCCTCAGTGCTTTCACTCCCCAGTTCCATTGTCCATTAGTAATCGTTGTGAAGGCACTCGGGGAAAAAGTGATGTAGTGTATTGATCATTTGTGCATGATTAAAATCTATTACGATGACATAATATTGTCTTTTGTTTTACTGACTTAGAAGTAATTTTGTTGATGTAAGTACATTTTATTATAATGTGATGCAGAAAAAGATACATATTTTAGTGAAGTAAACCATTTTTTATCACATTATCAGTTTACCTTATTAAAACGAGTACATCATTTCCCCATGAATAAAATATAATACTTCAACACAATTATTCTCAAAGGCAAACAGGATGACAGAAAAGGAGGCTGAATAGACACCTTGGCCAAAGAAATGTAAGAATCTCCTGAAGACATGCTTGCTTGCGTGCCACAGTGGTATGGCAGTAGTCTTAATGTCTGATGAAGGTGGGACTAGGGTTGTGGCTAGGATTCACCATCATTCACCTTCATTATTCATGCTTGCCATCAGAATCAGAATCAAATTTATTGGCCAAGTATGTTGACACATACCTTTTGGCAGTTGTATCTCTCTAGTGCTGTACCATTATACACATAACTAACCGGCAGTCCACAATATACACAATGTCTCCACATACACAAATAAATACGGACATTGTACAATATACAGTCTATACTGTACACGCAATATACAAGATGTAAACAAACTACATATGGACAAATAATATACAGTTTACACATTATTTATAAAAACAATGTAAGGCAGTAGTGTTAAGTGCAACTGCATTAGTATACTTGTATGGGAAAGAAAGGGTAGTGTATAATCTGGCATGTAAGTGAAACCGGTGAATACTATGGTGGAACAGGAGTAACTGTGGTCCAGCAGATATTAGTGGTCATCTGTTTATGTAGGTTATGGCCTGAGGAAAGAAGCTGTATCTGTGTCTGATTGTCTTGGGGTGCAGGGTCCTGTAGCACCTGCCAGAACAGAACAGTTGGAAAAGTGTTGTGTCCAGAGTGAGATAGATCTGTGATCTCTGCCTGTTTTTAAGGTTCTTGAACAGTACAAGAGTCCAACACAACAGTCCAACAGAAGTTTACTACTTTACTAACAACGCTCTAACAGCGAGCAGAAGACTACACTGTCCTATTAGCTGATATCTGTTTATGAGGACTGACTATGATGTCAAACTCCTGGGGTTTCAGTGGTCTCAAGGTTGCTTGCATGTAATGCTGCAACAATGCTGAGTTCTGCTCTGTGGCGCTCTGAGTAACTGAACTGAGCGACGTATCTTACAGTTTAAAGTGTTCTTGTTAAACTGATCGATGTGACTGCAAGCCATTCAATCTCCTGAGAGCTGCTCCTACAACCAGCCTCTTTAGTTTGTTAAGTTAACTGTGAGACTCTGTGTTTGGCTTTAGGTTCAGTTGTGCTGTTTGCTGTGAAGTTAAAGTAAAGATTAGCTATTATTTACACACAGACGCAACCAAAACCGCAAGTATAAGTCCATAGGCCTGCGTGGCACATATTCTCAGGCGCAGGTGTCCATTTCTTCATTAAAAACAATGGACTGGAATGTTTGGATGTTGCTGGGCTGGGAATACGGTTGTGTTAAGGCTGAGTATTTGACACACTGTAAGAGGTGCGAGGGTCACGTGGCAAAAATGACACATTCTCGCCCCTTTCCCAGGTGGCCATGCACATCGAATTTGTCTCACCTTGTACCACGCTTCATTCAAAGTGAATAAATTAGCAGGGAGACTTGCTAAGCAGGTTTGCTACTACAGGTGTTAAAATGCTATCATCCCTAAGAAGACCAATGAAAGTGCTAACTAAAAATGTTGACATTTTTTAAAAGGGTGGAGGGGGGGTTATGCTGCTGGCAGTAAATCGCCAAACTGTGTGCATCACCTCGTGACAAAAAATGTAATACCTTCACAGACCTTAGACATATGAAAACATTTGAAAAACTATGACTGCTATATTAGATTTTAGAGCTTTAATGATGTTTTTCTAGTTTGCTGATGGAAGGCAGATTAGGAAACTCAATGTTTCGTAGCCAAGCAACAGTCTTTAAAACATCCCAACACTGGATTACTGAGTCTTGTAAGTCAAGGAGGACAGTTGAAGGCTAGCAAGTTAGCTAGCTATGTAGATGCTTTGTTTCTTTGTCGAAAAGAATAGAAACTCAACAGAAGCGTAGAAGCTGAATAAAGACAGAGCAAATTCGTACAGTGACTGAGTAGGGATAGCTCGATACCTCTTTTTCACATCCAGTACTGATTCTGAAACTGCAGCCTTGAGTATTTGCCAATAATGATACTAATCTGATTTCCAATTTCCTCTCTTAAACAACTAAGCTGTTAATAATGCATTTGCCACTTTGCATATTGCATCATGCTGTTATTGCAATATATATATGCAAATATTTCCCTCTCCCAAGGGAAACAATACACAGCCCCCAACATGACTCAGTTATGCAATAGTGAAGTTTCAAAAAAGTTTTTTCACACCGAACTTTTAGCAACATTTTTGATTGGTCAGCACTATTTGAAATTTCAAAATCATATTTAATGTACAACTTTGTGCAAATGTTTGATTAACATCTGATAATCTTTTCCTCCGATATCTGATAGCCAGTGAATTTGGCCAGTACCAAACCGATACGATTTGGAGTATTGTATTGGCACAGGGCCTTGAATATGAGATAGGTATTAGACAAGTGCTGGCTTTGTTGTATTTATTAGCCTGTAGATCAGTACTGTTACACCACAGGGATTCCCGGTGGTTGTATAACGTACTCGTGTAATGCATGTTGGGGACTGTAGTAAGAGAACATTAAGGAATGAAACCAGGGAGACATGAAAATATGAGAAACGGTTAATTCAGTCAAACCCATAATGCTGTAAAACTGTTCTGCAGGATGCTGCATAACACAGTAAATAACATATTAAAGCTGGAACGTGTGCAAGAAGTGACTTATAGTGATTAGCAGTGACACAGTGAACTATAAATGCCAGAATGAACTTTAGAACCTGTATTAGTTTTGTAAACAGTGTAACAAAATCCCCCGTTTACAGTACTGGCTCTGTTGATGCAAAACTCCTGTGACATCTTAGAACTAATCTAAGAAATAATAAACAAAAGGTACAAGGTGGAATTGGAGCTGATCACACAGACGTAGGATTCATATCCCAGGATCTTTCACTTTTCCCCTCTCAGGTCGCTGAGTTTCCTCGCAAGAGCACAGCAAGAGGGAACACATGCTACTCTGAATAAGAAGCAGAGAAAAAGAAATTGCAGGCATGTTGCATCACTAGATACAATGGAATCGAATATGCTATAGCCCTTGGTGTGCCACCCATCAGTAACAGAGCACAGCTTTATAACAGTCGCGTCCTTTTGTTTACCTTGTTATTTGCAACGCGGTTCCATATTGTGGTCACAGATTAAGCCTCGTCATGGTCAAAATTACACTAACAGCATGGGTTCTTCATGTTTTTGTGACCAGTACATTAGGCTATTTGTTTTCAGAGGGGATTTGTACTATAAATGATCGAACCAGGTATTGCATTAAACCTCCTAACCCAAAAAGCACACACATGCACACATATGCACATATACAAAGGTATGTGAACCCCAATATTACATCCACATGTGCCTAAAAGTCTCATTCCAAAAGCATGGGCTGTAATGGGGAGACTGCAAGCATAACAGCCCACTTTACTGGGAAGGCTTTCCGCTAGATTTCACAACTATGCTTGGGGGAGGGATTTGCTTCCATTCACAACAAGAGCATTTGTGAGACGGGGCACTGATGTTGAGTAATAAAGCCTGTCTCACAGTCATTATTCCAGTTCATCCCAAAAGTGTTGGGTGGGGTTGAGGTCAATGGAGGTCTTCGCCAAGCTGACCAAGTACTTCTTTGTTTGTGGTCCTCTTTTGCATTATGGGAATTGTCATGCTGAAAATAGTCTTATCCACAGATGCTAAACCCATATGTACACAGCATATATTTTTTTAAATATTATATATAAACTGATATTTGGGCTCTTGCTAGTTGGCTTTTTTAGTAAGATATAGTTGCTGCCTTTGAAGAGGTTTGGAAGTTTCATATAGACTGATTGTGATTTTCTTGTAACACAGTTGATCACAATGTCTGTCACATGAGCCATTTCTGTCAAGGTAGGTGGCTCTTGGTCTTGCAAAGTCACAAAGTAACCAGAGATATGGCTATGCTGAAACATGACAAACCTCGGACGAACTATTGCTACTTCATGCCTGCACCATTTTCCAAAAACGTTGGGACAAGAACACGCTAACCGCTGTATTACACCACTTTCCCTTTTAACAGCAAATAATAAGTACTTAACTGAAGACTTGTAACCCAACACACACACATATATACACTACATGGCCAAACATATGTGAACACAAATACTACATCCACATGTACTTGAACACCTCATTTCAAAACCATGAGTTGTAACGGGGAGTTGGCTTAGAATGGTATTCTGCTAGATTCTGCAACATTGCTTAGAGTGGATGCAAGCCCATGTGGTGATAAAGGATTCGGCTTTTCCTGGATGCTCCATTTATACATTATTTTAGCATGATTGCATCATCTTTTTAAGAAGTTTTGAACATTTCATAATGTTTCTAGTGTTAAACTGCTCCTGTCTCAACATTTGTGGAACCTGTGGCAGACATTAATTTCAGAATGAGCCTATATTTAAAAAATATATAAAAAAGTACTGTAAGTACTTGTTTAAGTGGAAGAACAGATTTATAAATCACTGCTTTTTGTTTTTATTTGCATTTTATTTTCTAGATAAAGTATGTTATCTAATCGTAATCGTAATCGTATCTAAACCGTATCAGTACAGGACAGTACAAGGACACGAGCAAGTTTATTTGATATTAATTAACTCCTTAACACCATTTCACTGCAATTATGGCAGTGTGCAATAATCTATACAGTTTGCATGATGATAATTGTTGAGTTATAAGCTTCTTCTACTGAAGAGCTACATTGGTCTTATAGTTCTTCCACAGAACTGCAGAACCAAACATACCTTTTCTGATAAGCTACATTTGGAGTAAGTGCAAAATTGCTATTCCTGTAAGAAAGACATTTCCTTTAAGATAATTGAGAACCTCCATGCTTGTCGTAGAGAAATAACCATAGTTCCACTCTTATAACGCATAACCCCAAATTTCTGGAATCAGGCATGTGTGGTGCTCCAGTGTGAGATTGCATGGTGTTTCCACTTCCAGAGACAGAGACGAGGAGCTGAATAATCGCAGCTGCATTTGCTCGGCTGAATAAAACCGGAGAAAAGGGCCTGATGCCGGTGCATACTAATCAGTTCAATCTGCGATTTGTAACATAAAGTTGGTCTTAGCACTCGCCGAGAATCTTTAGCTGCCACACTTTCATGCAAAGTAGTCCACCTGTCAAACAGTGAAAAAGCCTGAGCTGAGGAGTGCCTGTGATTGTGATGCTTGGGCTAGTTTTACTACCACCGTGCTAGAATAACGATCATCGTGATCACTACCAAAAGTCATTGTCAACCTTTGTCATACTACCTGTTCATTTTCAAATTTAATCAATAGTCCACTATCAAAACCATCCTGGGAATTTTTTTTTTGGTTGTAATTAGATTTATGATTTCCAAACCCTCCATGAACTTCTTATCTGTTTCCTGAGCTTGTAATTATGGATGGGCAATATGACAGTATGGTATTGTTATTATGATAAATTATATCACAGCACATTTTTCATCTGCATCATCACTGAAAAAAATTCACCATAAAAAAGAATAAATTAGAATGAGCCTGCCAACAGTGACAACCTGCATATGGTAACTTTGTAAACTGCATAGTAACAAATAGGCAATTTCAATTAATTGATTTATATTAATACCTGATGCTCACTCTGTGTGGTTTAAATTAACATGAGTGCCAAAAACAAGTTGCTTATTTAAAATCAAATCGAGCACAACATTAAAAGTAGGAGGAAAGTGGCCATTTAGCACAGAGAGTCAGGTATAATTATAGAATTAAATAGATGTACTGACAGCATTTAAATACAGCACAAGTGACCTTATCTGACTTTTTACTTTGTAAACGTTGATGGGAGTAACAAGGTACAAAATGATGCATTACAGTACATGTTTACTTTTATAGTGCTACTGTTTTTTGTTCTTATTGACTGACAGATGTTACAGTAAGGGATGGTAACCCAGTGCACCCTTTGCTTGCTGTCCATTCTGTGTGCTGGCTGCAAAAAAAATCTGGTGGGAACTGTCCACCAAAATGGAAACAAACAAAGTGGATGAGCTGAAGTCACACAACACTCCTCCAGCCAATCAGTAAGAGGGGGTTTTGTGCTTGTGCACAGGACAGGGGACAGGGAGAAGCTATGTACAGGCACTGCCAAGAGGGAGAGATGGCTGAGAAACAGCCAAACTAAAAAAGAAGTTCCTAGTTTAGGCCAGGGTGAAACCGTGCTAATATCAGTGAGGTGATTCAGGGGTGAGGACACCTCATAAAGTTGGAAACGCTAAAATTGTCTTGTTCACCAGCTTTTGGCCATATTTTCTTGTTCCATCTTAAATGGGGCAGCAATAACATTCTGGCACCTTCTGCAAGAAGCTGGACCGGCAGCTTGGGGTGTCAGCATTGAGCTGCTGCAGCATTTAAGTTGGAATGGCAAAACTCAAACATGTAGTTAGCCAAAAAGACAGACTTCAGCTTTGTCAAGAGGTGAATAGCATGTGAAGGGATGATGAGGTTGCTTTGTTTCTGCTTGACTAAGGAGGGGGTGGGGATACAATAATAGCCATCAGTAATAACAATTTAGTTTTGGCGTTACTCATATGTCTCAAACAGAACAATATTATTTGCATTTGGTGCATTAAATTAGTAATTTTCCTCTATATAGATTATCTGTCTTATGCATGTCCTATTTCCTAATTTATTCTACTTGCTGACTTGACTTGACTTGAATATAAACAGTGCGGAGTGAACACAGGCCATGCTGCAAACTTGGCTAACATTTGACTTAATTAAACAGGCCAGACCTTTTCATTTGGAAAAAGCCCCATAAGCTTTGCGTTTTATTAACAACGATTTTTTTAGAGCAAGCTGCTTTCTACTGACTAGTTCTTCGCTTTTCAAACAGCATCAGTTAAGTTCATCATTTTAATAAAGTATAACTGGCTGAGTGTAGTTTAAAGACAGGGACAGTGACATGCCTTTTGAAGGATGTTTACACTGATAAGCCATTCCTTTCTCAATATATTACTGAAAATGACTACTCGTTTTCCTTTGCACTGCTGATACAGATTTGTGTGGGTTTCATGCAGTAACGCAGACGCGATGTATTGAGTAATGAGATTACCTTTTCCATGAAGGAACATGTAAAATATGCTGCAAGAAAAGTTTCCAACTCAAACTCCTGCCTTACTCCTTCCTCCCCATATTTTCACATCCAGCATTCTGTTTATGTCTGATAAAAACAGCAGTCCACTGTAACAACCTTCTGAGAGGCTTTTAACGTTAGTCAGTGGTTAGGTCGTATCTTTCTGTTTGATTCTTGTATCATGCCTGGTGCAAAGTGAGGTTTTCTTCTTCACGCTCTTGAGAAGTTTTTCCTGCTACCCTCAACTTGCTCATTAGGGGTCTGAACCCAGATCCCTGTAAGCTGCTTTGAACTTGTCTGTGATATAAAAAAAAAAGCTTAATTGGATAGAACTGAGTTAAATCTTACAATGTGTCTTTGTGCTATGATACTTGGGAAAACTCTACTCTGATTTATTTAACCCTATCATCAGAAACACAATGCTGAGAAACTGAACAGCGCTTGGAGCGCCCGTGTGTAGAAAGCCAATGGTTTTAAATTTTGGATTGGATGCTATGGTGTGTAGTAGCCTTTAGTCAGAAGCTGTTTTCATAAGACCAACAAGAAACATGTTGTTTTCTTTTTGACGTTGCTGTACCTCAAGGCAACTGATAAAAAAGCACCTAAACCACGTGATGTTTGCCGTAAACATGTGGTTATGAAAGGTAACGTGTGAATAATAATTGCAGCTTCCATGTTTGGGATCAAGTCATTGTGTAACATTACTGAATAACTGTGGCCTAGTGATTGAGCAGAAGAAGCCGTAGATACAAAGATAGCTTTGTTTTAAGCTTCTGCTTTAATAAGACAGTTCTGATAGTGAAGAAGTTGGTAACTTTATGGGTTCATTGCCTCATAGTCTTGAACTAGTGATTATAGCTGATCTCCATAGTGTTTCTGAGTTGTATAGATTAGGGTAGTATGACTTGCTTGGCTGGCAGATAGCACCTACACACCACACATTACCCACCTATCTTGGATAAAAATCTGAAATCATTTCCTGAAACGAGCGCATCATGATTTAACTCTTGTTGTGCACTGGGGCATAGTCGGCACAGTGTTAAATGTTTTTGCCCTAACAAAATAGACCGAATGGTAAAATGTGTGTATAGGGATTTCAGTGGCTGTTTTTCACAGCCTTTGTAAAAGTGTGGGAGAATTTTTGTTGGAGGTACAGAATGTACACCTAATTACATCTAAATTACACTTGTGCAGATAAGGATCATGATGATATAGAGCTGGACTCTCGAGCACTGAAAGCTGTTCAGCTGTTGTGTCTGGCTGCTGCTGTGTGTAATGTTTGTTGTGCTTTTGAGGACTTGGCTGTGGATCAGTGCATGCGCCGCATTTGTTGCGAGGCAGCGGATAAGAGGTAGAGCTTCAAACAGCGGGAGACAGACAGGACTAGGAGAGAGAAAGATTGGGGGTGATGGAAGAGAGAGAGAGGGAAAGGGAGAGAGAGAAAGAGAGGCAGGGAGAGAGAGGGAGAGAAAGAGAGAGAGAGAGAGAGAGAGAGAGAGAATGAAAGTCACCCTCGTCTTGGCGTCGCTCACTCTCTAGAACCCCTGAGTTAGACAGCCAAAGTCAGGGAAAGGACGCAACTTGGTGTCTACAGTCTCGAAAAGCTCGCACACATTTTTTTTTTTAGTTTCCTGGGAAAGAAACACACACCAGCTCACTCCAGACAAGCAGATAATGTAGAGCGGCTCCACACAGTGCTTGTATAAATAAAAGAAGCGTAACCTGCAGCAGCAGGTATTCCTTTTGGCATTGCAAGAGTGTGCGTACATTTTAAAGTGGATGTATCCAAAGCCGTGTTACAGCCTTAAAAAATAAAGCTGCCAAAAAAGTGTTCTTTGAAGCGATGCCATGGAAGAACCAAAGGTTCCTTAAAGAAGCTTTCAGTGTAGGGGTATCAGCTATGTTTTTTAACGAACTATCAAAGTAAAAGGAGCTTTAAGGAACCTAACACAGTTCCTCTACGGTATTGCTCCAGATAACCTTTTTTTCATATCTTTATTTTTTGCAGCATTTCGTGTAGTAACATTTTTAATCCTTGTCTGAACCTCTTGCCTGTAAGTAATGAGGGTTAACCAGACCTGCAAGTAACATGAAACTGTACAAAAAATCATTTCACTGTCAAACTACTGTCAAATGTAACGGTCAGGGCTGGCTTAGGAAATTATTACTCACTCACTCATCCTCTAAACCATTTAATGCTTCTAGATCGTTAGGGGTGCTGGAGCCTATCCCAGTGTTCAACAGGCTGAAAGCAGCAAACACCCTGGACTGGCCACCAATCCATCTCAGGGCAAACAGACAGGCATACACATTCACACCAGGGGCCGATTCGGTATTACCCAGAGGAAGACACGCAGACACAAGCAGAACATGCAAACTGCACATAGAAACCCAGACCCTTCTTGCTGTGAGGCGACAGCGAGATGGAATAGGAGAGCAACTTGTAAATGAAAGTATGCTACATATAGTGTAGGTACATGGTGTTCACACTTCCAGAGACAGAGACGAGGAGCTGAATGTATAGTGTATGTACAAAATACTGTATATGTATGTACAGTGTATGTACAAAATAAATAAGCGGCAGTTTTAAATATATATCAATAGAATGTAAATTTACAAAAAAAATGCTCACCTTTATTTCACAGATTTTGGGTTTCTGGTTGTTACTGTTATTGTTATGGCAAAACACTATATGACATGAGAAATGCAGCTACTGTGAAATGAGTTAGCAGGGGAGGGCAAAAATCACAGTACTAGAAATTTTCTTGTTAAACAGTATGCATCAGGATCTGAGGTTTGATGTAAGAATATAATGATATTTAGTTGGTGTTTTACATACTGGACTGCAATAAATACTGTTAAACAGGACTAGGTTCCTCAGGTAACAAACATAGCCATGGTCTGCTCGGAAAAGCATATCGTCATGTAATTTATCATGATAATCAGAATTAATTTCATCCCAAATCACAATCGATCATGTCTTTTACAGTCCTCTTTTTACATGCCGTCTTTTAAATTCAAGCATTTGTGGTCATTTTGTGTGTACCAAATACTTTGTTGTTGGTAAGGTGCTGGTGAACCGAATATACTTAATTCAAATAATATGTACTACTAAACATTTACATCTTTTCCAAAATAATTAAATCTGTTACATCTACGCAGCTTTGTCCTTTAGTTTGCTTACTTTTGGTAATAACAGTACTATATTTAATTCATGGCAGCACATTTGTAATTTCAGTGCATCACATGTTTCGGTGCACATTCCACCCTAACCTATCACATCTGCTTTCAGGATAAGAAGATTATGCATAGATAAAACATTCCGTAATGCAGACTGCGGTGTGGCATGCAGTTCCTGAAAAGGAAGTGTTGTCATGGATATATCAGAGATTTCACAGCAGCCCTTTGGCTGGTTCGCCTCATATGTTATTCCATTTCGCCAGTGGCAGTAATAACCTATTAACTCAGGACTTCACGGGAATACATTGAAAGTCAAATGAAGTTAAAATGACGTTTAAGCAAATTCTCTGAAAAAAGAGCCAGAGAGAAAAAGAAGATTGCTTTGGAACCTTCAGACACACACCACATCAAATAACACACTCGAATTTGGTCTGTTAGCATTAGCAATAACAGACTTTGTTGACTTTTACTGGCCTTTTTTAGCACACTTTCATTCTTACAGGTAATTGCAGATCATGGCATGTCTTGGAATTACTGATCTGTTGCTAAGCTACCCTGCAAAGTTGGCTTCTCAGAGTACTTTTGGCATACCTGCTGCATACCTATAATCACCACAATGCTGCCAGGCTCATCATGTAGTGGGTTTTGCTTCCTCCCGGCTAACTTCTTCATGGGATGATTGATAGCATATTGAGTTCAAGTCAGCACAGATCCACTCATCAGGCAAACATGCTTTGTTACAAACATAACCTCACTCACACATCTACAAGTCTTTTAAAAAGAAAGATCAACATTGATTGGCTTTTTTTATTAAACAGAACTACTTTCACACTAAACTCTAAACACCATGCTGAGTGTGTTGTCCTGTTCCTTCTTCTCCTCATTTATAAAGTCCCTGTTTTCATGCAATGTAGTTATTTAACATGCTGGAAAAGCATAAACTATAAGATGTGCCCTAACCAATAGGCCCAACTGCATCGTAGTGAGGGAGAGGTCTCAGAATGAACATGGCAGTCATTAGGACCAGTCCCAGTGAGGAGGAGATCTCAGAATTAACATGGCAGTCATTAGGACCAACCCCTGTGAGGGGGAGGTCTCAGAATGAACCAGGCGGTCATTAGGACCAGTCCCTGTGAGGGGGAGGTCTCAGAATGAACAAGGCCATCATTAGGACCAATCCCTGTGAGGGGGAGGTCTCAGAATGAACAAGGCCATCATTAGGACCAATCCCTGTGAGGGGGAGGTCTCAGAATGAACCAGGCGGTCATTAGGACCAGTCCCTGTGAGGGGGAGGTCTCAGAATGAACAAGGCAGTCATTAGGACCAATTCCTGTGAGGGGGAGGTCTCAGAATGAACCAGGCGGTCATTAGGACCAATCCCTGCGAATGGGAGGTCTCAGAATGAACAAGGGGGTCATTAGGACCTGTCCCTGCAAGGGGGAGGTCTCAGAATAAACAAGGCCATCATTAGGAACAATTCCTGTGAGGGGGAGGTCTCAGAATGAACAAGGGGGTCATTAGGACCAATTCCTGTGAGGGGGAGGTCTCAGAATGAACAAGGCAGTCATTAGGACCAATCCCTGTAAGGGGGTGGTCTCAGAATGAACAAGGCAGTCATTAGGACCAATCCCTGCAAGGGGGAGGTCTCAGAATGAACAAGGCCATCATTAGGACCAATCCCTGTGAGGGGGAGGTCTCTGAATGAGCAACGCAGTCATTAGGACCAATCCCTGTGAAGATGGAGGTCTCAGAATGAACAATATGGTGTTAAAGACCAGTCTCAGTCAGTGCAAGGTCATTAGACAGTTATTAGGACCAACTGCAGGAGAAGGACCCAGAATTAATGAGGTTGTGTTAAAGACGAGTCACAGCCTAAGTCACAGAATAAACAAGGCAGTGATTAGAATAAGTCTTGGTGATAGTAAGGTATCAATCGATCAGTTCATCAAATTATATTTTGACACAGAAGTACATTGAGGAGGACTCTAATTTATAATATAGTCGAGCCAAGTTAAATATGGATTGAAGAAAAAAACAAAACCAGCAAAGCACAGTAAAAAGATTAATCAGAAAATAGAAATAGCTTAAAAATAGGCATACAATAAAATTAAAAATAGTAGCTAATCAAAAGATAAAACAGTCAGATTAGTCAATAACAAAAGTAACAGTAAAAAAAAACATTAAATTCAAAAACATTAGTAGCTATCACAAGTATATATAGTAAGTATTTTAGAAAAAATAGACATCTACATCTACAATTTTGTGACGTAAATATAAATACAAATAAATATATTAAATATGATTTTATCTTGCCATTTGAAAGGAACTGTGCAATGAATTACAGTAATTTACCACACCAAGAAAATGTCTAGTAATGTCTAGAAATCTGGTACTGTATGGTAGTCCACTTATTATGCAGTTAGAGTCCTTCTTATTACAAAGTTTGTGTCCATGTTAAGAATGAATAAACTGGTTTATTGATGAATGTATTCTAATCAAAGTGGAATCTTTAATAATCATTAAAAAAGTGACTATAGTCAGTACTTTTTTCCTGTATGACATAAACTAGATTACAGACTGACTACCACTACCCAACACTGCACATAACAACTTCAATACAATGGGCCTGAAAAAGATGTCCCTGAGCTGTGGGATAAGGATATAATCAAGACGTCATTTTCTTGTAACGCATTGAATCCTGTGCTCTCACAAGCCTTCCTGATAATTTAACAGGAATTGTACTCAGTCTGTTCCTGAATGCTCCATTAGTCTTTCTGGAAGTTGGACTCTGGCTGACATGACTAACGGTCACACTCATCCTTGAAGTAGTTGGTGTCATGATGTGTTTATACACACTTCAGCACAGTTTACATGTTCCACTTAAGTGCACACTCTGTGCTTTTCACTGCATCAGGATTTGATGAATTATTATTGTTCTGTGCGCTATCTTGTTGTTTTTTTGCGAGCATCCTTTACGGTTGGGCTGTTTCTGTCACTGTTCATCAGATCAAACAGAAAGAAAGTTGATAGGTGGACACTCAAACCTGTGGATGCAAACTCTAATGTAATGTACATAAAACAAATGACGTAATTCACTTCGCAAGTAATGTGAACTTGAATACCATATCTAAATTATTATAACTCTCTCTTTCTAAGGGGGTCTAAATTTGGGGGGACGTCATACAATATGATATTATTCAGATGATTTGGAAAAGGTAATGGTATGTACTATGAAGAGAGATGCCAGTATGTGTATGTAACTTGCAGATTACACCGATTATACACACATATACTCTTTTCCCTAAGGCTGGTCTAAATGTTGAAACATATATCGTCGCTGTCCAAACAAAAACACGTATCTCCAAATTAGCAACTTTACAGGAGAGGCCAAAACCTAATTTAATTCTAATGTAAGTCAATGGAACCAGACTTTTTCCAAGTGATCTGTGGGACATTTCTGTTGGTCCATTCATCAGGAAATTAACACACAGTGTAAACAGCGGGTCATGTGATCAAATTATACATAAAAGTAAAAATCGTCAAAAATGGAGATACATGTTTTTCATTGGACAGCGACAATATGCTAGTAGTTGCTTATTGTGAGGTGTCTGCAACTTACCATGTATGTACATGCATAACGACATTCAAAAAAAGTTGCACACAACACATTCAGCTACTCCACCAGATTAGCCAATCTAGCAGCTCCTGTTTTTTGATGCACCGTATTGTTCTCGCTATAAAGTCATCTGTAAGGTGTAAATTACGTGAGTGCGGCATCTTTGTGTTTTTCCAGCTGTAAGCAGTTCTGCTTATGGTTCTTCTATCCATTTATCTAAGGTTCTTTATGGCGTATTTGAGCTTTGTTTTTGTTTTGTGTATGTAAATGAGCCATTACAGTTGCATCCCACTTGAAGTCCCGCTCATCCTAGACGCACAACAAGTTTATCATGGCCTGCATCGCCGTCTCTCTCTCTGGAATAATTTTCAGCGTTCGGATCCCAAATTGTATCAGAGCTCTGTGTAAAATTGGGGGGTGGTGAGAGGAGAAAAGGAATCCAGCTACATAGATTCTGATAACAACGGAAAAGGAAGTATTGTGGCACAAGCATCCATTTTAACAGCTGCTACCTGCTGGCTAGTTAATGCAGCAGGTTACAGAGGCAATAGCTTTGAGGAACTCGCATACACTCATCATCAAACTGCACCCAGAAGAAATCAACTGAGATATATAAAACTTGGTGTTAGGGTTGTTGTGAGACATGCTAATGATTCTAGGTTCATGCTCGTCCCTGCATCACCTGTAAGCAATGATGGGCCCTATCGCTGCACCTGACTGACTCAACAGCCATGATTGTGGATATTCAGCAAACAGTTATGCCCTCCATGAGTCATCCTGTTACTGCCAGCACCACTGGCAGATGGCCAATGCATGCAGACTGTTACATCGGATGCCATATTAACACTCCACCCCGCCACAAAATCTGGAGGAACTGTGTGAGAATATTCAAGCTGCATGGGATGGATTATCACAGGACACCATTAGGAACCTCTACAACTCCATGCTAAGACAGTTGGCATGTCGCATTAGCAAACTTGGAGGCCCGATGGCATACTGAGAGACACTACTGCTGTATGTGTAGCTCAATGAATATTACCCATATCAGTCTAAATTAATCATCATCTGTTGTTACTGGTAACCTTTATCTTCCTTCCCATTAGCATTACAATCCGACACTTTGGTCCACATGTCTGGTTGTTTATACACTGGCCAGGCAAACCCATCAATAAACCATGACACCGTACGTTAGGAGCAACCTGTGGATGTTTTAGCAAGTCTCTTGATTTCATTCACTCTATAGACTTGGCTCTGTGCTGCTTCAGAAAACTATATGCTCCACCCAGGGACTTGTGGGTTCAGCGTCTGCGGTTCAGCGGAGCGGCGGCTTAGTGGTAGGGGCCGAATGCCAAAGCACTAGAGGAAAATTACTTCGAATTAGTCGCTTGGCAGGTGGGTCGCGCTCGCTCGCTCCGTAATATTGCCCCTCTGGGCTGTGTTTATTCCTGCAAAGCCCTCTGGGAAATGCGGTCTCTGGAGGAGGAGATGCATATAGTTTGTTTACCTCTGAGTAATGTGCGGCTGAGGGTGGGTGGAGGTGTTGGAGGGGAGTTGACCGAGCGAGTCGTTTACTCCAGCTGCGTCCAGTAACGACAAGAGATTAAGCGACGGGCGGTAACGTAGGCCAATCATTACTTTGGATGGGATTTAGAGGCGGGAGGCCTGTGTGACAGTGCCAGTGACTCACTTTAACACGGAGGACAAATTTGGAACCAGTACCCGTTTTAACGTGACTATTCTTTCTCTCTCCATCTCTCTCACTCTTGCTCTCTCTCTCTGTCTCTCTCTCTCTCTCTTTCACACACACACAGCCCTCAAGGCTGTTTACTCTGCATTTCCGATTCTCTCTCTCTTCCTCTACCCCTTCCTTTCTCCCCTCTCTCTATTTGCTGACTGCCAGTTTTTTCTCTTGGAATTTGTTCTTACTGGAACACTGGGGCTTGGACAGAGAGAGACTAACACTTTTGGCATGAGGAGACAGAATGATAGAGAGAGAGAGAGAGAGAGAGAGAGAGAGAGAGAGAGAGAAACAGTAAAGTGCTTAAGTTTATTCACTGCTTCTCCAGCTCTGGTGCATAATTTCGAGAAATGTAGCCACTGTCTCTGACAGTAACAAACATCGCAATCTTAAACCGAGGTCATTCGCTTCTAAAGGAAGAGAGCACAAGCATTTACTGTTCACGCAATCTCCTCTTCCAGGAAAAGGTCTTATAAATAACTCTGCTTTAACTTCTCTCAGAGCCTTAGTGTTCCCACATTACTTAAGGAAATCAAACAGTTATTAGTGGGATATAATCCCAGGGCGGCATGATGTAGACAAAATAGCATACTGCAAATGCTATACTCAGGGCCATAATTCAGATCAGAATTTTTATGGGGGTTCGTTTTGCAGAAGTACTTTACTCAGTGAATAAACAAATGTGCTAAATATGTGTACACCAACCAACAGTTTAACAAATTCATCGCTTATTAACGGTTGCAAATCACTACGATAGGCTTCTTGGTACAGTATTATCACAATACTTACGGTGCTGTACTCAATATCAATAACACAATATTACTTAAATCATAGTAATACGTATTACCTCGATTTTAGTAATACTGGGTCTTAGATATTGAGTACTGCAATAACATACATTTTAATATGTAACTTTTTGTTACCCTTTTTAGAACCCACAGAAAACATTGTCACCATTTTATTTAGCAAGGTTAAAGGTTAGCCTGTTTATTTCTCTTCACTCACCTTTACTGCTGCAACATGGCATTGTCAAGCAGACAGCCTGACTAACCCTCCATTCAAGATTGGCTTCAACAAATTCTTCAGACCAATTGTAGACACAGAGGTCTGAGGTCCCCCACTTCTACAGTCTTTAACACTTTGTTCCTATCAGGATTTGATTACTCAAAAGTTTGGAGCTGTACGTAAAAGAGAAGCTCATAAACACTGTTCTAGCGTGGGAGAAAGTAGCGGATATTGTTGGTATCTCTAGTGAGTTATTCCACTTTTTGCTAACTAGGTTAGCCTGCATGCTAACCAGCCGATAAGGCTAGCCACAAACGCAAGCAGGTAGATATCCATACAAATTTCATACAAATACTTGCTTTTAAAACTGACTAGCTTTGCTGGACAACACGAGCGGCCTCAAACACCCACAAGAGACAAATTTGGGGCGACGTAAGCTGCTTGTTGCCGACTAGTGTGAACGAAGACTAACACTGTGATAAAAATCTTATAAAATAAAATTCTATATTATAAAATCTTATTAAATATTGATTCCTGACTATTGATACAAAACTCCAGTTACAGTCAACCTACATATACTAATCAGTTAACAGTTTTACAATGGTTGTATTTCATTTGCCGTATTGTACATAATATGGACAGAGGTATGTGGACACCCCTAATTATTAGGTTCAGGTGTTTCAGCTAAACACATCGGTAACAGGTGCTTAAAATCAAGGACATAGTCACGCAAGCTTTGTAGACAAACATTGGCAGGAGAAAGGTTGTACAGACTAGCTCAGTGACATTAAACAATGCTCTGTCATAAGACATCACCTTTGCCACCTTTGATCTCTGGAGTGATGAATCATGCTTCCCTGTCTCTCAGTCTGATGGATGAATCTGAGTTCGGAGGATGCCAGAAGAGCATTACTTACCGGAATGCATATACTGCCCGTAGTGAAGTTTGTTAAAAGAGGAATAGAAAACAGTTTGGGGCTGTTTGAACACTAGCCATAAGACGAGGTCTAGAATGATCCAAATCAAAGCATGATTCGTCAATGCTACTATCAGTTCCTATTACGTTGTTTAGATTAAAGATGCCATAGAGATGCATAAAGATGCATGCTTGAGCATCTAAAGTTGTTCTCTGATTTTAACATAGATAGAATGTGATTTTGGTGGGGGTGAAAAATGTCCAGATGTGGTTTTACATGCCCATTTACACCACTCTGATTTGATCCTAGAATGAAACAAGCCATTTTGATATGGTCAATAATATTTTGATGAGCTCAGAAGCAACATGTCTAAATGGGCAGAGGCAAAAAAAGACACCACGACATTAACACAGTAAATAGAAGTTGTTACTCATTGTGAATCTTTCCTGGATAAAAATCGTACAGTGTAGGTGCTGCTCACACGTTGCTGTTGGGGTTGTGACAGTAATTAAGGTGGGTTTACAGGTCCATTTCCCTCTCTGTGCTGCAGCATTGTCCAGAGTTTGTGGAGTGAGAGGTGGAGAGAAATGTGCAGAGCAAACTAACCTCTCTGAATTACAGTTGTCCAGGATATTCTGAAAGGTGTGACACTGCCTCTGTTCACCTGTTGGTTTTGGTATTGCAGCTTTTAAAGTGTTGCAGAAAGTGAATTTAGTGTTAAAGTCGGTGAATAGGAAGTCGGTTTTAGCCTCCTTAAAAGATGTACATCAACCCCTGTTTAATTGACTAATGGTGAATTTTTGCAAGGATATTCCATCATTGCTGTTGATCCGTTATTGTTGCTTCTGCTATATTGGAACCTGAGTTGGTTTATAAGCTGTGGGGTGTAATTTTAGGTGAAGTCAGGCCTGTAATGGGAGGTTTTGGAAGCTGTCAATGTTACTGACCTCTTTTATAAATGTGGGATTTTTATTTGGAGGAGGAAAAGCGGTGTTTGACGTTCACAGTATGTCAGTTTGTCCTGAAGATGTACTTCAGGCCTTGAGCAGTTGAGATTGCTGTATCTAGATAGAAAAAGCCTGATTGGACAGCTTTCTGTTGGGCATCTTAAACCTCTTGGTTCCAGCTAACACATAACAATGATATGATATGAGTGTAGGTTAATGGGGTCTTCTCAGAGGGCTTGTGTTTAGCAAAACGTCACTAAGTTACTGCTATGACAGTAAAACACAGCTTAACGTCTACAGGTTAATAAATAAAAGATTTTTACTTGGATGACTAACAGTATATTGTGCAGCCATGAGCTTAGAGAACACCATCTTAGAGAAATCTATCCTCGCTGTTTTCCTGTAAGGCAGCGTAAGCCACACTGCATCTTTAAAGTCGTTTTTCAAAGCGCCTCATGTCTCCCACGCTTTAAGGTGAAGTTAATTTTTCAAAGGAACCCCCTCTGCATTCCCCAACAGAAAATGAGTTTGGTTTGATATGATGTGATGCTTACTATGCTATTGCAGACCCTGGAGAGACACACCGCAAAAATGGAACTCAAGTCACTCTTGTTTCTAACTCAGTCTGTGGCTGGTCTCAACCTTACAAATTTACAACAACCTCTTTGCGTTGCAGGTCCCCGTTGATGCTTCATAATACATTTTCCTGACTCCGCTTTTATCGTCTTATGATTTTAGATGCAACATTTGATGAATTATGCTTATGAATTAGACCAGGACAGTTATTTTTTCATGTCAGGTTTCTAGTCCAATCACAGCACTGGTGTCCATGTGGCCCATAATAATATTAAATGGTATCATAATAAACCTAAAACTGGGTCATCCAAACCACATGGTTTTCCAACACTATTCCTTCAGCAACTTCGGACCTTCTGAGAATATCTGCAAGGAGCTCATAATAAATGTTATTGTTAGCCTTGTAGCCTCCATGCAAGCCCTGGGTCTATTCTCTATGGGAAAAATGAATAGTGATTTCAGAAACTGCACTCGTCATGTTCACCAAAATACCCCACACAAACCAGCAAGCAGCTTCCAAGTGTTAGGTTAAGTGCCTATAATTAGAGCAGCTGTTAGAGCAGCAACATAGGAACATAGGAAAAGTCATAGCAGAATTGATGCCTTGTCGAACTGTAATAATTCACGTCACCTTGCCATGAGCACACTGGCCAGTGTTTAGCCTCACTCACAATATAACCCCTCATGACGTATACAGGGTTGTGATATATATATATATATATATATACATAGGATTAATTTTCGTTTTGGCATTTTCATAAAAAAATTTCACTAAAGACACAATATGTTTCACTGTAAAACTTTGCTGCCCAGTTGATGATGAGCTCATGGCTCCGTTGTAAGCCAATTTCATGACACAATATCTTTATTATCATATTCGGTTTCCAGCTGCTTTTTGAAATGACCTTTGCCAGAAAGAAACCGGTTAACCATGGGATAGCATAAACAAAGAGAAAGCAGAGGAAATTCCACAGAATGACTAAACTGATGGCCATCTCATCTCGGCTCCAGTCATCACTGTAATAGTTGACCATACACGCCTAATAAAACATCCTTGTTAAAATCATTAGCTAAGCCCATAAACGTTATTGTCTGCGTGATTAATAAGACTGTATGACTTTGCATTGTCTCTCTATCATAGACTCCTGTGGGAACACATGCAGCAGATTGCTCTCGTGTGAAAAATTACCGACAGCAGCATCTGTGGCAACTGTATCAACCGCTTCAGCCAAAGTATTACTTTCAGTGCTGTGTAAAACTGGAGTCTGTTCATTTATCACATTATTGTATTAGATACAAGATGTGATGAATTGCACTTGTGAATTACAGCTGAATAATTATTTTGTCGTGTTGTATGGGAACATTAAAGGGACCATATCGTGGACACGTCCTGTTTTATTTATTTAAATCCTGCAAAAGCAGACTATTTTAATCTTGTAGAACTGTTTTTGATACATAAAGCCACACAAACATAAATAAAATATAGGATATGGGCTATTTGATGGACATTGGTAGCCCTGTCATGGTCCAACATTTTTTCTTTCCTGTACTTAGCCGAGGTAAACCGTATATCCACATCCTCCACAGATCTGTAGAGGGATGTCCTTTATAACAAGCTCTAGACTGCATTACTAGTTTTGAAAAAATTACAGATACAGACCCTGTAATCTTATCAATTTGTAGTCGACTTAGCATGCCCAAGATGCCCATGCCAAGATGCTTGCTTGCAGCCGAGCACTGAAGAGCCAGAGAAATTTAGAGCACTGTGGTTTGGCAAAAATAGCAGTAACTAACTTGTACCGATAAAGCAATACTGAGTATTTTGCCCCCTCTACAACCACACATGACTTTTTATTTAAGTCTGTGGTAAATCACAGATAACATTCAATATCTATATTCAGTATCTGATCTTTGAAGCTCTGTAGATTGGTAGAGAAATGTTAAAATAAAGTCCAATTTGCAGATCAGTA
This sequence comes from Prochilodus magdalenae, assembly GCA_024036415.1. Taxonomy (NCBI): domain Eukaryota; kingdom Metazoa; phylum Chordata; class Actinopteri; order Characiformes; family Prochilodontidae; genus Prochilodus; species Prochilodus magdalenae. The sequence goes on along the minus strand of JAMWET010000078.1, from coordinate 268,307 downwards.
GAGTGACACTTTGCTTTCCATCAACCCATTGAAGACTAATTCTTTAGAATAATGTTTTTTAATCTAGGAATCAGTTCTGACTGAATTATGACTAATTTCTGACATCATCTGTTTCCAGAATGTCACTTCCAGCAAGGCCTAGGACTGTGCTGTATAGTGACTGACTGTTATTGAGCTTAAATCAGTCTTGCTGACCCTGTCCTAATGGACAAAGTGCAGATTTGGCCTTCCGGGCCTGTTCTTGGATCAGTTCCTGTGGATGAGTCATTGTTCCCCTTTTATCGTTCTCATTACGTCAGACCCACTTTATCTACCTGTGATTGCATCGAGAACGTACAGTCCCAGATCTCTAATGATGCAGCAGTCTTGTCAGTTCTGAGCTACTTGCCTAGACTCCAAAACACTAACGCGTAATTCATTAACCCCACCATCAGAGCCGGACTTCACATAAAGGAATTATGCCAAGCAGGAACCTTTTTTGGGATCTCTAGAGCAGTACTTCTCTGGTGCTGGAGAGAGTATTCAAGCAGTGGAAGCAGCACGACTTGATTCTGTTTGAAATAACAGTTGACTTTCAGGAAAATCAAGATCTCTGTATTCTGCCTTGCTTCAAAATCGCTTCATTCTATGAAGCCTGTTTTACACAGAATATTAGAATAAGCAACACTGCAGCATGGAGATACCATTTCCAGGGAAAGCATCCTTTAAATACAAATGATCATTTTTAATTGATGTGAAAAATGAGAAATAGAAAATATATTAAAACTGAATAATATACATGTATATTTTCATAGAAATCTGCATGGATATATCTCCAAAGTTCAGTCTTAGAAGTTGGTTGCACATTCTGCTTCCAGGTAATCCCAAACACCTTCATTTATGTTGAGGTCTGGACTTTTGAAAGATTTAGGTACTGTTTATCTGCTGGTATCAGTTTTGGTGGTCCACCTCTTCTTTGGCAATGAGGTAAATGAAGAATAGTCTATTTTGCCCACTACTGTATAATATCGAAGCAATATCTACACTGGTCACCTCACCAAATAGGAAGTAAGTGTGTGCTGTGAGTGGGCCATGTAAATTTCTGCTGCTCCACTCTGCTCACGTATTCTGGTCCTGGAGTATCCCTAACTTCTGTGGTCTCTCTGCACCAACACACACACTTCAACTCAGAAAGAGCTTGTTAATGAGCTGATTAGTCGGATCAGCTCTGTTGGTGCAAAAAAAAAACCAAAAAACACCAAATGTGCAGGGGCAGGAACATTACAGGATGAGGGTTGCTATAAAGAGCCTTTCAACAGACAATGAGATGTACACGTTTTGAGAACTTCCACATAATGTAAACATTCTACACTAATGATTATATTTGTTAAAACCGATATCCATTTAGCAAAGTTGTTTCTAAGAGAATGGGATTAAGAGCAACTGCACTGACCAACCTGATTCTGATTTAGCCCCAGGTTCTTAAGCCATAGTCTACATTTTTAACTTCATTCCTGACAAGCCTGATCCAGATACTTTGCATTCTTTGAATTTTTGATCCACACATGTTGGCAAACTGAATAGAACAGTGGTTCTCCAGCCTGGTCCTGACCTGGAGTACCTCTGCCCTGTACATTTTAGTGCACCCCCACTTCAACCCAGGAAGGTCTTATTATAGTGTACTGAAGTAACACTACAGGTACTAGAGCACTCAAGGACCAGTAAAATAAAACATGCTGTCAAATGCAAATGCAAAGGTTTGAAGTCCCCGAAAAACATGCATGTCTTTAATGATCATGTTTAATACCTCTACAGTGAACAACATTAAAATTGTTTTTTAATGTGCAAATTTTAGTGATTAATTTCTAATGCCTAGGATTAATATTTTGGAAAAAGCACAAAGGTACAGCAATAAGACTATAATATAAGATATAACAAAGATTCACAACTGGTTAAAATGTGTTCCTTAGTGTTTGTTAATTAGGTTATAGAAAGTTAATCAGCAGTTATAACGCATACAGCGGGCGACTGTGACCAGTGGGCCCACATTACTTTGTATTGTTAAACCCCAGGAGGGCAGACTGATGGAGTAGACAAAGTAAGTAACCGGCAACCAGCATCCCGGATTTAACAGTATAGATAAATGTGGGTTCACTATTTGGCAAGCAAAATGTAATCAGTGAAGGAAATCAAAATGTTGATGGATGGATGGATGGATGGATGGATGGATGGAAAGGATGTGCAGTCACAGAACTTTCACAATGATCCTGTGCAGTGTATTAGCTGCTGCTACTCAGGAACAATAGAATTTTCCTTTTGGGATCAATAAAGTATCTTTCTGAAAAACTTCCATTAAGCCTGAGCGGATATCAGATAAATCAGACTGACAAGATAAGTGTTGATACTGGGAAGACGCTAAGTGCAGTGTGGGGAAGGGCGATTAATTAACTAGTGAGAAATATTTTACCTAGTTGATATTAAATAATATTACATAATTAAATAATAAATACAGTTGCATTCTTAAAAAAAAAAAACTACAATTTAATGACTGAATTTCCCATTTTTGATCCACTACAATGTTGGAAAGCAAAGCATGTCTTTTGTGTATGTAGCTTTGGAGTTTGCAGTCTGAAGAAACAGCTATGAACCCACACCAGCAGGAGCACATAAACGCAGGTGTTTACAGTCTTTCAAAATGGGAGGTGAAATGGTGTAGTAATAAATGTTGAATTGCTCAGTATTAAATTATTAATATGTAATTTCCATTAACAAGTATCTTGAAATGCCAAAAAATTGTATAAACTAAAGGCAACCCAGTAGCTGGAGCCGACCCTGTGTGTATATTTGCAGGGGGCTGTGGAGGAGGTGGGGCTTTGGGGGATATAATCCATAATCCTGACTTTTTTGAACATGAAAATATTGCGTGTCATATCTTTCATAACTTTCATATGGATTTTCTGGGGGTTAAGAGCATCTTCCCCACACCTTAAACTCAGCAACACATGAGCAGTGCTGATTCAGCTCAGCAGGTAATTAACAAGCCTTAGTTGAACTTAACGTAGGAAGAGGAAAAACACTTTAGGCCTTACACCTGTGTGTTCACACCTGTCTCTGCTACCTAACCAGTCCCACCTTTACGCCTTCAGATGGGAGAACATCCTCTAACATGATATAGGGGCTAATTAACGCTAAAAGGGCGCGCACGTGTGTGTGCGGAGCATGGCCGCAGGGCATCAGGTTAAGAGTCTGAGAGACACGGCTGGGCTGTGTGTGTGTGTTTTACGACCGTGAATGATGTTAACCTTTAGCCCTGCATGGTTCGTTTTTTTTGTCTCTCTGCAGTCTCTTTTTTTGAGGCTGTTCAGATTCAATTACTGTGGAAGTGAAGTACCCTCAAGTGTTCCTAAAGAGAGAAGGGTTTAGGCTGGGATGTGTGAGGTAGAGAGAGAGAGCAATAGAAGGCCCAGTGTGCTTGTGTGCGTTTGTGCTGGTGTGTTGGAGCGTTGGTTGCGTGTCAGTGGGTGAACGTTGTTGGCACGTGGGAAAAAAGTTGGTGTGTACGTGTGCGAGAGAGTGCGTCAGTCTTCAGATGTTTGGAGCTGGTCCACTGGCCCCTGTGCGCCCCAAGAAAGCGGTCCTTTGTGGACACGTCCATCAGTGTGGCTGAGGATGAAAGGCTGGCGTTGTTTTATTCACCCATTTCTCTCTGAAAGCTCTGCTGTGTGGCCTGCTTCAGCTGCTGGAGAGTCCATCACACTGCGGGGTTATTCACTGCAGCGAGGTTAATGGTGTGTGTGTGTGTGTGTATGTGAAAGTATGGTAGGTCTGGGCGATACAATGATAATGCTAATAATTATTAAACATATTTGATGTCTGAAATAGATATTTGAGTTAGGAGTGAGTGAGATACTGGTTCACCAAGTAAACCAGCTAAACTTATTTTTAAATGTACAAATTTTGCCAGTACCTTAACCTTCTGGGTCGATGAATCCTGGGTAGATGAACTCTGTAGAGTCAGCCCTTTCAATTCCATCCAATTGTAAGATTACACATAAACATCCGGAGTTCACTTCCTCTTACTATGTGTGAATGGTGGATATGAGTGTCTGTAATCACCCTCTTGCCTGTGATTAGTGAGTTTGTGTGTCAATGGACACTCCCAAATTCCCAAATTCCCAAATTCTCCATACAAGCAAGGAAATGAGTCACCTTGCATTTTTAAGGTGGTAATAACTTCAGGCTCCTGCTGATGGTGCTACATATGGATGATGGGACTATAAATACCTGCGGGTGTGTAATGGATTCATAGGTTGAGAAGAGGTGGTACAGTGCAGTGAATTTCTTGTTCCATGTGTGGAAAATGGGTCCAAAGCAGATGTTAAAAGGAGTGATTGCATTTGGAAGTAGGTGATGGAAGCGTGCGGTCATACGGGTCTACCAGTAGTGGCAAAAATGCCAGTCTACGGCAAATTCTCCTCAGAATTGTGCCAGGGAAGGCATCCACCAAATCTGGCCCAACTGTGCAATTCTTTGATGCAAGAGTGGATGAACATTGATGTCACCTACATCCAGAAACTTGTCCAGTCGTGGGGAGGTATTAGAGGCTATTAGGTAAGTTTCAGTCACAGGTGACTATGTTTTTTGAGCTCTTGTGCCAGATTTCAGCAGCGTCTGATACTCAAAGATGAGGCCTGAGTATAAAAGATGCAAGAGACAAATGAAATTGAGGACATGCTGTGTGTAAATTGCCTTAAATATTGTTCATTCCTGTTTTTACAGTTTTGTTTTAAGTTATTAAATATGGTTTCTATTAAAGTCTCAGTGAACACAGAGTAAAATATTATACAATACGATATAACAATATGATTCTAAACTTGAGTTTAATATCAGATGACCAAGAAAGAAAAAAACGCTTATTAGACATACCTGAAACAGCGTGGGGTGTCTAATGAGCACCTTGAAACATCATGGCTAAACAAATGTACAGATGAACTATAAATAAACAATGTTACTGTATAGATACAAAAGGAATGGGCAGCTACAGACCGCTGGTTTAGCTTGCTAGCTTTTGGTTAAGCTGGTTTAGCTTTAGTTCGCTAAGTTACTTTTTAAAACTGTTTTGCCTGGGCGGAGCAAGAGACGTCAGCCTTGTGATTGGAAGGAAGGTATACCCCTCAACTTAAAAGAAGAAGAGAAAAATACAGCAGATATTTACTAGACTTGGGGAAGATATTCAGAAGACATACTTTGTACATAGTGGCCCAGAGGAACAAGATTAAGTTAATTGGAAAGAAAACAGATTTAGGTTCCCTGGGGCTTTAAAAGTGAAGGAACATTCTTGAATAATACGCCATAATTAATCTACAAACATGTGCACTTAAGTCTGCAAAACACTTAAATATATACAGGGGTTAGACAATAAAACTGAAACACCTGGTTTTAGACCACAATCATTTATTAGTATGGTGTAGGGCCTCCTTTTGCAGCCAATACAGCATCAGATCGTCTTGGGAATTGGAATATACATGCGTCCATGCACAGTGGTAAGGAGGGATATAAAACCATCTACTCTGCACGCGATAAGTGTCCAGGTCACTACGTGAGGCTGTTGGAGGTGTTTCGATTCTTGGTGGTATGATGACACAGACCCTGGATTACCAGTGGCCTCTTGATAACGAATACATCAAAGGACTTTTAGCTATGTTATCTATAGGTCCCCCACAGATGACGCCACAGCTAAGGGACGGTGCACCAACAATATTCGAGTCTTTTTGAAAATCTGGTTATGTTCACCCATAATTTGTTGTGATATGCTCCACATTGCAGTTTTATAATGAGCAGACAACTTGTGCGATTGTCAATACTTACCTAGCCTAACTTGAAACCTTCCTAACAACTGTCTGTGCTGTGCTTACTGGTAGAAAATGTCGGCCCATATATTAATGACAGAGTAGGGCCACCAGGGCTGGTCAATTTAGGCCCATGAGAGCGCTCCCACACACTGAAAAAAATCGGGAACCAGGTAGTTTCAGTTTCATCTTGTTGCCAATCCCCTGTATCGATACATAATTGCAAAAAAGTTGTATGATGGTAATAGATAGATTTTGACAAATTTATAATTTATTTCATTTTAGGAAAAAGCGGGTGCTCGAGCCATATCTTCTGCATTCAATGGTCGGTAAGAAGGGATGGAGAGAGGCACTTGCGCCACACGCTGCTAGTCCATGCGAGAGGCAGGAACAGGGATTTATACACATCACTTTCCACCTTAGTGGCCAATTTTATAGCATCGCTTTCACAAGTTTGGACAGCTGCTTGCATGTATTTGGACTGTGGTAGGGAGCGAAAGGGGACCCTGATGATTGCGCTAGCTGAGCGGTTAATATCAAGACCCCAGACAAACCTTTTCTTGACGCTTTACCCCCTGTGCCACAGCGCCGCCCCACCAGAAATGAGAGTTCTTTACAGTTGATGAGTACCCTAATGATTCGAAATTACCAGTGCCAGCACCTAAAAAATAATCAGGCAAGCAGAAAAGTATTATTTAATATAATAACTAGCAAAAATTAGTGTTACTGAATAACGTGGAAGAGTGTGTGTTCTGTACTGTTCTCAGCTGTGCTGAGTGTATGTGTGTTCTCCATTGGTGAGTGTGATCATGACTGCCTCAGTGATGGGATACTGAGTGCTCCTCTTTTTGTCATGCGCTGTCAGCTTTGATGGGCTAAGTGTCAACACCAGAGCGTGCGCGTGTGTGTCTTAACGGGACTACGTGTGAGACTCCGTACAGACCTGTCTGCACACACGCTCAAGAGTGTGTGTGTGTGTGTGTGTGTGTGTGATTCAGCGTTGTCTCTGCGCTGTGGGCTGAGACAAAGAGGTTGAAATAAGCGTTTCTAATCTGGGAAGTGAATGAATGTGACACAAAGAGAGAGAACACAGACGCTGCTCCACACACACACACACACACACACGTACACACACACACACACACACATACACAGAGGATAAACAGATTAGAAAGAGACAGAGACAGAGAGAGAGAGGGGCAGGAAGAGCGAGAAAGAAGAGGAGAGGCAGCAAAAGAGAAAAGAAGAGGAGGAGAGCAAGGCGGGAGGAGACAGACAGAGAAAGAGGAGGCAGAGGTAGAGCAAGATGGGCGAGCAGGCGGGGACAGAGAGAGAGAAGGAAGAGAAAGGAGGGGGGGCCGCTTACTTTTAATTTTTTGGTGTTATTTTCATATTAGAATAACTATGACGACTTTAAAGGAAAAACGGCGTACTCTGTTTGGCTTACTAGGGAACGTGGAAGGCTTTGGATCTGCCGCGGGTCGCAGACGGAAGGCAGCCCATGGAATAACACGGTCCAATCAACTAGAAAGCCCTACACCTTTGCTTCTCGCACAACAAAAATGCTCACAGGCCCCCCGTTCTGGTTCATTTCCATGTGGAGCCCTCTACGCAGTGTCCAGTGGGGCACCCCAGAACTGTTAAAGGTCCTGGACATGTCCCACCATGGGAGTCACAGTACAGTCGCTGAAAACGAAATGACGGACAGAAACGAGAAGAAGAGAAGGTACATCGACTACTTGGAGCGCCAAAAATCAAAAAAGAGGGGAATTAAAGAGAAAGAAACATGCCAGACCAAAAGCTTACAGGTATGTGTGATAAAAAAGAGAAAATGAGACGAGGCAGGAAAGGACGACGAGAGAGATCAGCAAGGAAGCGAAATAATAGATAGACGGAAAGAAGCGAAGAGGGAAGCTGAAATAGTCCCATATTGATGGTAGAGGAAGGTAAGACATCCTAGAAGAAAGTAGAATTATGAATTGTGAGAGATCCATCGAGAAAATACAGGAGAGAGAAAGGGAGAATAATAGATCAGTAACCACACAAAGCAAGTAGGACAGAGTCTGGACACAATAAACAATAAAAAGGATAGTTGTGCTGTAGTGTAGAATATCGATATACAAAACTGCTAATAGGCAAAAGCCCAAAATAACGAGGGCAAAGAAAGTTGGAGAACGAAACGGCAGTATCATCAATTGCAATGAAGTGGAGAGTAAAAGTCAAGATACCAAGCAAAAGAGAAAGATAGGAGGGTCACCGAAGGAAATGTCAAAAAGATGCTATCGAACCGATATAAAATGAAGAGAAACCACCATAATACGAATAACGATGAGAAGAGGTAAGTCAGGATAAAAGATTGGTACTAAGGGAGAGGTTCTAGAAAGCGGAAACGACTAACGATGAGTTTGAATCAGAAGAGAGAGGTGAGAGTTCTTTTGCGATTAAATGGTGAAGAAAAGAACAGATGTAGAGGAGAAAAGACGTTTTAGGCCAGTGGCGATTATTGATTTCATGAGAAAAAGAGAGTGCGCAAGCTGCGACACAAACAAAGAGAGAAAGAATTTCAAGCCCGGTCGAATGATTAAGTAGACAGATGCCCGCACAGCGTCGTGAGAACTTAACAATTAGAAAAAGAAAGAGGCCAATTAGATAAGATCGATGCTGCCCGTATAAATCAAGAAGAACGAATGAGAAAGGTAAGAACAAAGTGCGGAAAGATCAAGACGTTATAAAAGTAAAGCCAGTAGCACCAAACCAGAAGAGAACTCGTGCATGAACTCCAGAAAATAAAGAAAAAGTCAAAGTAAGCTGGGAAGCGAGTAGTCACAAGTCTTGCAGAAGTAAATAAACAGGAATGGCAAGAAGTGATACCAAAGGGGAGGGAATCCGGAAGAGAAGAGCAGCAGCTGCAGAAAGACAAGCGCAGCGAAGGGAAGGAAAGAAGGAAATGAAAAGAAGAGTTGGTGCTGAAATAGAGAAGGCAAGAAAGGAGAACATAAAAGCAGAAATGGAAGGGGAGTAGAAGAGAAGCAAGAGCTGGAAAGAAAAAAGGAGAGATGTGCAAGAGTGAGAAAGAGCAGTTGATAAAGAGAAGCCAGAGAGATGGAAGAAAAGAAGGTAGAAGACAGATTAGTGACTGAAGAAGAGGAATAAAAGGAGTGACAAGAGTTGGGGAGTCTGGAGAAAAAGAGTGAAGGAAAAGAGAGAGATGAAAACACATAGGCCAGAGCGGCTGCGGTGTGGAAAACGTGAGGAGAAAGAGAGAGTGAAAAGAGTGAGGTGTGAAGAGAATAATAGAGGAGATGAACGACAGATGAAGAAGTGAGAGCAGTGTTTTAGGAGACGCTCCGGTTTGGCAGGTTGGGTTTGATTAAAATGAGCTCTGCTGTGATTGCTCTGTTAATGCGCTTCATTAGAGCGAGTGAGATCTCTGCCACCCAGCTCTGGTGTGCACCCCTGAGCATGTCAGGCCGGGTGCAGGTTGTTTGAAGCCTGAATGCAATACAGACCAGTGAGGTCTAACCGGACAGAGGACAGCATAACCCGTCATCGTCTCTCTGCAGATGGTGGTTAGACATGTGTTCTGTTATCTCTTCATACGTTCGGAATCAGTAATTACAAAACATAGTTTCAGTCCTAGCATCTGATTGGATGTGCCACATTAAAAGCAAACACATTATACGCTCACTGCCTCACAGCATCTGAACCCTCCACTGCTGCGGCACATCATGAGAAATCCTCATACCGTTAAAGCATAATCCTTAGTGCTCCTCACATGGACCACTGAGTGTGCTGGTAAAGCAAGAACCCAGTTTTGAACCAGACCTAGGCTGGTCAGTTAGCTAACAGGCTAAACCACCCTGTTCTTAATATCACAGGGTATAAATGAATATACTTACAGGTATTGCTTAAATGAACCTCAGACAGACAGTATGCACAGCCTGATGGGTAGATAGATTTGTTTTATATTTACTTCATATTTAATAAATGTAACATCTCAAGGCAGGTTAATCACTTCTGTATGTTCAAAATGAGATATAACTCACTAGAATGCTCAGACTCTGCAAGTCAGGTTAGCCTTGTGGTTGGTTAGGAAGTGCTTTCGCTGAAGGCCTTACGCCACGACATTTTTCACAAGGAGAAGGAAATTAATAGGTTTGTAATACAAACAGGGGTTGCGACCAATGACACTTGAAACACCTTGTCCTTTTTTGTATGGTGGAGGTTATCTCGGATTGGCCTAAACCTTGACCCGCATGAGCCTTTGTGCCCAGTCTTCATTAATTGCACATTTGCAATCCAGTAAGAGCAGAGTGTGGAAGGTTCAAGTTAGCACAGGTATACAGAAGCACAGTTCCTGCTCAAAATTACTGCAATGCAACTCAACATTATGGGTGACATACCAGAGTTTCAAAAAGAGGACAAACTGTTGGGTGCAATCCGTCTTGCTGGGCGCATTCTGTGACCAAGACACGCAAGTCTTTGTGATGTATCAAGAGCCACGGTATCCAGGGTAATGTCAGCATACCACCAAGAAGGACGAACCTCCACCAGCGTCACGTAGTGACCTGGCCACTATCCTGCAAGAAGATTGGCTTAAAATCCCTCTGACCACTGAGCAGGACTTGTATATGTCATTCCCAAGACGAACTGACCCTGTATTGGCCACAAAAGGAGGCCCTACACCATACTAATAAATGACTGTGGTCTAAAACCAGGTGTTTCAGTTTCATTGTCCAACCCCTGTAAAAGACAGTTATTAGACTTTGGGAAGATTTTCATAAGACATACTTTGTACATGTACTGTATATTGTGTCCCAAAAGGGAGATACTGACTTGATTAGGAAGAAACCCGTGGGAACCCCAAACTGAGTTTTTGTGTTGTGCAAAAGCAGTAAGCCACTCAAGGCTGTCATGCTTATTGCTCTAATATCACGAAACATATAAAACAAGACTGAAATAAAAGAAATGTGGCCAGATAGCAGAGAGCAGCATGATTCAGACAGTTGACTGGACATTATCACAGCTAAAGCACACCACAACATCTGCCCAATCACTAATGACCTTTTACTCCTATCACTTTTGTTCCCGTCCCTTTGTGTGTTGAATGTGTTTCGGTTTGAACACCAAGGCAGCCAAAACTAGCGCGCAACAATGTGTCTTGTGTCGTCTTGTGCTTTGGTCCAGACCAAAAGGGCCTAACTACAAGTATAAACGCACCCTTAAGCCTTTTTCCACACTGAATGACGTCATAGAGTCGACTACTGTTCTCTCTCCATCTCTCTCTGTCTCATCCTCTCTCTCATCCTCGCTCTCTGTCTCTCTCATCTTCACTCTCTCTTATCCTCTCTCCTCTCTGAGTCTACCTCTCTCATCTTCTCTTGCTCCTTCAGTCTATTCTTTCTCTCTCTCTCTCTTTCTTGCTTTCCTTTCGCCCTTCCTCTCGTTCTTTCAGACACACATGCAGTGTAGGAATTTGTCACATCCTCTCCTCTGGCTAAACACATGACTTTAAGATGCGACTTTGGTTTGTATTACACTCCTTTTATGTTTCCACGCATTAACAGGAACGTACACACATCGACAACCACACACACGCACACACATTCTCGTCTGATCCAGGTGAGTGTTCTATATACGCTTGTTAGAATTAATTAGCTGTGCTCAGAATGGAATCCACTCTGTCTGTAAGCTCCTTATCAGTGCATGAGAATTACTCGACACACACTCGCGCACACACACAGAGGGGGGCTTCACACGGTGAGGTTTCAGGACTGAGGGACCTTATTTCTATTGTTTTCCCTGAGAGAGGCGTGTTTGGTGTTCAGTTTTCAGCTTGAGGTTCCACTCGAAATTGTCAAGGCCTGGCCAGTCATATCAAAGGAAGGGTGGGCCTTGACAAGACTTGTACAGCAAGTAGGCTCAAGCATTCGGCAGGACAAAGAGAAACCTAGAAGCTCACTGAAGATTTTTACGTTCTAAAATAAACAGGCTTTCGGATGTTCACCGCAGACCTGCATGTTTTGGAACTGACAAAATATACACATAGACCTATTTATAGCCAACAAAGGATTCTGGGAACCGCGTTTGCATTAATCAAACCAGGGAATTCTTTCAGCGGCTGAGCGTTAAAGCAGCAGGTTGACACGTTTCATAAGTTTTAGGGACGTCTACAGGTGAATTGGTGTGGAGAAATGGAGGCGCAGCGCAGCGTGTCTTATTTAAAGCATTCATCTGGCAAAACTTTTTTGAACTGAAGTTGAAAAATTGGTCGATTAAATGTTTAAATCGGTTTAAAATATATATATATATATATCAAAGTAAATAGGTCAAAGAGAAGTCTGAAACACGGTTTACCACAGAGCTCTGTCTCTTTTTGTTCCCAAACACAGATAGCAGCCCGCTGCTGTTGACCTTCAGCATCTCCAGCTGCTCTATACTAGCCAGTCGGCTTGCCTTCACTCCCTAATGGCTCTGCGTGACCCTTTATAAGCCTGTCTGTTGTATATCGCTCAAGAGCTTTTCGTCCAAATCACCTTGAAGCATTTTTAAACATCTCACATGCTTAAACTAGATGGACTGAAAGGACTTCAAAGATGATATGTGATATGATATGTATTTTGTGGACAGCATGATACATGGGCGTAGGCTTGCATATGGACAGTAGGGACATGTCCTTGTTCATACTTGTCCACATCTTTGGAGTGAAGTCATATTAGATAATTCTGTTCTGTTCTCCAAGATGGCCAATTTAGGCCTGATAGCATTTGATTGGCTGAACGGTAGCAGGCTATCTGAAGGCTCACGTTATGACATGCTAATATTGTACTTGCTGCGGGGAGGCGAGAGCTGATCAGTGTGCTAACGGTAAGTTATCAGCCTGTCAGTGCACATTGCTCAAGCATTGATGAAAATGAAGTCTTTCAGATGACCTACCTCCTTTCCTCTACTGCCTGCACTGCACAGCCCACACAAAGTCATTTTGCCCATGTCAGCACCCTAAAACACTGCTCTCACGTTCTGTACTTTGGTGCTTTTTCACCACCCAGAGCATAAGTAATAGGTAGGGAATTAACCAGCAAGTAGCCACATTCTTTCAAATGAAACCCTGCTAGCTACCTAATGTCACCAGCCTTTGTATGTGGAGGATAAGGGCTGGGTTGTTGTGTCCCTACCAGGATTGAGACCAAACCTATGCCCTTGGAATGACCTGCAGTTAATGTCTGTAACTGCCTCTTAGTCCCAGAGAGAGAAAGAGGCCCAACAGCGTTATATATTATATCCATATGAGTAGTTCACACGTGATTCCAAAGTTAATCAATACGATAAAATGAGATAATCTCAACAAATCAATAGAAACATATAACAAAAGAGGATAGATGAGTAGGACAATGAACATTAAAAGGTAAACAGAACACAGGCCCCCAATCGTAAGTGTAGTCGCAGCAATGTTAGCTGCTCAGGAGGACATAGCATGTACAGGAGTACATTAACATGTTTATTAAATATTTTAATCAATGTGTTGATCACTACTGTGAGTCCTGTGCCGTCCTTTTTTAATCTGGCTTAAATTTATCAAATTGTCAGCAGCCATGTTAAGAAAAGCTATCTAGCTAGCTAACTGGTCCTAACATTCTTCTGTAGTGTCATTACACATCATAATAATGTGATTTTTAGCAAATACAGTGATCCTGGTGCAGTTTAGTTTAGAGAGTCAGCTTTAGTCTGCCTCCTAATAGATTTTGTCACTGAGCTGCGAGTTTAGTTTTCCATATAGATGATTTTTTTTACTTTTAGTTATTAAATGAAACTGCCACCCTGCAAAGATCAGGGCAGCATGTTTCAGACACTATATGTTTCTCAGTTACATCTTTCCTCTATGTCTAAATCTGACTAAAGCTCTCCTGCCACCGTTCTCATTGCAGGAGTGTGTCAAGATTTTCCTTCAATTCAAGAAGCATTCGTAGGCAATTGTGATTGGCTGAAAGCATGTGATTCATAATGTGACATAAACAAAAAGCATTACATAAAGTAAAACGATAGTGATTGTATTAGCCTGTTCTTATTCTGATGTACGAAGTGCAGCATACTAATCATAGTTGAGCACCATTATTAGAAGAAATTAAACATTTGAATTTCTTCTATTGTATTTATTGTTCTGCAACAGGAAATTAGGAGGAAATGAATAAATAAGTTAGTTAATAAATAAATAAATATTTGAAAGTTAACAGTATTAATCTGAAGGAATAACACATACCCAATTAAAAAGACAAATACAAAATGAATGGCAGAATTTAATTCAATGTTTAATTAAAAGAATACATTTTAAAATCTGAAAATTGCAGACTGAGCTTGATTGTCTAATAAAAGGTGGAACTAAGTTTTGCAGTTTAGATTCATAATAGAGTCATAATAGAGTTGCTGTATTTTGCTAGGGCATTATCTGCTGATCTAGGATTTTGTCAGGAATGTAAAGCGAGTCATGCTATGTCAAGCTTTAAAAACAAGTAAGAGAACTTCTATCTATCCTAAAAGATACAGGCAGCCTTCTTTCAAAATGGGACAGATATAAACTCTCATTTTTATTAGAATTCCTGCTGCTGTGTGTTGAAGAGGATGGACTGTTTTACAGTAATCAACTCTGCTTTCAGCAAATGCATGAACACAAAGTTTCTCTGTGTCTCTGAGATGCTGAACTGTACCGACGTTTCTCAAGTGCTAAAAAGCTGTCTGTGTGTGCATACAGGATAAAAACAGCTCCGAGTCTAAGATTACACCCAGGTTTCATAGTTCAGGTGTGAAGCGAAAGGGCCTAGCTCCTCACTTGTAAAACCAAGAATCAGTATTTCTTAATTTAGCTGTAGAAAACGTTGGCATCCACAGAGAAATGTGTGACACACACACTACTGCTAAGCCTGTCAACAGTCTTGATTTTCTCAAGGAATGAAAATGCATAATTGAGTGTCATCAGCATAGCTATGAAAATTGATATCATGTTTCCCAGAGACATTACTTAAGAGGTAACATGTACAAAGAGAAAAGCAAAGGCCCTAAAATGTAACCTTGTGGGACTCCACAAGAAACATTATAATTTATTGGTGCATTATAGCCCTCCCGAACTGTTTTCCCTGCATCAGATCAAGGCCAGAGTGTACTGGAGTGCAGTAAAAACCTCTGAGAGAGCACACTTTTACTGTCCACCGCACATCATGGTCATTATGAATCCACTACAGATAAGTGTCCGAGGGCACAGAGGCATATCCTGAGAAGTAGACACATGTCGATAAGATCACTCGTGTGAACACACGTGCACTAACATCCTGCTGACTGCTTTTACCCCCATACTATGATATTGATCTGACATTAGGGGAGGTTCAGTGCTGTTTATGAAGGGTTAGAGGTAAAGCGGTAGGGTGTATATCAGCTATCAGACAGGCTGTACTGTATGAGACTCTAATAAAGAAAAGCAAAACATTAAGTCAGACAGCATTTTAGAAATGCGCCAGATCGACTGCGTCAGGCTTTTGGCCACATCCCATCTGGCCCTTGTTTTGATGAAATAGCGGCTGCGTACCAGGCCACAAACTTAGAAATGAACCAACTCATAAACAAGTCATCATTTCAGCCCCCTCTGCTCACTTTACCAGGTGTCAGCAGCAGGGGAGCATACTTGGTCTGACGAGTCAGGGGTGGGGGAAACATCAGGAGGCTGAAGCTTACAGCGATTCATATGTTACACTGGTTAAACAAAGTATGCCTACAATTAGACGATCATAATATGTTAATATTAAAAATAATAATACACATGTAAGTAATAGGGATATTATGGCATTCCGTATAGGGATTACATTGTGTTGCTTATTACATCAATTGTAATGACTGACTATATCTACACATAACAACCACATATTTTGACTTTTTTCAACAACCACCAAAATTTTGCATGGACTGAAAGTCTCTTCCTGAATTTGCACTAATGGTCAGCAGTGGTGGGCTCAGACAGGCTGGAGGGCAAGGGCCCTCTAAACATAAATTAAATTAAATTAATTAAATGATGTAATTTACAGCTTATTTCAATCTGCTTCCATGAGGTAAGTGTTAAATGGAAATATATAATTGCATGTTTTCAGCATAGCCAGGGAATTTGATATCATGTTTCCTGATTACTTGACATAGAAATAACACAAAGAGACAAAGAGATAAGCAAAGGCCCTAAAATGAAACCTTGTGGGACACCAAAAGTGTGCCTTGTCTTTTTCTGCCTTTAGAAAAAAGCACTGTGAACGGTCCCTGTTTTCCCTACATTAGATCAAGGCCAGGGTATAGAGTTTTTCCCCCCAGCAGCCAAAAATGTTAACGCTGCTGTCGTAACATGGGTTTGAACATTGCTGTCTACTATAGAAGCTGAGCTGTGCAAAGCCATATTATTTCCACACATGCTATGAGAAATGAATCAAGTGCGAATCCAAAAAAGATCACAGTCGCTTGTTCATTCAATAATATTTTTTCTCATAGAATTTGTGGTAAATTATTCATGGTCAATTATTCTTGAGCTGTTCTAACTCCAATATCAAACATTTTCTCACTGCCCGAGTTATCTGCTCAAACATGGCTGTGCAAGCTATGATGTAGGGTAAGTTGTAGTGTTTATGGTACTTGTTAGCGTTGTATGTCTTGAGACCATAAACTAGCACTCTGGGTCTCATCTCTGTCTCAACCTCATTTAAAATCTTAAACTGGTCTTTTCTCTGTCTCTGACGCTTTGGTCCTGGGCTCAGTCTTAACTCAGACTCAGATCTAGTGGTGGTAACTAAATAGAATGTCCTGAAATGCCACAGTTTCTTGAAGAAATACTAGAAGTAGAAGGAGACACCGCTCAAAGAGGTCCAGTCAATCTGGGATATGCTTTGTAATTCAGTTGCTCAGAGCACCTTTAGAAGTGGTCATCAATGCACGTATGAGTGCATAACACTGATAATGTGAACAAGAAATGACAATAAGTGGCCACAAACTTGGGGCTGCGTTAGCATCTTGCCACTTTCTAAAGCAGATGTCAGAATACAAGAGTTTATTACTTTTGTTTTGCTATTATAATTATTAGACCAGTGACAATATCCAGCAGTGTTCATGTACATGTCTGTCAGTGTTTGATGTCAATACACAAACTTCACTTTCAAAATATTATTAATACTATTCTAAAATATTATTAACAAAATTAAAAAGCGTCAAAGGGTTTAGGTAAATGGTGCATTATTGACTGGTATTAATGTAAATTCCCAACTGTGACATTTAGAGATTGATTGATATTGGAAAAAATATTTGAATAAAAATTATATTATTATTATGTTATGATATTATGATATTTTTGCTCATGTTGATTCATAAACATTTAGAACTGATCTTCCTGAATTTACATCATATAGAAATATAGCATTTATTTCTATAAGCTGGAGCGCAGTAGCCCAGTGTCATCTAAACAATCTGCTCTTCCCCAGTACAATAAATATATTATCAAAATCGGTTTGAAATATTGAGCTACTCTAAACACCTATCGTAACTTATTATTAATCAATTATTTGCCAAAGCCTATGTTATTCCTATATCATTTTAAGTCCTTACTAATTTTAAAGTATTCATCTAGTGATTTATTGACATTTACTTTCAATTTACATCCTACAGTATATCAGCAGCTCTCACTGTGCACCTGCAGATTATTTTGTTTCAGTGTGAAAAATAGAAAGACAGAAATGTGAAGGACGTTTTTGTCTCTGTAAAGAGTACACACGAGTAACTTTTTATCAAATTTAGATCAGGATAAAATATCTGTACTTCAACTTCACTAAGAGTCAAAAATAATATACATCAAAATATATCGGCAGTGACAGGGAGATGGAAAGTGGGGAGCTGAGGGGGGTCCCTCAGATTTCCAGATCGTTTACTGCTCAAAACAGCAAAAAACAAAAACAAAGCCAAAACAACAGAGCTTGGATATATTTTGAGCATAGCACAGAGGCATGTGTGCTTTTTGTGGGGCAAGGATGGTGTTTTTATTGGTCTTTGTGCTGTTTGCATATGTTCAAAATCTGCAGTAGCCACACACTGTACTGAATTACTTCCCTCGCTATCTACTGACTGCTTTAGGGGCGTTCCTGTAAAACACAAGCAGACTATTTGCTGTGAATCGTGAATCGATGCATCCTAAAATTGATCTCATAGCGTAAAATCATCAGCCATCATAGTTATCTCCCACTGCCATTAGTTTTGGTCCACCATCATAATTTCCCCTTAGCTGTGCACATGTAGTTTGACAATAGACAGCCAACTTCCTTTTTGGAAGTTCTACCATTAGGGATGGATGTTTCTAGCTTGTCCTGGCTACAGCACAGCTTTTCTAGCTCCTCTAGCAGCTCAATCAAGCCAACTGGCTCATTTAATAGTAGAGTGGGACTTTCCTCGTAAACAGACACCATGGTTGTATTCGAAATGGCATTCTACATGCTACCCATGTACTAAATCAACCTAAAAGTAGTATGTAGTATGTGGTATGCAAGAGAATTAAAGATCTGTAATGCACTGAAGATACCTGGATGTTGTTCTACTCTAGTCAGAGTTTCTAGTGTACAGAGGGAGCTATCTTTGTGGTGTACTGCATCCTATCATGCACTACGGCCTCACCAGCCAAAGACAATGGCTGTGGATAACACTGGGGAGCAAACCACAGCTATAGTATAGATTCATAGAGTATAAATGTGGGGGGAGTGATTGTAGTGGGGTTCGTTTTCTTTAGAATGAGCCTCAGAAAGCTAAAATATACAGGTCTGAAGATTAATAAAAGATGACCTCGCTTTAGAGGTTCAGTTTTAGAGTTAAATAGCCGAGTGTAGCTAACAGCTAGCCTCAAGTGAACTGAGCAGCATTAGCAAATTTGAGGTAACTGGTCATGTGACTGTATTAGTATGCAACACCATGTGTCAAAACAGAAGGCAGTATGCAGTACATACGCCCATAGTATGCAGTATAGAAGGGTGCCATTACAAATACAGCCCATGTTACAAGCTTTCCTGTTTATTTTCCAACCAATGACCTGTTTCCTTTATAATGTCTCTGGCGCGACACGGGTTCTGCAACTCTTATAAACAGTCTGATTGGTTGATGCTCATCTCATCTGATAGAAGAGAAACAGCAGGGTGAGCTTCAGCATATGCTGTGTGGGTTATACATACAAATCGTACAAAAATATAATCTGTTTCATGTAAAATATCCAAACAAACTAAAATGAAAAACATGAATTTACCATGATATTGTCCGTGTACATTTCATGCCCAGGTTAAAACACACTCTTTGGTCAATGGACAGTAATGACTGACTTCTAGGGGCTAAAAACAATCTAGTAGCATGAATTTGCATTACTCTGGATGCTGTTTTAAGTAGCTGAAGTCTTCAGTGATGGTTTGCAGTATTGTAGGGGGTTTATTGGTGGTAAACAATGGTATAAGATTTAATTAAGATTTAATTCATTCAGTTGCACATGTGAGCATCTGTCTCCGCCATCAAGCTGAGGTCTCAAATTAGCATTAGCAGCAGCCACTACTGAAGCTGCGACTTTCCCCAGTTCATTTTAATTTAAAATGTCAGATTAAAAACTTTTGGCTTTGTTGAGCAATGCGCCAAATCTTTACATCTTTTCTGTGAATGAAATGCTGTAGATTGCTGCAGATCCATTAGCAAATCAGATATTGTGATTGAATAGGTTGATTTTTTTCCCCCCTCCGGCAATCAGATTTACTTACTTTGATTAAATCACTCTGATGATTCAGTGTTTTTTTTCACAAGCTCTCTCCAAGTCAGTTTTTCGGTCCAAGTTCAGCGCTTCAAGTGTCGTTTCAGATTCATCCATGAATTAAGCACAGTGGTGGCTCAGTAGGAGGGGCTTATGCTAATTAGCCATATGTCAAGCCTGTCTGTTAGGGGCCTATATTTGGCAATGCCAACTAAACCCTTTTCCTGGGCTTAACTTTAAACGTCACCTTGAACCATGTCCGGAGGTAATCCTAAAGAAAATATGAGCACTGTAATTACAGCTGTGGATAAGTGCCTGCCAGCTCAGCTCAACATTCGCTGCGTCACTGTGAGATGCAAAAGGAGATCATTGAAACTGACCACTCACTTGTACTGTATTTCTGTAGGCCAGCAATATCACTGAAAGCCTGATCACAGCGTTTTTTTTGGCACTATTAATTATTTTAAATAATTCCATCAAAGCATAACATAAATGGTCCCATAGCCCTGGGGACTGCTTACTGCATTTGCGTAGTGGGTTTCAAAACCATAATTAGTATGCAGTCTACATATTTTGCATACAGGCTGTATTTAACCCTTAAAATGAAACAGGCTGATTTGGTTTCCGTGCCTTCAGGACTGAAACATAAATTACCTACCTTGTACCCCATTCAAAAACACAGTCCTGCCAGAAACACACCTTATAACTTCAGCATGAATGGGCTCAAACTGCTGTAGGCTAAATAGGAGGATATTGTTTTTTTGCACCATCACAAAAACAAATACATTTAAAAATATGTTGTTTGGCAGTATCCATAAGTGTACTGTAAGGACTGGCATCACTTCATAATGTGAATATATGGCAGAATTAAAAAGTTATTACTTCTGCATTGCTCTACTCTCATAGCTACCATCATAGCATTTTCATTTGCTGCAGTCTGTAAATTCACATAGTCTGTGAATGTAAGTCTTGTGAGTTTTCACATTTTTTAAAATACTATTTCTTTCCCAAAATTCTGGTGCAGCATTGCAGTAACAGTCCAACCTGGACTCCACTAGAGGAGGAGTGACACCAGGCCTTCAGGACATTTGATGCATGACAACAATCCATTTATGTAGGTGCTGACAATGCCTCGGCACACGGATTCGTTGGTCGCCATCACTGATGATCACAGATGATCCGCTCCATGACAGTTTGTCACGACTCCACACCTTTAACAAAGTTGATGTGATGTTAAGGGCAGTCGTTGTAATGGTTTGTGTGGATGTAGTCATGCGTCGTGCAGCCATCTGCCAATAGTGCTGGCCTTAACAGGATGACTCACTGGTCAGTCAGGCACAGAGATAGGGCCCATCCATGCTTACGCCACATGCATAGCTGTGTGAAACTTTTGCATGTTTTACGAGGTCAAAAGTTTTATTCCTGACAGTTATTTGTACAACTGTTCTTTTTATGATTAGTGTATGTTTATTACATTACAATAAATGGCTAAACATTCAATTTTCTTACTAGAAAAACAATAACAACTCCACTAACACGTCACCAAATGTTTCAGTAGTGACTGCTTTGGTTTTTGAGCATAACTAGCGGGTATATCACAAGCAAACACAGCCTTGAACAGCTGCACATGCATAAGATCATAATATAACACAGTTAATGTTTCAGTAGTGAGAATTCCTAATGCTACTCACTTCGGGGACACATTCACTTCCAAACAAGGAGATAAATCTGATGCATTAGAGCAGGGCAAGCCCATTTCATATGAATATGACAAACAAAAACACAATTACTTTGAGATAAAGTAAATTAACATGTGCTGTGGGAGCTCATCTCAAGAGTCTTCTCATGTGAGTGCCAATCCCAATGTCAGAGCCACCGGCCCCGTTTCAGTCAGCCCTCTAAAGCCGTCACCCTCACCACTCCTCCTCCATTAGCGCATTGGCGAGTTCTGCAGCTTGCTGGAGCGTTCTGCGCCATGTTGGAGCATTCTGCACCACATTGGAGTGCATCCAAAAACAGTTAGCAACGAGTGGATCATAAAACCCTCCAGAAGGCCTGCTTGTGAATTTCCACTTCCACTTTGGTGTCTCATGGTCCTTTGAGACGCAGCAGAGGTACAGCAAAAAGGTTAATGTTTGATGTTTCTAACAACCTAATTATATAATGGGATGATAGCATACTGCTCTTATGGTGATCTATAAATGTCAGCTTTTATGAAAACATATACCACCTCTTAATGACATGCCAGTGTATATATAGATAGTTTCTGCTGTGATAAAATAAGCACAAAGCTGGGTAATTAATAGAAGAACATACTGAAGTTTGTGTCCATCACTAACCACTTTGTTGTAATAGCAGATGGACTTCAGCATGATCCGGAGATCATAACACATTTATGTATGTAAAAAGGCATCTGTGTGGTCTCTAATCTAGCTGAATGTTTCTGTGGATAATGGATGGAAGTGGTGAGAGTGAGTCACGCTCTTTTCTGTGAGTCTTAATGGATGTCAAAGTTGGACAATAAAAAAGAGGGACAGGAAAAATATAGATGTCTTCACCAAATTGAGCCTCACCTCCCATGCAAACCCCAAATAATCACACTAAAGCCCTCTTAGTTTGGAACACATTAGGAGAGGAATCAATGCATTGGAATTAGATAATTAAGCTTGGAACAGTTGATGGTAAAAGAGGAGGAGGACCAACAAGAAGATGGATGGATGCAATCAGAGATATCACAAAGAAACCAAAACAAAACAGAAAGAGGATATTCTGGAAACAACACTATGCCCAAGATGTTATAAATGAGGAGACTGGTCACCGGTTGAAACATGAATGGGAAAGCTTGTAACACTAACCATGGGATTAGTTTACAATGTTTTTTCAGATAATTTGACCTTTAGTTTGTAGTACATTGGTCTCTTTCCATTCAAAGATATAGGAGTCTGGTCTTGGGTGGAAATACGACCCAGGAGTGGCCAAGTAAACATATTGTCCTATAAGGACTTTGGCTATTTAAAAATGATCCGGAAGAGTTGGATCCAATTTCACTGCACTATTTTTTATAATTATTGCACAGCCATGTAATTAAAGCATTTAAAAACCATAACACGTGTATAGAAGTGTACAGAAAACTCATTTTGTTGTAGAAAAAAGCCACTGGCAGTGTTTGGGTTTTGAGGACCTCTCTGGTGCATATGTGTCATTGCATACGGCATGTAAAACAGCATTTTGCAATGAAGGTTGTGCTTCAGTCCCATACAAGTAGATTCATTGGATGACTGTGAAAGTATTCAAAGAAAGAAAAGGTATTCAAAGGGAGCTGTGTAGTGGACTGAGAATATAAGTGAATAAGCTACTACTGTCATCATACAGTACCTTCATTCAATAGTATAACATTGCTTTCCATAAACATTGCCATAAATGAGACATAAACACTGAGCTGGACCTTGGGAAAAAAGGTCCAATTTAATTTTTGGGTTGACTGTAATGATACATAAGGTACAGGTAGAGCTGACTGGTAATCGTATTTTCGTTTGTAAAAGTATTATATTGACTTTATTGTTGTTCGTTTGAATTAGCCATTGGCAAATATGTTCGAAAGGATTTCAAACACCAAATGCTTTAACTGAATGATCTCTCTTTCTCTCTTAATTTTTTTTTCTCAGCAGCCTATGTCTTTGCCAGCAGCCAATCAAACCAAGCCTCTTACAGAGTATAATTTGACTTTAGCTTTAATTGGTGGATTGACTGTTTCAAAATGGATAACAACAGAAGTATAGCCAACAATGAAACTGAGTGGAACAAAAACAAAATGTCAAGGAAATCCCTAAAAAGTCCCAATAGTATAATTTACAACCTTTGCCACAAAATAGTATTAGCACTGAATAGACATAGAAAATGTGTTTTCTCCTTTATGAAGCAGAGGAGTAAAAGGCAGGAGCCAGCAAACACATTAATGCTGTAGTACTAGTGAGGCTATGTCTATTACCAAGGCAACCAAGGCGCAATGCATGCAGATTGTGCAATTAATTTACTTTTTTAGTACTTATTTACTGTATTATAATCATTTGTCGCTTATATAAATGCTCCCACAGCAGTTATTTGGTTTTTTTATTTTCCTCTTAATTATCATCCCATTTTCATTATTGGGCTATTTGATTATAATCATTTTCTTCTATATCACCCAACTGTGTCTAAGAGTGTCCCAAACTGTTTTAAAAGAAACATATGACTGAATGTTAACATTACTAGTGTTGGCAATTCCAAAGAAGTCAGAGTGGATATGGGACCAGTTTAGTCAGGATCATGGGCCCCTTTTTAGCAGGGTATAACATTAAGAGAGTATAAAATGTTTAGTGAGAAATCTTTTACCTTTGCCAGCCAGCATTGTTACAGAAGCCTGCAGTAATGTGGACTTGTACCCTCAGCCCTACAAGAGCACAGGGGTCATCTAAAGAACCTCCCTTTAAACTGTAAGAGCCCTGAAACTTTCCCAAGTGGGTTGCTCTAACTGGAAATGGCAAGGGCACATGCTTCCTTGGTTGGGTTGTGTTGAATGAGAAGCTTCCATGTGACTGGATGGAGGCAGGGTGCAATTGTGAGGACCCCACAAGAGACAATGAACCAAAGACTGAGCTAAGCAAAAGAAATTAGGAAAACAGAGTAACTAGTAGCTAGAAATACAATAAAGCATCAAATCAAAGGGTAACGTGAAACCAGGGAAACAGTACCGTGCAACACTTCCACAGCCAAGCTTACAACAGGACAAAAACATGGGTTATATTTACAGGGGAACACAAACAAGGAACACCTGGGAACCATGAAAGGGCATGGCAACAGACAAGACAGAGGTGTAAGACATGATACAAGGCAGAGCAAGGGCAATCTCAAACAAAAGCACATGGTCAGAGACAAGAAGGAGAATAAAAACATGGAGGGAAGACAGAGACAAGGGCAAGGCAGGGCAGTGATCTTACACGATGGCACGTTCAGAGTGTTCTTGAAAATTTGTAAACCTCTGAATTTCATACCACAGGGCACCCGAAAGGTTAAGGTCCTAAGTGGCAAATTGGTTAGTTCATAACTTGTGGCATAACACCAGCCTAAACATTCTCTAACAGCATGTGAACACAGTAGACCAATGGTTGCCAGCCCTCTTACTGGAGACCTACATTTTGAAAGATTTCAATTTTCAACCTGCATATAACATTCCACCAGCCCCCCTTACCTAACAAAGCTATGTTCAGACTGCAGGTAAAGCGGATTTCTCAAATCACATGTTTTCAGACTGTCACGCTGGTATTTCAAAGTGATCTCTTTGGATTGTACATGGTTGTTGACACCTGACATTCACAGCCAATCTGTAAAAATCTGAAATCTCATTTCGAATCATGTCCAAATGTGGTTAGGATATGATTTGCAAAAATCAGATGTCATGTGTTTCATCAGCTTTACTGCTGATCTAAATTTTAATCACAGACGCAGGAGAGAAGCAGCATCCTGCTGCTGGCATGTTAACCAGATTAGTTTAAATTAGCTACAACAACAAAGTCCACTTCAGTGGTGTAGCATTTTAAACTGGAGACTCATGTAATGGCTGTAACACAGTTTATAGATTTTTCAGTTTGTATTTTGATTGAATGAGATTATTCCCACTGTTTTATAAAGCTTCTTCAGCTTTCCTCAAAGCTTCGTCTTCTTGCAACAGCTGCTACAAAAGGATGCATTTGTGGGTAGAGCATGAATAGTCAATTATTCAACGATATTCAGTTTCTCTGCTCCAGAGTTCTCTCTTCCTCTGTTTATCTCTTTTTCTCTCTGTTTTCACAACTCTAACCCTACTGTACATCTTTGGCTGTTTGAAATAGCCCACTACATTCTGCTTGCGTACTGATTTTGCCCAAGGGTAATAAGTAACATGCTGTATGTGAAACACATGAAATTCTCCAGTATGCCAAAGACTCAGCCAGAGCTGTCTTCATGATGTACTGCATCCCAAAATGCAACGTGGCTATTATAGAAGAATGTAACCATTGCCTGGTTGGCTTAGAACAATTGGTAACACTTTACCATAAGTGTTGACCAACTAATATGAAATAAAACATTCATTACTATGAAATAATACATTAACAAGAGTAACAATGCTTAATTAATGTTAAGTAGGCACATAAAAACTACTTGCTTAAATGTTAAGTACATT
>JAMWET010000078.1:5000-237500 GCA_024036415.1 Prochilodus magdalenae | reverse complement strand
TAAATCAACTTAAACACTTCACATGCTGAATGGAGGTTGCTTAAACTACTGTCAGAACAAAGAACTAAACTTCATATGTCCATTTCAGTTTTTTCAGTTTTGTAGCTAATTAGAAACTATCTGTTACTCTTAACATTGTGTGTAAATTTTATGGTGAAAGGACCAAAAGAACTTGCCCAAATGTGCTTTCATGGGTTACATTAAAAATGAAGTATGTTTTTTCCCTCTCCTGTAAGGTTTTGGAGATACGAGGTTTTATTTAGTGATATACAGTCATACAATAGACATGCTCAAAAAAAGTTTCAATAAAATCTCTTTATAATGTCGCCATTTTGTAGACTCTTATTTTTATTAGGACAGTGACGATATGTAACTAGCTGTATCTAATACTGTATTAATAATAAATAATAAAATGTCACATGTATTACAAATACATAACTACCTTCAGTACTAAGTAAGTCAAAGAACACCATTTTTAATTAATTGAATTAATTTATTTAATTTATAGTCACAGCTGCCATTAAATACAAGCTATTGACTTTTATAGGAGATATTTCTGTAGACAGTAGATCAAATAAAAACCAATCTACATCTATGTTGAAGAGGAAGGTCAAAGGTGAATAAAGAAAATATAGAAGTTTAAAATGATTAAAGATACAGAGAAAATGGAACTCCTAACAACCTTCAAAATCTGTTAGATCAGCAAAGCTATTATCATCAGATAACACTACTTAAGTCCCCAAGAAAAGGAGCGAAAATCAAGCACCACTCCTGCTCTAGATCTAAAGAAATGCACAGGTGTTTCTGTCCTTCCTTCCACTGTGTGAACACAGCTCTAAAATAAAGTGTAGCCGCTACTGAGAAAAGTAAAGGATAAAACAGAAGAGCATGCAGTAGCTGCTGATGTTTACAGAACAATAAACTGACCACCACATGAGGAAACGTGTTTGGGATTACTTAGATAATGAAAAGCAGAACATACAGCCAAACGTCTAAGACTAAACTCTGGAGGCTGAATAATGTGCCTTGTAAAACTGAAGTCTCATGAAAGGATTAGAAACTGTAATAAAAGAACAAAAGTGTGAAAGTTAAACAAAACTTTGATATTGTACTGAGTTATTGGGCCTCCCAAGTAATCTTTGGTCAAATATATACGGTTTTAATTTAATCATGTCTACAGCTAATAATAATATGTGGAATAATTGCTTATGAAAAAAACAGCAGAAAAAAAGAATCCTTTACAGCACGTCTCTTAAAAAATCTAACTATCCTTGCAGACAGTAAGAACCTGAACCCAAGATATATTTCATGTTTTATCTGGCCAACTTCATTTCATTTGTTAGTATTCATCCATTCCTACATTTCAGGCCTGCAATACATTTTTTAAAAGTTGGGACAGAGTTACATTCACAAATGATGCCACCTAAAACACAATGCTGCACAACAGCTTTATGATGGCCATATCCAGAAGCGGCGTCGATTTCTCTGGGCTCTGAGGCATCTGGGATGGACCATCACACTTTGGAAATGTGTACCATGGTCAGACGAATCAGTATTCCAGATCTTTTTTGGAAGAAATGGAGGTCGTGTACCTGGGACCAGTGATGAAAAGGACCATCCAGACTGCGCAACAAGTCCAAAAGCCAGGGTTTGTCAGGGTATGCAGTTCTGTCAGTAACTTTGGTGATTTACACTTCTGTGATGCAGCATTAAAGCAGAAAAGGACATGGAGCAGTATATGCTGCTTTCAAGTAGATGAGTTTTCCAGGGATGCCTACGCTTTTTTCAACAAGACAGTGCAAAACTACATGCTGCACACATTACAAAGGCGTGGCTGTGGTAGAAAAGGGTACAGGTACTAAACTTGCCTGCCCTGCCCTGCCCTGCCCTGCCCTGCCCTGCCCTGCCATGCCCTGCCCTGCCCTGCCTGTAGTCATGCCCTGTCCCTAATAGAGAATGTGTTAACAAATTTAAAACAAGAAACGTGATAATACCTCTGCAGCGCACCTTAAGACATACTTGCAGGAAAAAATGGGACAATATAACACCTGAAAAACACCTGAAACACTTCATCACTTGATATCCTCGGTGCCAAAATGTCTTTTAAGTTCTATGAGAAGAATGGCAACAATACAAAGTGTTTCCCAGTACCAATCCCAGTTTTTCTGCAGTGCGCTGCAGGCCTGAAATGCGGGAATAGTTGCTGGTATATCAACAAATGAAATGAAGTCTACCTGACAAAACAAGAAACAAACATCTTGGGTTCGTACTGTCGTCAAACGAACGAAAGCACACACAGAGCAATCCAGAACTCATAAACTAAATGTACACATTTGCTCTCCATCAGCCCAACAAGCACATAAGCAAGCAAGTGCAGTGATTTTGTCTCTCTGTTTTTCATTTCATCTCTTTTAAACTCTTATCACTCTGTCCATCTGTCTTTTCTCCTGCACTTTGGGAAACACATAAGGGTGTGTTTGTATTGTGTTTACTGTTTGCAGAAAGACGGAGTGAGTGAGTGAGCGGGTGTGTGTGCGCTTGTGTGTGACGGTTAGGGGTTGTGTCGTCTCGCAGGTCAAGCTTCAGGTCACGACGGTTGCTCCGGGTAACCTCCCTCTGTCTGGTTGCTAAGCAACTCTCTTCTTTTGTTCCAAAGTGATTTAATTTATGGTTTATCCTTCCTCTCTCCCTCCCTTCCTCCCTAGCCATTTTTTAACCTCTCCGTGTCACTCTCTCTATCTCTCTCCTTCCATCTTTCTCTCTCCCTCTTAGGATCACGGTCTCTTCCTCTGTGCTCGTCAGTCTGACACAAAACCTTCACAGGCCGTCTCTCTCCCTCTCTGCCGCTCTCTCTTGCTGTATATGTTTGCATAAGTGTCAGAAGAGAAGGATAATATACAGCTCTTATAGAGGCCACAGAGGCCACACAGTAATAGGCTTCTACATAACAGCAAAATAGCCTTATTTGTATCCACTTTTTGTGTCTGCTTTTCCACAGTGGCTGACATCCAGCAGATCTTCTAGTAATCTTGTAGTTTCCTGTCATGTGACTGTTGTTTGTTATCAGCAGTGATGGATGCTAATGGCACCATTATGGATAACAGTGCTGTGCAGTATATAAGGAAGATAACAGTGGTCTGAAGCATTTAGGGAAGCGATCATAATTCCAGTCATACAGTTTTATGCAAAAGTTTGAGCTCCTCCGGACAAATGACATGATTCTCTAAGTGAAATTTTAAAGTGACATTTTAATACACAGTTACTGTTGATATGTAGAATTTAACACTGGGGAACATTAAACATTTGCAGACTGCAAAAAATATAACATCTTTTTATGTTTAATTTGTTTCTAATATGATAAATGAAGCAAATCAATAGAAACTGCGATGTGTTAGTCTACATTCAATGAGGTTTTATAGTAAGCCTTACATATACAGTACTACATACAGGGGTTGGACAATGAAACTGAAACACCTGTCATTTTAGTGTGGGAGGTCTCATGGCTAAATTGGACCAGCCTGGTGGCCAATCTTCATTAATTGCACATTGCACCAGTAAGAGCAGAGTGTGAAGGTTCAGTTAGCAGGTGAGAGCACAGTTCTGCTCAAAATATTGCAATGCACACAACATTATGGGACATACCAGAGTTCAAAAGAGGACAAACTGTTGGTGCACGTCTTGCTGGCGCATCTGTGACCAAGACAGCAAGTCTTTGTGATGTATCAAGAGCCACGGTATCCAGGGTAATGTCAGCATACCACCAAGAAGGACGAACCTCCACCAGCGTCACGTAGTGACCTGGCCACTATCCTGCAAGAAGAATGGCTTAAAATCCCTCTGACCACTGTGCAGGACGCAGTATATGTCATTCCCAAGACCAACTGATGCTGTATTGGCCGCAAAAGGAGGCCCTACACCATACTAATAAATGATTGTGGTCTAAAACCAGGTGTTTCAGTTTCGTTGTCCAACCCCTGTATTTAGTCAGTGAAACATGATTGTGCTTTCTCATGTACAGTGTACCTCATAGCTCCACCTTGCGGTTGTGCAGTCAGAGATGTTCCTGACCTGATTTATTCAGGCGGTAGATTACTGTCAGCATAGCCGCTGCTCCGCCCACACTCAAACGGAGCATCTGATGTCTACTGAATGTTGAACTGGCCTCAACTATCAGTACTTTGTCAACCACATTCTGATTGGCTGCCCATATGGATGCACTTGTATGCAGCAGGTTTATTAGTCCGAGGAGAAGTGAACTTTTGCAAGCAGTGAGCCGTGACTGAGCCTTTCGGAGCAATATAGAGTCTGGATTGGAAAAGTTTTTCACACATCATATATTTAAAAGTTTTTTAGTTATTTAGGAGTTTTCTGTTGGATCGCTCACTAGCTGGTACGTGAGATGTCCTTGCATGTTTGTAGATGCATACTGATATGGTTTCTTGCAGGGGTGTGTTTTATTAAAGTCCCTTTATGAATATCTCCTGCCATTACACCTCACAGAAACTACAGTCTTTGGGAGGTGTATTCCGGTGATAGGAGAGGGTGAGCCTAGAACTAAAAGATGATGTGTTCAAATCCCATTCAAATCCCATTACTGACTAAGTTTACCTGGAGGTGGTGCCCTTGGGCATCTTAGTTAACTCACTACTGCCCGAAAGTGGCAGTGCTCTGCTGGCATTAATGTGCTTCCACCAGATTAGATGTAGCAACAAATTGACAAATGTATTTGTATTTCCCAATAAAGTATGTAACGCAGTAATGGCACACTGTCCACTACATGAGAATCTGAAATCTGTCCTCCATTCATTTTCAATGTGTAAAAACTGATCCACATTCCACAACCATGTCAGCATGACTGCTGTGTTGGGAATCATCTACCCCCCAAACGAAGAGACCAGTGACTGGCTGAAATGTGAATAGAAGAGTCCATTAATAAAAAAGCTTGCTGTAATCGTTTAAGGGTTGATGATATTG
The DNA here is from genome assembly GCA_024036415.1 of Prochilodus magdalenae. Lineage (NCBI taxonomy): Eukaryota > Metazoa > Chordata > Actinopteri > Characiformes > Prochilodontidae > Prochilodus > Prochilodus magdalenae. The sequence continues at coordinate 232,526 of JAMWET010000078.1, read as the reverse complement.
TGGCGCAGAACCCAAATATAATTAACATGTTTTGTTTTGTGGTTTATTGAGACAAGCACTACTTTATTTTTTAGTCATTTGTCAGATTTGATCAGTGATTTCAAATATTGCTTTGAAACAGACATTTCAAGTATTTTGCCTCCCTATTCAAAGTGAAAGAAGTCTGGTCTAGAAATAACTGCCTGGGGGCGTAACAAAGATGGCCACTGATTGAATCAGACTTTGATAATAGCTAACAGCAGTCGTGGGGTCAAAAACGGAGCAATGATGAATTAGATAGAGAGTGTTTGTTAATTTATCCAGCAACAGATGAGCTACAATTTGTAACCGTACACCTATGTAATGGAGCTCTGTGGTAGGCTTCTAAAGCGGTCGTAATACGTGGCCAGAGAGCGGACGTACAAGGTATGTGATTCTAATAAAGTGGATGTACTGACCCTTTCCATGACCAGTAGCCTATTCTAATTTAAAACCAAATGCCAGCTCTGTTTGATTAGCTAAATGATATCTCAGGTTTGCATCAGATCAGTGATCATACATGCCCTAATTGCTAGAGATAATTGTACGCTAGGCCAAACATTGTTACCCCTAACTCTGGAATCTTGTTATCCATTTGCAGTCAAATGTATAGTAGGAAAAATGGTACCTTCTCTTCAGAATCCATTGCTGCCAAGTTGCAACGTGTTGCTGAAATAGCGCATCTACATATCACAGGCTCTTTCAGTGAATCACGCTAGAGGAATAGCTCAGTGTTTTTCAGTGTATCTGCTGCATCTGTACCATATGGATGTTGAAGACAAAAAAGCTGTTCACTCGAAACTCGCTTCTAAAAGAAGTCTGCAGGTGCTGAGGCAGCTGCCCTTTAGTTCTCCTATAAATGTGTTGAGTCCACAGGTTTCATTATTGTTTCTAGTTGTAGTACAGTTTGTGGTAGTTAGAGACATTCACAAGTTGATTCCTGAGAGTTTCAAATCTCTTGCATTATACAAAAGTAAACAGTTAGCCTACTGAAACAGGTTCAACTCTGTTTCAGAAACAAGCTTTTCTGAAGCTATCAGAAAAACCCGAGGTACAGGACCAAAACAATACATGTTTAAAAGAAAACAAAATGAAATTGTTACTCTTATTCTACTCTGTTGTTTGTGTAACACATACGCTAACTAGCTAGCACAATAACTTGCCAGCTACAACTTCCATCTGATGTGATTTGCAACTTAAAGAAGCTGAATCTACATGCTTGCTAACCAGTATAAGCTGTTTTACCTCTTTCCTTTAAACACTATAGTAAAATCACAGCATTCAGTTAAATTCGCTGAGTACTTGTGCATGGTCTGTCCATTCTGTGCATGCACTGAAGACAAATGCTCGTGCACAGGACAAGAAGGAGAGACGGCTGATAAACAGATAAAGAGGAGAATATCTAAAGTACCAACATCTTAGAAGGAGGTCCTTAAATCCGGCAAGAGCCAGGAGCCGTGTTAACACCAGCGAGATGTTTTAATGGTGGAGAGACCTCCTAGAGTTTCCCAAGAGGTGTTAGTTGCTATCCTGTTTACCAGCATCTTCTTGTAATTTTCCTGTTTCACCTTAAACCGTGCTGCAGTTTCATTGCGGTCTGTGAGACACCACTGCTGCAACATTTAAGGTGGACCAGGAGCATTCTAACAAAAAGCTGACAAAACAGAAGCGGACTTCAGCTTTATTAAAAGGTGGAAGGTATGAAAAGAGGTCCTCTGTTTCTGCTTGGCGGGTGGGTAAGACTGTTTGGTAGAACCAGTAGGTCAACATTGTTTTGTGCTGTTTGCCAATGTTTCTGATAGCGACTGGTTAGCATTGTTACAGCTATTATAGCAACAGTTTGCTAACCCACAACCAAACTAACACTAGTCACGTTGCTCACTGTGTTGGTGATGGTATTTGTCTGAACAGTGAATAATGGGTTTAATGACCATGACCATGATCTAAAAAAGGCTACTAGCCCACTGTCATTAATTTAGGGGGCGGAGCTTCCAAAGGAGCACCGTAGGGATGTTTTTGGCTCACCTTGCTGCGAGCTGAGGGAGAACAGCATAACAGTACTGACTAGAAATGAATGCAGCCAAACTGACAGGCAAAATTACACAGGGTGGAAACAAAAGGCTTTATTCGTTTAGCACATTGAGGTCGGCGGCTCTGTTTCCATCAGTTTTGTTCATATTTTTTTTCAGGCTGAAATGTCACGGGATGAAAGACTCAGGTCGAGTCATGAGTCACTTAGGGGTGAGTCCGAGTCAAGTCATGTGTCGTTTAACATGTGCCTCGAGTCTCCGTCTCTGGTGGTAAACGATGGTACAACAGAGATGCAGCAGACAGATAAATACATTGAAAAAGCCTGGAGAATTCCTCTTCACATTTCTCCGATGTTTATCAGGAAGGAGAGAGTTTTGTAGCGGCAGGACGGATCGAGGTATTTTCTCTCAGAATGTGGAGTCATGTTGGGTGCGACTGTGAGAGATTGTGGGTTCTGAGTTTGGGCCAAATGGGTGGGTGACCCTCAAAGTCAGTGTTGCCACCTCTCAGCTGTGAAATCAAACTCCAATCTGTGATATTTCTGAGTGTTGGAAATACAGCTAGCGGTTAACCACAGGTTATGCTTCTGAGAGTGACAGGGCAAGGTGTAAACGTGTGTTTGTGGTCTTGTGGCTGATGTGTGTGAGTCGTGTGTTTGGGAGAGAGAGAGAGAGAGAGAGAGAGAGAGAGTGGTCTGGGGATTGATAAAGTGATCTCATATCTCTCTCTGTAATTGACCTCTCATTGCTTTAAGAGCTTACTGGCAGCCACTCTCACATTTGACTTTGCAAGACATCTCCCTTTCTTCCTCTCACTCTTTCTCTCTCTCTCTCTCTCTCTCTCTCTCTCTCTCTCTCCGTATACTTGATTCTCTCTGCCATCTCATTTTCTTTCTTATTTATTTTTCTCATTCTCTCCACTCTTTCTTTTATCATTCTTTCTTTCTTTGTCTCACTTTGTCTCTCCTGCCATTCTCTTTTTTCTCTCTTGTTTGCACTTTCAGTCCTTGTTCTTTTGTTTTCTTTCTTTTTCCTTTTTCTTTCTCCTAACCTGCTATTTATTCACTTTCATTTTCTCTTTTTTCTCTTGGAAATACTCTCTTTCTTCTCTCTTTAATAGCTGTTACAGAAAGCAATGCGGTTCCTTTTGTGTATGAAAGAATGAAAATAAGAATAAACATCCTTCTCTCCTCTCTCTCTCTCTCTCTCTTTCTTCCTCTCTCTATCTTTTTTATTGAAGGATTAATGGTAGTTTTGGACTGTGGTGAAGAGAAGATGAGGTTCTCTTTACGCAACAGCATTTTACCCTCTCTCTTTTTTCTCTCTCGCTCTCTCAGGGTTGGGGCACAAAACTAACGATGTTTGACAGGCAGAGAGAAAGAGCGGGAGAGAGGGAGAGAAAAGTCGTGGGGTGGGGGCAGATCCCAGTGACAGTTAAAAAGCGCGGGAGAGCACAGACAGAGGGGGAGGGGAGGGACGTATTGAAGGAATGAAGGTTCATTGGCGAGGGCAGTTAAATGACATTATTGCTGTCACCGATTCATTGTCTGGGGTTTTGCTCAGCATATTCTTCTCAGCTGGACGTGTTTTACGGTTTGTTACTTTTATCTGACGTCTTTATAAACTGCATAATAGACACTGCGTTCTATTAAAACAGAACAAAAACCACTAAGAAAAATGTGACTCAGTAGGAGGTGTGGGCTGGGAGCTGCCAGCTGGAAAACAAATGTTTTTCTCCATTTTTTCGGTCATCAGGCTGATAAAGGTGACTTTCTGTGGTTTGTGGAGTCACGTGACGAGTCTCGTGATCAGTGAGTTATATTTGACTGACAAGTGAAACATCTGCTGTCACATCAAACCCTCATAACCTCCTTTCTCCCCTTTTTATTCTTCTGCATCGTCTGAAAACACCAGCTGCCTGTTACACTTGTGATTCATAATAAGTCAGAAAGAAAAGTGTTATGCAGGTGCATTTTTCATTCATCAAGGTACAAACAAGCAATGTAGGACCTTGTCAGCATCTGGTCCCTGTATGCATGAGCCTTGAGTATCTGGATGTTGCCAAGTCACATAAAAATGCTATTGTAAACGCATACAGGATACAATATGATCATTCACGCCAAATGCTCATAGCATTATAGCGTTGGTTTGACACTGCCATGCCAAAGAAATTGCAGGCTCAACGGGTCAACAATTGTTAATTGGTGGTGGATTTGGATATTTCATCCCTCAGTTAGCTTTTAGTCCCACTAACCGGAGATGCATATTGACTAGCAAGTGTAAATGTAAATGGGTAAAGTCTGAATAAGATACGATTCAAGTGACCTGGTGGGAAAATGATCTGAATGTACCATTGAAGGTGCGAATTTTTTTAGGTCCAATCATGTATGTTAAAAACATATTTGCACTTTCATATAAGCTAATGTTCATAACAATAAAAAATAAAGAGGTTGAATTAAGACGGGCGGTACTGAAGACAACCCCGGACGGTTTATCCCTGCCCCCTTGTGGAAAGAGAGGCACCACCCCTTTTCTGAGAATGTAGGGTTAGGAGTCGTTCCGAAAAATATTCCTTCAGTTCCATGCTTTTGGGAATCAAGTCTCCAGTATGGCATGCACACAGAATGTAGTATATTCAGCTATTGCTGTCTTACAGCCTTCCACAGCTCACGCACCATTAACTCATCTGTACTGTAGCGACTTGCTACTGGTTTGTAAAGCTGCGGGAGGCGTGGCCATGCAGAGCAGCCATGTGCAGAGGCTCTCAGGGGGGAGCACCGCACTCGCGGTAGGAGGTTTTACCCTGTAAATAAATTGCTGTTATGAGCGCTATTTGTGTATATGTGCTGCTCATGTTATTCTGCGTCGGGCTGCGGAGTAGTTTGTGTGGGTTTGCTGTCTACCATCTACAGTGAAAGAGGTGGCTGAAAGTGACCTGCCCGCATTCTGGTCATGTCAACAAGCGCTGAGCATCAGTTTCCTCCTGCTGGGTTCAGTAACAGAGCATTTGCATAAAGTGCTATGTTTCTCATGTCTTGCTCCGTGCTAGCAACACAGTGTTGTACTTTAGACAGACTGGAAACAAAGTTGTAGTATAGTAGAACTGAATGTGTTTATATTGGATTTGCAGCCACTAGGGGGCACTGTTACTGGTGTGATTGAATTGTACAGTGGAGTTAGGCAGATAGAAGAAGCTGCCTCCATGCGTCGTCGTTTCAGCTGAGCTAAGAGAAGTTGGGTTTCCTCCCCACAACTTCTTATGTTGGGTGCTAAATAAAGCCCTGGACTTATATATTTGAGATGTGTGTCTGAATATATCATAAAAATGAATTAGGAAAACAAGACAAGACAGATGAACGCGTTGACAGAGGAGACTCAGGTTCGATTTAGCCAGTCCCTTTTATTCAGCCAAGTTAATTTAACCAGCCATAGCTTTGCACATTTGTTCAAATGTCAGATGTAATTAATATTGGATAGACATTCCTGACAGTTCAGTGTGAATTCCCTCCAATACGCTAGAATTATGCACCATCATTTACTGCCTTGCAGATGAGATACAAGTGTCCTGCCTCATCCAGTGTCACTTTTTTGAGCTATATTTGCCATTAGGCAGCACTACGTATTGTTATTGTTTGGAAGTGTGGCACCACTCGCATAATGCTGAAGTAAACATCTGCGCATGATGGTTCAGTCCCGGCTATTCGGGGAATCATTTGGGGAAATTACAGCGATCCTTCAGCCTGTATGGTCAGTCAAATCACAGTCACATGAAATTACTGGACCTCGACTGGTAAAACTAGTCCTGCTGCAATAGGCCTTTAGTCTTTATTATTAGAACAGTGAGTATTGTTTGGATCCATCAATTCCCATCACTTGGCACTGGCGCTCCATCTCCATCTCCAACATTTCTGGGATCAAACAGCTCTAAATATGAGAGGACATCTGTTTTATAGACTCACGCATCTCTCTGGGTGGGTAGGACCCTTCTTCTCCCCTCATCAATCAGGGCGATGCTCATGGACATCAGTCAGCTGGGGGTTAGCAGCCATCACTAAAGCATCATGCCTAGCTCTGAACGTTACTGGCGTTAAAGGTGTACAAGCGAAAGAAACACTGGCGGTTCTCAGTCCAGGTCTCCTGAGTGTTGCACATATTTGTGCTCATCCTGCTCTCACACACCTGAATCAGCTTTCACAATTACCTGATGAGTTGAATCTGATCTGTGAGGGTGTGGGTGAAGGGGGTGGGTGCACAAAAACTGTGGGTTCTCAGCACTGGAATCAGGAAACACTGAAATAAACAGTGAATTTTCGGCTTGCGCTTGATGTGGATTTAGATGTGGATATCATCATTCAGCCTGAACTGCAGTAGATTTTTAATGGGTCCGTGAGCAGATGGTTTGAGCGTGTGAGCGCTGCCAGACTGGTTAGCCAGAGTGACACAGACTGTAGCTAACGAGGATGGATATTTACACTGTAGAGCTAACTTCTGTTGTATGCTAATGTGCTAACACTGTATCTTATGATGGGTCACAGCAATGCCGGTACCATTCTACACACACAGACAGAGACATGACTAATAAAGATATCTGTCCAACGTTCTGTTTGGGCCCACACACACACACACACATAATGCATAAAGAGGCTGTGAACAGTGCTATACATTTGCTTGGCTGTACATTTCATTTGATCTCTTTATCTCTGTTGAGCTAATGGTGAGCGAGATTGTACTTGAAGCGCAGGAAACCAGAGTGGCTCTACTATTTCAGGATCGACAGAATAGTCTTGAAATGCAAGTAAAACATTTTATCATAACATATCTGTTGTATATCATACAAATAGGATATAATATTATTACATACAGGTACTTACATGTGATACATATTTTTTGATAAATTATACATGGTCAAAGTCAAAATCAAGGTCTATTTACATAGCGCCTTTTACAACAGATGTTATCAAAAAGCAGCTTTACAGAGAATCCGGATCCCAGCCAGGGGCAAGGAGAAACTCCCTTAGAGCAAGAGGACAAAACCTCAAAAGGAACTGAGACTCAAAAGGGGAACCCATCCCTCCTCAGGTAGACACCAGATAGCAAGACGAGACATACTGTTAGAGTGAAAGTGACAGTGAGAAAGTCTGAATGAAGTCACTGTCACTGTTACCAGTGAAACCAGTGGCCACTGTAAGTAGTTTAAACATCAACCGCTCATAGAAGACTACGGTGATAGTCTATTAAACTATAAAATATAAAATGTCCTAAAACATATAGGTACTCTCAAGTCATGCATATTGTTATTGCAAATACAGTTAAATACAAAGTTGCTTGAAGGAAATGTCTTTTATGTTTTTGCCATTTCCTGTAAAGTTACCAATTTGCAGAGTTAGAGAGTTGCTTTCCTATGGACAAAATATGTCATACATTCAGTACATTATTGTTTTATATGTACTTAAATATAGGACATATGTGTGTGTGTGTGTTTGTGTGCAAAAGTGCAGAAAATGAGATAGGGGGCAGTTACAGGGCAACAGCTGGCAATGGGGGAGTAAAGGATGAGGAAAAATAGAAGAGACATGGACGTTGTAGAGCTCCAGTGAACATCAGCTGTGACCTTTCCTTGCCCTTAGACAGAAGACAGTTTGTTTACTGTCAGATAGATGAGGGAATCCTGAGCACAGGAAATGAGGGCTACTTTGAAGGGTCTGTGTGGTGGAAAGCCATGTTGTTCTGGCTGATTAAATAGCTTAATTAAAGAGCATGACTTACTCTGTAAACAAAGTTCAAAACGTACCAATCACTCCCAAATTCATATAGTCCATTTGTAGAACAGAGCATTAGAGGTACTGCGCTCTGTAGCGTTCATACAGAAAAAGAGGAAAAGTAAACTGTCAAAGAAGTATGCACTTTTCAAATGTGGATTTATAATATTGCAGTTTCTGCTCCCAAAAAAGCAGCTCGAGCCCAAGCGGTGCACCAGAGGTGACTGAAAAACTCACTTTTTGTAGTCGTATCATTAATGGTTAGCAGCGGCTTAGAGTAAAGTGAATGTTGTTGTTACTTAGCAACCGGTGGTCAGCAAAATGAAACAGGTACTGTGAAAAAGAAATGTGCTGTTAATAAATAGACCCTTACTGGTAGAAACTTCCAACAATGGAGAGCGTGAGGCCAGGACTAACACCTGTACAAATGGACACTAAGTTGCAAAAAAAATCTTGTGAGCGTGATGTCACAACCATGAAATACACTTATAACCAAAAAATAGTTTTAGCAACTGACAGTAATAAAACTTGTTGGGTGGGTTTGACATTGTGAGACATACAAATTATTAGACTTTCACACTCTGCTGTGCATGTGACGTAAGCGAGAACGGGCCTTGTTGCTTTCCATTCTGACTCATGCTGTTTTGCAAGCTAAGTATACCTCAGAGAAGAGTCTGAAAGCAGTTACAGCAGTTAAAAGAGTTTGAGAGGAGGGTAGTTCACATCGAAGGTCTTCGGGAAGCAGGAGCACACTGTTTATTGTCAGTGGATAGAAAAAGACACGCACTAGCGACATTAAGGATCTGGGAGATCCACACAAACCATGGAAAGGCAACTGCCCCTAACACCACGTCAATGTTGCCAAAGACTGCGAAGGTGTCGTGCCAGACTGTCATGAAGTGCCTCAGAATAGCAGCAGTTCATCTTCATGACCAGACCCACTTTTCATGACCGGTCCCACTGACCAGAACCCATGTGTGGAGACACAGTGGTCAACGCCAAAATGAAGAATGGTTTATTGTCACGCGTCACATGTCCAGAAGGCTTAATGTCGTGGTGTGGGATGCAATTTCATATAATGCCAGATCAACTTTGGTCTTCATTACATTCACTTTGACACTCCAGTGCGCTATTGCAACAAGCCAGTGCTCGTTTTGCATACTGCTGCCATCTCAGGAACTTACCTGGAAGACACCAATACTATGCCATGGCCAGTCGCATCGCCAGACCTATCACAAGTTAAAATGTGTAGGATGTTGTTGTACACCTTATCAACACTCCACCCCTACCACAAAATCTGCAGGAATTGTGGGAGAATATTCAAGCTGCATGGGATGGATTATCACAGGACGCCATTAGGAACCTCACCAGCTCCATGCTGAGACATCTGGCATGTTGCATTAGCAAACGTGGTGGCCCGACACAGTACTGAGAGACACTACTTCTGTATGTGTAGCTCAAAAATATTGCCCATATCAGCTTTAGTTTATCATCATTTATTGTTCCTGGTGACCTTTATCTTCCATAGCATTGCAATCAGACATTTTCTTTTGGGTGCAACTATTCTTTTGATGATGAATGTATTTGCATATCACTGCCCATTCAAGAGGCAGCATTTTAGCCCACTCATTCATATTGAAGGGGTCTGTAGGAGAGTTGTTGGTGGGGAAGATTTAGGCAGAAATGTTGCCCTGACTATTAAGACTGTATCATTAGAGCTTTCAAAAAACCCAGACATCTGAAAGCTGAGGTTTAATTTTTTTCCACGTCTCTGAGGATTCCAGTCTGAAATTAAAAGTCTGTCTTGTACATTTTAGCTTGGATTGCGTGACATGCAGCAAATATTAATGCACAATTACTTTACATTTTATTACATAGTTATATACATAGTTATATAAAGTATATGTGAGGATGTAGCGGGAGAGGGGTGGAGTCGCTATGTTCCCCTCCAAAAGTGGGTATTTGCTCCGGAAGGCGGGGCATAATGCCTGTATAAACTGATTCTCTCTCCAGTGTAGAGTGAGCGAGTGAGTAAAGGGCACGGGACTCTTTGAGAATGCTCAATGCCTTGCACTGAAGTTACATTTTGGTTTATTTGGTGCAATGTCTAAATAAAGTAAACGCACCGAGTCTTTTTGTGTTTGTGTCTTTGGGCCTCGTCAAGGTTTTCCCAGCCTGTGTGCTCGACCCCTCCTGTTATTAAAACAGTGTATATATATATATATGTATAGGGTCTAGGACTTGCTAATCAACCTTTTGGACCTTCTTGAATGTCTCAGAATCTCAAATCTGAAGATAAACTTCTTACACCACTACACTGTCTGTTGTTTATCGACCACAGTGAAGGCGCTTCTTTTGATATGCTTTACTAACTAGAGCTGCAGCTGCCTCAGGGTGCCACTGTAGCAGATTGCTTCACCCAGTTGGTTCCTCTTATCCTTGCCCAGGATATGTCTAAAAACCTTTACAATGTTCAGTGTGTTACTCATGTCTCAATCCCAATAGAAAGGAGATGTGTAAGATCTCAAATGACGTGTGAAAGAACACATTACCGAACGGGAAAATAACATTTTCAGAAGAAGCATGTTTAAGTCAGTGAAGCTAGCACTTGCGTTGCTATGGCGAGTGATTTAGCAGTCAGTGAGCACACTGGGTATACCCACAGGTTTCCAAGTCACTGTGAGGGCCACTCCCAGGCTTCACCATGCTTGTCTTGAAGCAGCTGATGGTGGATTTTAAGGTTATGTTTTGGATCATTGTCCTGTAATAGAAACCATATTTTCAGCATCAGGTTCTTGACTGACTATGTTCCATTATATTTTGTTGGTATTTATTGGAATCCATTTTTCCATCTATCCTCACAGTGTTTCCAATGCCACTGGCTGCCACACAACACAAGTGTATTATGCATGACAGTAGGCAAGGTGTTCTTTTCATCAAATGCTGCTCTTTTTACTCAGAACATGCCTGTGGAGAGGCGATTGCAGTCAAAAAGTTTTTTCAGCCCACAGCACCAGTCTTTGGCTTATCTAGATGTTGTTTTGAATAATTCAGGTGTCGACTTTTTGTGATTTTGTTTTGTCCCTTCTGTCCAACATCTTCCCTTGACTTTCACACCTCCCGTTTACTGTCATTTATTAACGATTTTTTTTGTCATTGGAAACTGTAAGCTGAATTCACTTTGAAATCGCTTTATAGCAGTCCTCTGCTTTATTACCCCTGATTTCTCGGTTTTAATAACAGTTATTGACCTACCTTACCAGTTTTAATCAGTCAATTAAGGCCTGACTTCATTTACAATCAATGATATAAACCAATTCATTCATTTAGAAATGAAAAGGGGTCAAAATTAATCATACAACTGTACCAGTCTTTAAAAAGCAGTCAGAAAAACAGAATCTTTATTCTGAAGACCATCTAGTGACTTAAGAGAGCTTGGAAAATGATGTTATGTTATGACTGGTAAAAAGGCAAACAAATAAGTGGACTTTGAAAAAATGTAGCTCTTAGGCTTTAACTGCCATTAGTTAGAGCCCAGCAGTGATCATCAGATATACAGCACAGCTAGCCAGCTAAAGACCGAAGGCTTTACTACATCTCACATAGCATACACATCACCCTGACATACACTTGAAGCTTTGTAAGCCAACACAGTGGGTATTGATTCCTCCTTTGATGCTTGCAGAATGCTCTCTGTGCCTTGCATTGGCATCATGACTAATTTAGCTATAAATTATTAAGATTTAAGGTCCTATTCTCAGCAAGAACCAATGACTACTGTTGAGTCTGTGTGTATGTGTGGTGTCTGGGTTGTGTGTTTAAAAGTGACCAAGCTTAGTCTTTCCTCAGGGTGTGCTCGAAGATTTTGACAAGCGAATGGGACATTTTATTGTCAATCAAACTTCAGTGAAGTGGAAAAAAAAGAAATAAGAATTCGAGATGTGCTTTGAAAAACATAAAGCAAAATGGTTTCAAGACAAAACCACACTAGAGAGAGGAGTGGAAGATAGAGGAGAGTAGTAGAGAGCGAAAGAATAGGAGACTGTGAAAGGGAAGAGGAGAACAAAAGACAAAGAAAAGGGGAGTTGCGGTAAGGCTAAAACTTATCCTTATCCTTAAATCAGGATGTATTTATTAATTTATTTAAATAATTTAGTAGCTTTATTTTGGCATTAATAATATATAATAATAATATTTTGTTATTGGCAACTTGTTTGGCAGTCTATGATGTAAATTATCCTAACAGTTTGGTTAAATAGACAAAATGGCAGTGCATAATGCCACTCTGAAGGTCACATCTGCTGTTAAACAATGACTGTTAGAGCTAGGCCTTCAGGTAAACCCGTCTGTCAAAACTGTCAAAAAAAAAAAAACTCCTCCATAATGCAAGTTTTTGTTAGCAAGATTTTATGAGTATGTTAGCCATAAAATAGCAGACATGTTAAGCCTTCAGTTAGGTAATAAAGGCCTAACCACTGGAAAGGCTCAATTGGCTCTTTCTACCAAGAAAAAAAAAAAATGATTATGATTATTACCACAATACATTATTATACAATACAGTATATATTTTAAAGCAAAAATAGAATTAAAAAAAAGAAGAAACAAGGTAATGTATCCCTGTGTTTAAATTTATTCATATTCATGTATGCAGTTTTTGGCTCTAAATGGGAATTCCAAATCAGTAAGGCCATTTTAATTTGGCCATTTGACATTTGGTATACTTGTACTGATATTTCATTTAGACAGAGGTTTAGACACTTTACAAGAAGCTTAACCTAAATTAAAATGTATTTTCAGAGTCATACTTTATCTGATCGTGCAGTAATGCTGTCAAGATGTTAATTAAAATGACCTTAAATGAATTAGCACTTTCTAATAAGGCATGTGAAATGACCTTATGAAAGAGAACACCGGGCTAGAAATTTGGCAAAACTGTAATGTAAAAAGGGAAACGGGACCCCATTTGTAATTACTACTACTGCACTCATTCTGTGGCAAAATCCTTTTTAAATTCATTTGACCCAACTGCATTTCATTTCCACACACGTCCACCTGTCAATAATCCTATCAGGCCAAGGCCATTGATATGCTTCCATATGAGGGCTCCCCACAGTGTCACATGTATTAGTTGGGTTCAGATCGACACTCAAGTATTGATACTTTTGATCCTGATGTTTTTTTCTACAATTTGATTACACATTAAAATGTCAATAGTAATCATTTTCCCCAAACAGCTTCTCGAATATTTGTTTTATACATGCGCTGAATGTGGATGTGACCATCCCAAACACACACTGTTATTGCCATTATCTCCAAATAGTAGCTTTATGTATAAACAGTATATATACATATAGATATTCCTAGCATTAATGAGGTGTTCAGTTTCCAAATGTTCAATTTAAAGGGTGACTGTTTATAAATAGTGCAAAGAAAATAAACTTGCCATGATATGCTACTTAAATTCAGCACCCCCAACTTAAAACGCCCCTCATACCTCTGTCTGGAGGTGGCAGTACAGTATGGAGGTGAAACACGGCTAGAGGGAGAATACAGGGAGCAAAAGACAGATGGATGGCAGTGGAAAGAAGGACGGAAGAACGAGAGATAGAGCAGATGGAGAGGAGATGAGAGGGGTGGAAGAGGAAAATGGAGGGATGAAGGGGTTATTTTTCACCGTCTGCTATTGAAACAGTATTTATTACGTTTCACTTTGTGTTATCTCCAATCCACATGCACACGCACACACACACACACGCACACACACACGCACACACACACACACACACACACACACATAGATACACACACACACACACATAGATACACACGCACACACATAGATACATACACACGCACACACACACATAGATACACACGCACACACACACACACACACACATGCACACACACACAAACCGACACACACACACACGCACACACACACACACATAGATACACACGCACACACATGCACACGCAGACACACACACACACACACACAGACACATGCACACACACACAGACACATGCGCACACACACACAGACACATGCACACACACACAGACATACACACACACACACACAGAGACATACACACACACGCAGACACACACAGAGACATACACACACACACACACAGACACACACAGAGACATACACACACACGCAGACACACACAGAGACATACACACACACACACACACACACACACACAATCTTGTTTCTGTGAATTGTGAAGCCATAGACTTCAATTCATTTCATGGAGATTTGCCCAACCCTTACCCTAACCTTAAATATTAATGATTTGCATTGTGTGGACCAGCTTGTGGAGATAAACAGGTCCCCATAACATAAGTACATAAAAAGGTTTTGGTCAAAATATGTCTGGTTTATGTGGCATAAACCAGACCCCTCATCCTCACACATGCCCACACACACAACACACACCCTCAAACCGCATACCCACCCTGTCTTCTCTTAACCTAGATAGTAAGAGAGAGCCATGTGCAAAAAACCTCATAATCATGCTTTACGTTTAATGTAAGTCAGTGGAACCAGACTTTTGTTCAAGTGATTTTGGGTCATTTCCTAATTTGTACATGCAATCTAAAGGGTAGCAGGTGTTTCCTAACAATGTTCAAAACTACTTATATTAAATATTAGGTTATAGATATAATAGATTATTAGGACCTGTTATTACAGTGCTATTGATACTGCCTGTTGTCTTCTAGAAGTGCTGATGATTCTCATTACATTCTCAGAAAGGTGTACAGTGATGTGAATTATCATATTAATAATAACACATCATCATATTTCTATATTGCTTATAAACTTCCCAGGTTTTTTTCGTTCCATTCTGCTAGGAAGGATGCACTCTGAGAAAGGTTATATTGTTTGTATACAGTTACTGCCTCTATTTCCGTTTATTCTCTCAGTTTCTCTCTTTCCCTCCCTCTGTCTATTTGTCTAGCTCCCCTCCTTTTTGCTGTCTTCCCCTTCCTCTCTCACTCTCTCTCTCTCTCTCTCATGCTCTCATCTTTTATTCACCCTGCTTTTTCTCTCACTCTGCTGCAGTGCTGGTAGGGTGTAAATTGTGTTACTTTAAATACATGTGTTTTCCCCACACCCTGGAAGCAGTGTGAGCGCATGTGTGCGCACATGCGCATGCGTGTGTATGTGTGTGAATAGAAGCGTTCATTAAAGCCGTCTTCATGATTCTGAAGTTTCACCTAGCCCTCTTAACTCTCTGGTCGCTGATTGCTTTCCCATCATAAATCCACACTCCTTTTAATTTAGATCACACACACACTCACACATACACACACACACACACTGACACTTGTGCACATGTTCAGTTTGCCAAATGATGGCTGCCAAGCACATGTCCTGACATAACCGGTTAAATGGATCTTTGGCTATTCGGAGCTTGTGGAGTAAAAGCTCCCTGCAGCTACGGCTCGTGTATCTGACCCACTAAGTGCTTAATAACTGCTAACACAAGGATAATTGGTTGCCAATAAGTAAGCTAGCGCTGCATGGAGTTAGCTCGAGGCTTATTTTAGCCCGTTAATCCACAGGCTTGGGCAAGGTGGGCAAGGCCAGTGGTAATGCTAACATTGGATTAGACTGAAGCTATTGAGTTAGTGTATTTGTATGTGTGTGTGAGAGAGAGGGAGATATGGGCTTACAGAGAATTCTCTTATTGTTTCTTTGCTAGGTCTTTATTTCTGGTTTGCTAAATGTTTAATAGCTGTTAGCATGCTAACGCCAGTATAATAGATCGCCTGTGAGCAAAGCTGACGCTGCATGTCGTTAGCTCGAGGCTTATTTTACTCGGTTAATCTAATGGCTTGGGCAAGATGGGCATGGCTAATTGTATTGCTAACAGGATTGGACTGAATTTGGGTCACTACTTGTGCGTGTCATGGATTGTTTTTGACATTCTTTTGGTTGTTGTATCTGAAGTGTTTAATAACAGCTAACATGCTAGCACAATAATAATTGGTTGCCAATTATTAAGGTAGCGCCAATTATAAAGTTAGCTCTAGGGATATTTAGCCTGTTAATCCGCTGGCTTGGGCAAGGTGGGCAAGGCCAGTAGTAATGCTAATAGGATTGGATTATGAGTGTGTGCGTTTGTGTGTCTGCATGTGTGTGTGTGTGTGTAACATGGAGTGTTCTGGCAGAGAATTCACTTAACATACTTTTGGAACATGTCCTGCAGAGAGAGAGAGAGAGAGAGAGAGAGAGAGAGAGAGAGAGAGAGAGAGAGAGAGAGAGAGACAGAAAGAGAGAGAGAGTTACTGTTTTAACAGCAAATCCTCTCATCATTAGGGTGACCAGATATCCCTGTTTTCTGGGGACAGTCCCTGTTTATGATGGCCTGTCCCCAGCTGGAGCTGTCCCAGGAAATGTCCCCATTTTTAACTGTGAATGAAAAGCATACTGGAAATTTCTGGCAGCAGAGCAGACGGGCAGACATCACTCACTGAGCTTGTTTTGGCCAATAACTGCTAACCACTTCTACTTGCTTGCCTAGTTTGAGAGAATATTGCTGTGTAAATCTCGAACAGATGCAAGGAAGTGTCAAGGGAGCCTACAACATCACCACAAACATCTTTTTGTGATGTAAAGTAACCCAGGGATTAAGGAGGGGCTGGAGTTACGAGACTCAAATTGTGTCTGATTTGTATAAGCATACAGTCATACCATACACTCTGCAAATAGTATGAATAGTCATTTTCTCAGCCCTCTACACATGGACATATGGATATGACAGTCGTCTCTGCCTCTCCAAACTGGAGCTAGTCCAGGGGTATGGTTAGGGTCTTGCTGTTGGGGTATAGTATTTTTTTTTTTTTGTAGCCACAGTCTCTTTTTATTGACAAAATATTATATATATATATATACTGTTCCCTGTCAGCCTTCACCATAGTTTATTACAGTTGAACAGTTAGAATCTGCAAGTGATGTGAAACTGGAACTTTTTTATTTCATTGATAAAACACTGGATATTCTAATGATGTATTGACCGATAAACTCGAAATGCCCCAGTTATTATTTCAAAAAATAAGTGAGCCTATTATGCAGGGTCAGCAATATGATTCTCATAGCATTCTTTTGGTAGGTGTATCCGAACCAATAAGTGTTTAATAACTGCTAGCATGCTAACACATGGATAATTGGTTGCCAGTAAGTCAGCACTGCATAGAATTGCTTGAGGCCAGCAGCAATGCTAATGGGATCAGACTGAGGTTGGGTTAGCAAGTAAGAATGCGTCATGGACTGTTCTGGCAGAGAACTCCCATACATCCTTCTGGAATGTGTATCCAAGTCTTTAAAATATTGATAGTTCAAGACTTATGTTTGGCTTGTCCGGTTGCAGTACTAACATTGGACCCTATATGTGTGTGCATATCCATGATGGATGCTGTTCTAGCAGCTATTTTGTATCTGACCTTTTATTACAACAAATATTTATTTTTCATGTAGCACTTTTCATTTTAGTTACAGAATCTTAAAGTGCCCTATACAACTTTATTAGTATAAGGTAAAACATGGGAAAGCTGAAATACGCACTCACCTAGCACTTTATTAGGTACACCTGCTTGTATCTGCGCTTATTGTCCATTTTACTGCTCCTCTTATATTGGTGCACTTGGTAGTTGGACATTTACAGCCTGTGGTCTGTTTTCCTGTATCCACCTTTAACCCTGATCTTCAATAGTCAGGAACACTGAACCGCCCCTGTCCACTACTCGAATAGCACGGTGATGGACCCGGCGGGCCTGATCATTGAAGAACAGGATGAAAGTATGCTGACTATATAATAGTATAACAGTAACAGTATAATAAAAAGAGTGGCTGATAAGAATGGATGTATATGCAGGTGAGTATTTATAAAGCCCAGTTGTCATGCTGCGTTTGACTTAACTCAGAACCAGATAGCTCAGAATTATGGCACTTTTCTCCTATGTGCAATCAGACTGTTACCATCTGAATAGAGCATTAAGCTAACATTGGATCCTACTATTATTGGGTAGTACAATGGAGATGTGTATGTGTCTGACAAATTGTTTGGGCAGATAATTCTCACATCATGCTTTCAGACCATGTTTACTGTGTATCTGATCTAAGTATTTAATAATTGCTAACATGGTAAAACTAGGATCATTTAATTACAGTAAGCAATCTAGCACTGCTTGTTGTTAGCTTGCGGCTTATTTTAGCCTGTTAATCCACTATCTTGGGCAAGGTGGGCAAGGCCAATTGTGAAACTCACATTGGGTCCTGTGGGGGTGGGTAATTAAGTGTGTGTGTGTGTGTGTGGCATTTCTTATAACATGCTTTTTGCTATCATGCACATACAGACACACACCGAGAAATAGAGACGTGAGGTAAGACACACAAAGAAAGACGTCCTCAAATAAGCTCAAATGCACACACACTCTGTCCTACACACATGCAGGGCCAGATGTGCTGGAGAAGGGGGGAACTAGGCAGGGAGGGTGGATGAAGAGTCTCTGGCACCCCTACTGCACTGAGTCTATTTATAAAGGCACTGTTTGAACAGAAGCCCTCAGCACACACAGTTAGAGCTGAAGCAGCCTCAGGCCTCTGTCAGGTCAGCAATAGTCTTTCAGCAGGGCAACACAGACTCTGTACAGGCCACATTTAGCCTGGCTCTGAATGGGGTAATCCCAGTATTAAGGCTACCAGACATTGACTAAAAACATACTGCCTAGAATATTAAATAATGACTGTTTTTGTTGTTTAGAACTCTTTTAATCTAGAGCCATACTAACAAGTTTTAATAAAGGAAAGTAATTGTTTGTTTTTTTATTTCAGTGTGTATTATAATAACACACTTACACAATTTTAAATGTTTATTATTTAGTTTTGGGGTTCTACTAAAATAGAGGTACACGCTTCAGCTTTCCCAAAGCACAGTATTTTTCCCATGTTGTATATCTGTTAAACACTCTGTTAGACCTCATGTTTCTGTAATCCCAGCCTCCCAACAAGGACAATGTGCTGTTCTGATTGGTCAGTCGCCAGAGCAATATCCTGCTACAAGGTCTGCCCCTGTGGTTATCCTGACAATAGCATTGATTCTGCTATATTAGTCATTCAAAGCCCAATCCTGAAAGCCAGGTAGAACGAGTTGGTAGACCTGTTTTAACTGTTGTAGCTCTCTGTCTGCTTTATGAGAGCGCACCAAACTTGCTGATAGGTGGGCAAAAATTACTGCGTTTTGGGATGATGTCATCTTGTAACATAGAAGTGCTGGAATTCCAACAAGGCGTTTCAGGCCGTTGAGAAAGTTTTTTCTGTGGTAGAAAGTTTTCCTTCTGGCATGTACATTACTTATAGCACAAAAAGCTATATACCGTTGCAGTTGTAGAGCTACAAAAGGCACATATGTGGTACGTAGAGCTGATTAAATGGGCAATAAGTGCAGATACAAGGAGACACATCTAACAAAGTGGCCAGTGGGGGTAGATATTGTTTGAGAAAAGTAGAAAGATGTTAGCATTTCTCATGCTTGTGTTTACATAGGCGTGATAGCTGGAGCAGATATTGTTAGTTAAAGCTCAGTGATCAGTTATAAAGCTGCCTGTTTCGCAGCATTACTGCATGAGTGTGTTTGTTTTATACTCTGAGCACACATAGATTACAGTTTGTGTTCACCATTGCAGTGTACAAGAGCTGTGTTATACCATATTTGCATACAATTAAAAGTGCCCTCACAGATGTGCAATTTGCCCCTGGCAATAATGCATAGCTTATTTCATGACAGATGCTGGCTTTTGGAATTTGTGCTGATGACATTCTTCCACTTTCACGTTAGTCATCAGTGATATTTCTGGATGTTATTGATACATGGTTTTCTCTTTGCATATTCTTTTCTTGCATTTGAAGATGCAGTGATGACCTGTGTTTACTGGCAGGGTTGTCTAAAGTATTCCTGAGTCAGCATGGTTATATTAAAGCTGCAGTAGGTAATAACTTTTTTGTCATATTTGCTAAAACTGTCATTATGTCCTGTACGCTAGTACATGAAACAGGTGTTCTGTAAAAGGCTTGTCTAGCTCTGCCTAGCACTCCTAATATCATTTGCAGAAATCCATTGCGTCCAAATCAAAACAACCAATCAGAGCCAAAAGGTGGCTACACCCGGTGCACCAGTTTAAGGACATGCAAACACAAAGGCGGATATTCAGACCTCCAGCAAATAAAACTACCTATGCCTATTTTGTCAACAGTAACGTGCATGGCAAAGACAAGTTAACAGAAGAAGACAAATCTAGAAAATCATGCCAGAAAGAGAGAATTAGACAGATAAAACAAGGGGTAAACTTCAAAGAGGCTTTCTGGAGGTGGAGGGAGCTAAGGGAAGCCTGAAAACCTGAAAGGCTTTAAATCCAGGGTAGAGTTAGCCACATTTTTTGCTTGACAGAAAATACCCCTAGTTGATTTAAAATTACCATAAGGCTCGATCGGTAATGATGACAGTTATGTAGTGCATATCTGTTATTGTGATGTTGCAGTTAGGCTAATGTTAGCTTATTTGGATTTGACTGACTTCATCTGTTATAGCTGTGTTGCAATGTCATGGCATACACTCAGCATAAAAAAATAGTGGAACCCAGAAGGAAGTGCCAAATTGCAGTACTATTGGGAAAGAAGATAAACCAGGAACAATAAATTATGATAAATTTACTCTGATAAGGGTCATATTTATTGAGCTACACATGCAGAACTAGTGTCTCAGTATGGCATCAGGCCTCCATGTTTGCTAACGCAACATGCCAGATGTCTCAGCATGGAGCTGTAGAGGTTTCTAATGGTGTCCTGTGATAATCCATCCCATGCAGCTTGAATATTCTCACACAGTTCCTGCAGTTTCTGTGCAATAGAGGGGGAGGTGGCGTGACACCAGGCTTTCCGGATGTGTAAAAGGAAGCCATTAATCTTGGTTCGGACCACGATGCCTCGACATGTGGATTCATTGGTCGTCTTCGAGACAAAAGCAGGACTCGTCAATGAAGATGGTTTGCTGCCATTCTGAGTCACTCTATGACAGTCTGGCATGACACCATTGCAGTCTTTGGCATCGCTGTTATGATGTTAAGGGCAGTTGTTGATCTTATATAGTCAGTCAGGTACAGCGGAAAGACCAACTCTTACTCGGTCAGACATGAAACTTAAACCATTTGCATGTCTCAAGGTCTACCCACCAAGTTTTGTTTCTGTCGGTTGAATCGGGGTACAGTTATATTTTGTGATGATGATTGTATATTGTATCATAATATATTGTATTGCATTTGTTTTGGGTGGACTCATGTTGTGTGAAGTGAGTGTAAGAAAGGACACAGGAGAATCTGCAGGAGAGTCACAGGAGAAAGACATTATGTTGTATTGTTATGTTGGGTATATCAGTATGTCGATTCCTGTGGATGCTCCAAACTAAACATATCTGTAGGGACTCATGAATATCATCAACAGAAATGCTCATAGATAAATATGTTTTCCCCTAATGGATTTCTACTATGGAATGTTTTGCAATGGATTACTGCTCATTTAATACGTATATGCATATAGTAAATGAACGGTAATCCATTACAGTCACGAAAAGCAATAATACAAAAAAAACGAGAGCCTGATGGCAGCATTTGGCTGGTGTTTGAATGGTGATGGTGGTGGAGGTGGGGGAGTAGGGGGTAATCCCAGCATTAGTGTGAAATGGGTCAGTGATAAAACCAGTAATGTGCTGCTTTCAAGCGCTACCGAAAATACGGCAGAATGTAAATTATGAGCACATTAAGGTCCTTAAGGGTTTTGGCAAAATTAAAATCCACATTCAGATCCACTGATTCATTTGTCATTCTTTCATCGCTTGTCTGGATTCTTCAGCCAGCTTCTTTATTCGTTTTTCTGTCTCTCTTAAAGGGCCTGCGACCTTGAACAGCACGCTATAAAATGTAATGTGTTTCAGTTCGAAATGGAACATGGTAAAACAGTTTTTACATAAAAATCATGGTGGTAGAAATTAACAGCTTAAAGAAATATACATAAAATATAGAGATCATGCCGGAAATACCCCTAAACAAGGAACTAAGTACTTTGTACCATTAGAGATAACAGACAGTAAAGAGATTACAGATCAATAAACAGCAAGACTGTGCTCCAAATGTTCTCCTGCCTAAACCCGAAGAGATAAATGTCAACATGAGAAAATTAAATCAAAGGTTAACCATGACACTCTGATGATGTGCTTGTCTGCGGTGTGTGTTGTGCAGTAATACCTACACTTTAGTATGTATTTAAAATATAGAAAATAAATACTTAAATCTTCACTGTAATAATAAAATTCTTTTTGTCACTGAAAAATAAACAATAAATTAAATAAATATAATAAAAACCCTCTGGCTTTAACACTGTTTATAAGTGATACATGGATAATTGATGGATAGATGCGATAGATGGATAAATGCATTACTTGAGAAAATAACATTGAGAAATCAGGCAGGATGAAACAATGGATTGATGGGTGGATGGGATGGATGGACAGGCGCTCTACTTTAGAGAAAGGAGAGGTGAAAGAATAGATGGAAGATAGATGGATGAGTGGGTGGGTGATTAGATGAATGAATGGATCAGCAGGCTTTATTCTTTGTGGAGAGGAGATGTGAGAGGATGGATGGATGTGGATGGATACATGAGTGGGTGAGTGGCTGAATGATGGATGAATGGATAGGTTGCAGGGTGAATGGATGAATTAGTGTTATGAGCAATGGACAGGATTTCTGGTTTGTATAGAAGAGAGGTGGATAGATGAATGCCAGATAGACGGGCAGGCTCTCTACTTTGGGTAGATAAGAAAGGACAAAGAATTGATGGATGAATAGATGAAAGCATGGGTGGATGAAAGAATGAAAGAATGAGAGGATAGACAGGTCATTGGAGGGAAAAGAAGTGAAAGGATGGATGGATAGATGGATGGATGGATAAGTGTGTGATGGATGGGAACTGGCATATAAACAGAAACTGAAATCATGGATGAATTAACTTCGTGTTTAACATTAAGATTAGCATTGTGCTTTATAATTCCCTAAAAAGAAGAGAAAACAACTTTGTGTCAGATTCTCTTAGATATATATTTGAATATCAGGACCTCCATTACCTTACACTCATACTGTATAGTTTGTTTGTTTGTTTGTTTCTACAGTATGAGACGGTAGTGTGCAAGGTGTTCAGTAAAACTGGCTGTGTTTATTTAAATAAAGTGTTTTAGCAGCTTCAGCTTATAACAGAACTGGTGTTGTAAGCTAACCTGTCCTAACCGGGCCTGATAGTTGGAGGTCTAATTTAGCACCCAAGCTGCTTAGCTTGATTTAAGTCAGAGTGACAGCTGATGGACAGAATGGTTCTGCTTCAGCATAACGGAAGTCATGGAACTGATCAAAGAGGTGACTCATTGGAATAATATGACGATGAACGGCTTCATAAAATCTACCTTTTGTCACTAATGAAAAGAAAATCCGGCATAATGTCCTGGGGGAGGCTTGTAAATGATGTCCCCTAAAATCATTTTACCTTCAGAATTCTGCTATATCATTAAAGTGATCTGTTCCGCTTTTTAGACTAGTAATTGGTTTTGCAACATTAGAGAGGTTTTAATACGCATCTCTTTGTCCCTTTGCAGTGCTTAAGCATTCTACAAGACGTGGACGTTCCTGTAATCAGCTTTTAGAGCTCGGAATCTGTTCCATGTTTTCTGGAATGAAAAATGTAACCAGCAGCCTGTAGCAACAACTTGAAGGACAAGCATGTCAATATCAGTGGAACAGAATTGAGGAGTGATGCTACTGTGTATTACAGCCTTACTGTAAAGGAATGTGTCGTGGTGTTTTTCAGTGTGCAGGAATTCCTATTCCAGATCTGTATCGGCACAACAAGGTTTTCTGTTGTTGTTTATGGACAGAATGCTGTGAAGATATTGTTTGTGGTGACCCACTGTATGCTAGAACTGCAGCAGATAGAATGAAGGTTGATGAAACACTGGAGGACCGCTTTAAGCGTTTGAACCCTGAGGTTTATTATTAGGTTAATAATATTACTCATATTATTCAGCTGCTTCCAAAAATGGCCTGGTAGCTATTTTTCTGAACCGGACATGCAAGTTATTTAGTCATGAGTGAAGTTAATTGAAACATGCAGTGTAAGGGGTTAAAAGATGCTTCTCCTGCGTTTATCCCTTGTTTTGTAAGAGATCGGGCAGCTTCAGGATGGACAATAGGCCATCGATTGTAGGTTGAATAATGCTCGCTGGTTAAAATAGATCAGGCTTTGCCCTGGGCTACAGAACCGCTGTGCTTAATGCAGAGGTCACATCTGTGTGCTAGACACAAACAAAGAAGCTTGCGCTGTACACACAAATGCTTTACATACGCCCACACACCCACGTGTGTGTGTATTTAGACTTTTAGAGACTGCTTTATAGACTTTAAGAACCACTATTATGTCTCATTGTGTGGGTGTCTGCCTGTGAAGGATTGGTTTGTTTGCTGACGTTCTCCGTATCTGACACGTTCTCTCATTCTGATAATGATGATGATGATGCTTATATTGTGTTTCCTGTCTTTTCAGATGAAGAAGATCCATTGCAGCCAGTGACTTCAGATGAGACAGTGGCTGTGGGGGGCACAGTGACCCTGACCTGCCGTGTGGCTGAGAGTGATAACTCCTCACTGCAGTGGTCTAACACTGCACAACAGACTCTGTACTTCGGAGAGAAGAGAGGTGAGATATATGTGTGTCCGTACTCGTCATCAAAATAATAGTCGCACCTCGAAGTGGGCAGGGATGAGCTGGAGGTTAGGGAACCAGCCTTGTGACCTGAGGGTTGCCGCTTTGATTCCCTGAACAGAGAGTACCGACTGAGAGGGCCTTGAGCAAGGCACCTAACCCCCAGTGCTCCCCAGGCACCATGGAGCCCACCTCTCCAGCCCCCTAGTGTGGGTGTTTCACTTCACGGATGGGTTAAATGCAGAATACAAATTCCTTTGTGTAAAAATCACAAATGGATCAGAAACTCTCTACGCAGAGAATGATTGGCCAGTTTTAAAATTTTAGATTTTAGATTTTTTTTATTTTAGATATTGAAGGAAGTGGTGGTTTGCAGTGCTGATCAGAAGTAAGATAAAGGTTACCTGGAACAATTATTAATGATAAATTTGGACTGATATGAGCAATATTTATTGAACTGAACATTCGGAAGTAGTGTAGCAAATGAGACTACTAACACAAGCGTGTGTCAGAATGGAAAGCACACACAGCAGGACAACCTTATATAATCAGTCAGGTACAGCGATAAGGCCCATCCGTGCTCACATGGCTCACAACGTACCCACCAAGTTTCATGCCTGCCGGTAAATTCCTTCTGGATGCAACTACTTTTTTGATGATTACTGTATATATATATATATATATATATATATATATATATATATATATATATATATATATATATATATATATATGTATAAGAATTGATTGTGTAAAGGAGATAACTATGGTCAGGAGGTTCAATTGTGTGGTCAGGAGGCATGCGTGTGGTTGACTCTATCCTATCTGAGCCTGAGTCTTCAAGATCAAATTCTTTTACCACATGTATGCCATGTCTTTGTCAAATTAGATTTATGAGGACTTTGGAAAAATGATTTGCCAGAGCTCATTAGGCTGGAAGACATTTCAAATGATATATGGATGAATATAGATTTGAAAATACGGCTGGATGGAAATACCGGTGGATATATGTGTGGATGGATGAATAGATAAATGAATAGATAAATGGATGGTAGCTACAGGCATGTTGTTGGATTTATTCTAATATAAGGTGGTTTTCTGCAAAAAAAAAAAAAAAAATACTGACTGCCCAACCAGACCAAAATGATTCATCTGTGACTGAAACGTAAGTCATAGCGTGTAATACCTCCACAAGAACAAATACCAGTTGTGAGTCGATTTGGCATTGACTGGATAAGTATCTGGACATAGGCAACATCAGTGTTCAGACACTCTTGCACCAAAAATTTGCTCAGTTCAGACTAATTTGATGGATGCCATCCCTGGCACATTTCTGAGGAGAATTTCCTGTAGACTGGGATTTTTGCTACTGCCGGTAGACCTGTATGACCGTACACCTTCACACACCTGATGAGTCTATTTAGTGCATTGTTAAGGGCAGGTTCATTTGTTCCATTCATAAAGGGCTGCTGACAATCAAAAGAACAAATACGTATGTATGTTAATACATTGATAGATGGATGCAAATATAGATGGGTGTGTCTGTGAATGCGTGCATGGATGGATGGGGCTATGAGACTACATTGTTGAGAAGTGACAGAAACAGGCAGTTTGGGATGAGAGCAGTGGGTGGACAAACCATGAACTTGGGTTAAAGTAAAAATACCCAAGGTAAAATATTACTCTATAATAAAAGTAAAAGCACTCCATTTAGACCCCCCTTGAGTAAAAGCACTAAAGTATAAGTATAATCAACTCAGTTTAGGTGAATAGACTCTAGTGTCACTCTCAGTCCACCAGTCTTTAAATAGAAGGTCCATTAATTAGTTTGACACTGGCATCTATTCAAATTATCATAAGCACAAAACACTGAACTATAAAATACATTTTAGTAAAAAAGCAAAGTTTCAGAAAAACTTTAAAACCTCACAGGGTTTACAAATGAGTTTTCCCTTCTTTTCCTTTAATACTATATTGTCTATTGTCGGTCTCTGTTCATAAACATAAACTAGCCAAGGCAAAATTGTTCTAAAAGGAAATAGTGTTTGTATAAATGCAGAAACAAACACTCGCCAGTCACAAGTGCATCTGTGCGTATTTCTGTATTGTGGTCTATTAACCCACAAAGTCAGGAACAATAAGTTTTTACCTGTTTACTTTGCTTTGATGCTTGATTGTCAGTCAGCGTTTATTAACCCCATCCTGCTTTACTCCAGGTAATCATTGATGTAGTCCAGGCCTGAAATGCATGGATGCCTAGAATCCATGAGTAAGCTTGTTTCTTTTTGACATGTTGTGTTTCATGCGCACATAAGCCAAAAGAAACAACCAATTTTGCATACTGTGGTTGAATAAAAAGTTATAAAAATAAAGATATCAGACTGAGAAATGTAAGACAATTAAATGACAGAGTCGTCCAAAATGGAAATACTTCGATAAAGTACAGATACACTAAAAACGACTTAGGTACAGTATCAAATTACATTTACTTAGTTACTGTCTACCACTGGATGAGAGATATTGGATAGATAGTAATATGAATAGATGAAAAGTACATAGAAGGAGGGGAGAATGGATAGATGAAAGTATGTATGTATGTATGTATGTATGTATGTATGTATGTATGTATGTATGTATGTATGGGATGGATGGATAGATGGATGAATTGATAGATGAATAGATGGATGGATGAATACATGGATGAATAGATGGATGGATGGATGGATGGATGGACACTCAGAAGAAAAAGGAGATGCTAGAAACCAGCAGAAAGATGAATGGATGGGTGGACAGATAAGTAGATAGATAAATGCTCAACAAGCTGTCTACTTTAAAGAGAAGAAGGGTGAAAGGAACAGACATCTGGTTGGATGTATGGACCGGAAGAATGGACTGGAAAAATGGATGGACCAGATGTATACATTAATAAAGGCACCACAGATTATATTTCAGAGAGATGGGGTAATAGGTAGAGAGAGATGGATGGATGAATCATGAATGATGGATGATGGATGAATGGCTGAATAGGATGGATGGATGCTCAGTGAGCTGTCTATGTTTAAGAAAAGAAATGTGACAGAAAGGTTGGTTTCTGTGGATGAACTGATGGATGGATAAGTCGATGAAAGGGTGGACACATAAACTCAGAAGAAATCAAGGAAAAAGATCTAATTCAAGGAGATGGTAAAAAAAATGAATTAATAAACCAGGACAGGAGAGAGAGAGAGAGAGAGAGAGAAGAGAGGAAGAGAGAGAGAGAGAGAGAGAGAGGGAGAGAAAGAGAGAGAGAGAGAGAGTAAGAGAGAAAAAGGGGTAGAGCAAATCTAAGCTGAGAATAGGGCAGAAGAAGGTGCATTAGAGCAGAAAAAGGTGCATTAAATGAAAGAGTGAAGGGGAGAAAGTGTGCAGAGCTGGAGAGCAAGGGATCCACTAAAAAGAGGAGAGAGGAAAACACACACACACAAAACTTTCTAATGCACGTTATGGTTTGGCAACTTCTTCGCGTTTTTTTCAGCAGTTGAAGATCAGACACAGACGTTCACATTTCCTGGTGCTTCCTCTGAATCTATTAAATCACCTTTCCAACTAAATCATTCCCTCTGTACTAAAGGAGCCTGATCTGAGTTTGAGGGCAGGGCTTCAGATGTTGTGGGGGAGTAGCATGAAGAGATAGAGGAAAGATTACAGAGAGAGACAGAGATGGAGAGTGGGTGATTAGACATGGGGATGAGAGAGAGAGAGAGAGAGAGAGAGAGAGAGAGAAAGAAGGAGAGAGAGTAGATGTCACAGACTGGAGGTCAGTGGAAAACATTGCCTTATGAAGACAAATTAAGCGACCTTCATTTACTGATAAACCATGAACACACACACACACACAAACACACACACACACACACACAAACACACACACACACACAACACACTCACACACACGTTCTGAAGATTGCACACAGTTGTAGCTGTACTAGCACATGTTTACACACAGGTAACACAGTTTGTTTGTATGCAGTGTTAGGACATAACGTCATACACATATAATCACTGTACTGTATATAATTATTATTATTACACACCTAAAACCACTTTATAGTAGCACTACTCTTCTGAAGGTGCATGAATAGTCTAAAAGTAGTTTATTAATGCTTATTAATGAATGTACAGACCACAGTAAGGAGCAGACAAAAAGGGAAACAGTGACCTCTTGGTTGCCAATCATTGAACCCCAAGAATATGTCAGAACTTACTGTACTTCAGTCAGTCATCATTAAATCTGTCAGTTTTATCCAACATTCATATGTTCATAACAAATCATACCGGTGAGGTAAACCAGTTTAATGAATGTATAAACCCTTTATAAAGGCAGTCTTATTATAAAGTGATTCCTTAATAACATTCCTCAATACATATAGGTGCCAGTATGTTAAGGTCCAGGACCCTTTCATTTAGCCCTGGACTCTGAGGTTTGGACACTCTGAGGCAAGCTTTTCTGAAAGTGAACTTATCAGGATGCTATGCCGTTCATTAGGGTTAAACAGACACTCTCATACAAATTCATGGAAGGGACGTTGTTCAGTCTGCTTCATCTACAAGAACAGTGAGCTTCAATCTTTGGTATTCCTAACAATCTGGAGATTCCGCACGTATGTGCCTAAGGGTGGTCTTTCATATCCTGGCACCTGGAACTATGCATGTGATACCTCAGAATAAACTTGAAGTGCATTTGTAAATCTGATAAGCAGTCGGGTTCTCCAGGAAGAGTGAATTGTTAGTCATGTTCTAAACTGAAGGCAAAGAGAAGATGTGGAAGGTCTTGGTTAATGTGTGGAGGACCCAATACCAAACTACAAAAGAGCATTTCCAGGAAAAGAATGCATGTTTTGCCATTGATTATAACATCAGCACTGTGGCAAAGATGGCCTTTATGTTATAAAAGAGTCTAATTATTGGCCTGCATCAGGCAAAGCCATCAGCTAAGGAGATGCTGAAATGACAGGAACTGCTTTTACACCAGGGATGCGCAGCCCTTGCGTAATTTGCAGGGCCCTAACTGATATTAAGGCTAAACGGAGGAAAAGGCTTCAGTTCGCTGGCAGATTAAAGCAAAAAGGTCACGTGGTCTGGTGAGACTAGATTTACCCTTTTTCAGAATGATGGGCATGTCAGGGTAAGAAGGGAAGCACATGAAGTGATGCACCCATTGTAGTGTCCATAGTGTCCACTGTATAAGCTTCTGAAGGCAGAGCTATGATCTGGGTTTACTTCAGTTGGTGTCAACTCTGACTGGAATCCATCGTAAGGTTGTTGAACCCTAAACCTCACCCTGACCAGGAAGTCCAGAGTCTATTTTATCATGAATGTTTATGAAAATAAACAATCACACGCACATACATATTGTCTCTGCGTCAGAGTAATTACTTTATTCTAGCTCAGTAAATGGGGGATTTGTTGTATCCTTGCTTTGTTTTGTTTTTAGCATCAAAGAGAGATGAAGTGAGTAGTTCTTTTACAGAGAGAGAGATAGTCTGAAATCACAAAGACCTGAGGCAGAAAAAGCTCTAACAAAAATTTCATCTTCTCCAATGATCGCCTTCTTCCTCATTTTCTTTTTCTTTCATTCTTTCTCCTTCTCTCTCTCTCTCTTTCTCTCTCTCTCCCTCTCTCTTGCTCTCTCGCTCTCTCTCTCTCTCTCTCAGCTCTGAGAGATAACCGGATCCAGTTGTTTAAGTCCACACCCACAGAACTGTCAATCACTATCTCAGATGTGCAGCTTTCAGACGATGGAGAATACACCTGCTCCATCTTCACCATGCCTGTACGGACTGCACGCGCCACCGTCACCGTGCTGGGTATGTACAATACATGTTTTTCAGTAGTTTAGAATTAGCATATTCAATATATATTAACCAAAATACAATGATGTGCAAGTCATTTAAACCCTAGTTAATTTAAAGTAGTACAAAGACAATATATCAAACGTTGAAACTTTTTTTAATTTGGTGCAAGAAACACATTAAACAAAAGACTGAGACAGTGGCAACAGAAGACTGGTAAAATAAAAACAAAGGATGGTGAGGGAGTGACAGAGAAAAACACTTGGTGGTGTATCTTCCAACTGATTAGATTAATGGGCAACAGGACAGTAACAAAACTGGTATAAACTGAGCCTCTCAGTGAGACTAAGATTCAAAAATTCAACAATGAAATTCAGCAATTCAGGAATAAGGTTTCCCAGCCCAAAAACAAACAGGATCATTTCATCATCTACAGCATATACCATTAAAAGTATTCCAGAGAAATCTATGTATGCAAGGGACAAAGCTGGAAACCAATACTGTATATCCGCGATCTTTATCCCCTCAGGCAGCATTGCATTAAAACCAGACACAATTCTGTGATGGAAATCACTGCATGGGCTCAGGAACACCTACTAAACCATCATCATCTGTGAGCTCAGCTTGCCACTGCATCCACAAACGCAAGTTAAAACTTAAAAGAAGACGTGATGAGGGGGTTGAGGCAGGTTGCAAGTGCAGGGTGGTTATATTAAGGGTGGTCCAAGAATCCTAGTCAAAGCAGGCATCTATGTGACAGAAGAAGCAGATTCAGAAACGCTGCCGCCTTCTCTGGCCTTGAGCTAATGCAGGATGGGCTGAGGCGAAGTGGAAAAGTGTCCTGTGGTCCGACAAATCAAAATTCTTTTTGAAATCATGGATGTTGCATCCTCTGGGCTATAGAGGAGAGGGGCCATCTGTCATGTTATCAGTGCACAGTTTAAAAGCCAGCATCCATGGTGGTGTGGTAGTGCATTAGAGCACATGGTATGGGTGACTTATACATCTGTTAAAGGACCACTAACGCTGAACAACATACTGCCATACTGCCATCCAGATAACCTCTTTTTCACCAAGGCAGTGTTAAACCACTTTCTGCACTTATTACAACAGGATGGCTCCATAGTAGATGAGTGCGGATGCTCAGCTGTCAGCCAGTAAAAACATTTGGTGCGTTATGATGTTCTTTTATTATTATGAAGTGAATAATACAACAATCAATAAATATCAAAGAATACTACAGTAACTGTTCTCCTCGGTTCCCAAAGCTTACAGTGGTAAACATAAGCCTGGACCCATACTGTTTGAAACATGCTGCCCACATTATATTCAAAATAGACACATATTTTTCAAAGAACAAAACCATTTCTCAGTTACAGCATTTGATATGTCGTCTTTGTACTATTTCCAATTAAATACAGAGTTTAAATGCGCATCATTCTGTTCTGTTAAATGCACTGTGCACAGTATCCCAACATATTTGGGAAACTTGTATTTTGTTATTATTGTGTTAGTAATCCATAAGCAATTCCAAACTGTTGGACAGTAGGGTGTGTGTGGTGTGTGTTTGTTGGCCGCAGCTGCTCTGCTAGATTCTCTGGATCCGGAGTAAACACTCTAATTAGGTCTTGATTAGATCGTAAGTACTTGATTGTCAATTATCAATCTCTCTCTCTCTCTCTCTCTCTCTCTCTCTCTCTCTCTGTCCCTTCTCTGTTTTCCCTTCCCTTCCCTTCTTTGTTTCCTCTTTTTGTCCTTCTCTCTTTCTCCCTTCCTTCTCTCCCTCTCTCTGATACTTTTTCCTCTTTATGTTTATCTTTCTTTCTTTCTCTGCTCCATGTATGCTCTCTCTCTCTCAGGTGTTCCTGGTAAGCCGGTTATATCGGGGTTTGAGGATGCGGTGCAGGAGGGTGAGAGCATAACTCTGACCTGCATCAGTACAGGCAGTAAACCACCTGCTCAGCTGCACTGGTACAGAGGAGCCGAGAAGCTAGAGGGTACACACACACTCACACCTCACACCTACATACTCACACATGTAGCACCCATATCATAAGAGAACCTTCTAACACCATTGGAGAGCACCAGCTGCTGTGTTGCTGGGTGCAGGTGATGGCAGGATAGGATACATTTGGGAATTTTGTTGCTTAAAGTCTAGCAGTCACTCGCAAAGAATATCTTAAGTGAATTTTGTCTTTGAGTTTCCACTTGCAGTGCACTTAATCTGAAGGGAGCGGCATAAAATCACTTCATGGAAAGTGAACAAAATGCTTAAGACCTTGTTTTAGACCTTAAGTGTAAGCTATGCAGTACATCATACTGTAAACCATGTAAGAACAACCCTTAACAAGGGAGAGAAGCTCTTTCTGCCTGAAGCGTTTAATGCAGAGCGCTTAAGTGAAGTAAATGTGCCAGTGAAGGTAAATGTCTCTCATCAGATTCAGTCCTGACCTCTATGGAGCCCTAAGCCCAATTCTACAAATTCCTCCTACATGACCCATGAGCCATGTAAGCCATTTACAATGGCTACGCGGTCACACCTGACACCCCAGTGCTCCCACCACAGTTCTCCCTAATTTAAAACAGTTTGCTCCATCTGTCGCTCGATGAATAAATGGACCTATACAGAGCAGAATGAGCTTTAAACAAACAATAAATTATACATGATGCTTTTATTAAATTCAGCTCCTTTAATATTATTTCAAATATACATCCTATCTATTATATCAATCAAGTCTTTATACTATGACCTGGCTGAGTACTGGCTGGATGTTCTCCATATTGCCCGGTATATCAAACCCAAACGTTTAATTTAGTAGTTAATCAATAGTCAAAGTTAATCCGGAGCTTTCCATTTAGCATTAGTTCTGAGTTGTAACTAAACCTTGACTGAAGGGCTGGATGATCATCGTCTTGTTTAAAGTGATGTGCTGGAGGTGGAGGGGTTGGACAATGAAACTGAAACACCTGTCATTTTAGTGTGGGAGGTCTCATGGCTAAATTGGACCAGCCTGGTGGCCAATCTTCATTAATTGCACATTGCACCAGTAAGAGCAGAGTGTGAAGGTTCAGTTAGCAGGTAAGAGCACAGTTCTGCTCAAAATACTGCAATGCACACAACATTATGGGACATACCAGAGTTCAAAAGAGGACAACTTGTTGATGCACGTCTTGCTGGCGCATCTGTGACCAAGACAGCAAGTCTTTGTGATGTATCAAGAGCCACGGTATCCAGGGTAATGTCAGCATACCACCAAGAAGGACGAACCTCCACCAGCATCACGTAGTGACCAGGCCACTATCCTGCAAGAAGAATGGCTTAAATCCCTCTGACCACTGTGCAGGACGCAGTATATGTCATTCCCAAGACCAACTGACGCTGTATTGGCCGCAAAAGGAGGCCCTACACCATACTAATAAATGATTGTGGTCTAAAACCAGGTGTTTCAGTTTCATTGTCCAACCCCTGTATAAAGCCCTCATTCACACACACACAGACGGCATCCTGGCCCTTTGAGTCCACTGAGATAGGTTGGAGTTGGGCACACTCATCAGCTACTAGCGTTGTATTTCTGTGTTCGGCCGATTCAATAAAAAACCTCAGGGTTTTTGTTATAAAGATCCCTATACACGTGTGGGGAGTGTGTCATCTCGCCCATATGTTTTCCGGACCTGCCTAAACAGAGGTTACTGCTATAAAACACGGGTTCCAGTTTGTGCACCTTTGCATGCCGTGCGGTTAGTTAGCCCTTTCTGAGCTCCAGTTGGTAGGCTGAGGACCTTTGTCTCAAACATAATGGATCAAACATAATCAATAGTCACTCTCAGACAATTCTCTTTTCTTTGTTTTCCATGACCAGGTGGATAGTTCTGGTTTAATGATTCATCTAACTTGTAAATAATAAGCAGCTTCGACATAAGGGGAGCACGGCTCTTGTGTAATTTGTAGTGGCCGCAGCTCAGGGCCCACAATGTTACTGTTTTACCAAAATATAAGCTTTTCCTATGAGCAGCAATGGAACATCCACGCTTTGTTGGGAAGCCTGTTTAATTTGTCATCTGTGTCTTTGGGTATAAAGGCCGCCCTGACGTGGTGGAGTCAAACCCGGATGAGCCGACCTACACGGTGACCAGTGTTCTCACGCTGGCTGTAACCAGAGATGACAACAATGCCATGATTGCCTGTTCTGTGGATCACCCGTCCATTGCCAACGGGGACAAGAGGACAGAACAGCCTCTCAGCGTACTGTGTAAGATACACAAACACACAGGCACATTGCTCCTGCACACACTGTACATAGGGACTGTTTGTCCAGTGTTTCTTCTGAAATCAGGGATATTAATAGGGACTTTGTCCCCCTTTACTGCAGTAACAGCTTCTGCTCTGAGAAAGCTTTATACCAAATGTTAGAGCATTGCTTTGAGGATCTGTTTGTATTCCGTCAGAAGAGCGTTAGTGAGATCAGGTACTGATGTTGAATAATTAGTTCTGGATCATAAACTCCATTCCAATTCATCCTGAAGGTATTACAGAGAATGCAGTTCCACTTCTTCACAGCCCAGTGCTAGGGGTCTTTATACCTCCCTAGATGAAGCTTGGCTTTGGGCGTGGGGACTTATATGCAGCCTCTCCAGAATGCCACGTTTTAAATGAATACAGTAATTATATGGGCTGTGTGAATACAATTGGACATATAAAGTCAATCCTCTATGTAGTTATGTGCAATAATAAAATGCTGCATGCATATTTGCATATATAGTATAGTAAGGTGACATATATAACTCTTTGGCTGTTTCTCAGGCATCTCTTCTACCTGGCAATGCCCGGAGTTTAGCAGGTGTAGCCTCCTTCCTCCAATCCTGTCCCCTGTTACTTACTGACCGGAATAGTGTTGTGTGGCTTGACCGAAGCTATTGTAGTCAGTTCTGATTTACAGAGCCAGGATTATATAGAAACCCCATTTTTCCTGGCATGTGCACAAAATGGAAAGCTTGTGGCTCGGGAGAATGTAACTGAAGATGGCTGACAGTATGTGTACTGGATTAACATCATAGACTGCACCTTTAATGTGATTTATATTTATAGCAGTGTTATGTTAGAATGTTTTTGCTTCTGGAACTGTGTAGTCCTTTAGGACCACAGCTTAGTGTTTCCTGCTGATAAACAATGGAGCTTTGTAAACGACCTGAACAGTAAGAGTATGAAAACAGACTGTTGTTTCTTTCTTTCTCCAAGTCTCTCCGAGTGTGGCGATCAAGCCTGAGAGTGATCTGCCCAGAGAGGGAGAGAAGTTTCACCTGCAGTGTTTGGGCTATGGAAACCCAGAGTAAGAACACACACACGTGCACGCACACACACACACACACACACACACACACACACACACACACACACACATACACACATACACACTTGCATCTTGACATATGTTCATTAGAAAGGGAGCTATAGGTGATGAGCACACTGAGCTCTTCCTAACTCACCCTCTCACCTCACCTCTTTCCATCTTTTCATATCTCTCACCCATCTTTTCCCTCTTTCATATTTCATGTTGTTCTTTTTTTACCTCTCTCTTCATCACTTTTCTCCCCCTTTCTTTTCCTTTCCCTTTTCCTTTTATCTCTCTCTCCCTTACTCACTTTTCTTCTCTCATTCTTTCATTGGGTTCATTTCTTTTTATTTTTATTGCCCCTTCCCTTTTTTTTTCTGTCTCTCACTCATTTTCCCTCTTTCTGCTTTTTATTCTCCTTCCTCTTTTTGCATTGCTTCTTTCCCCCTTACTGTCATTTGGCCTATTTCGGTCTCTTTTTATTCTGCTTCCTTTCCTCTTTTGTCTTCTTATCTTTCTCTTTATCGTTTATTTAGCTCACTTTATTCCTCCTTTTTATATTTCTCTTCCCTATCTTATATGTATCTCACTCTTTTTCCTTTTTTTTCCCTATTTATTTCCTTTTTACATTTTACATCCTCCTCCTTTCTTTCTTTCTTTGCCTGTGTCTCTCCTTTGCCTTTTCATGTCCGACAGAATTTCTGAGTACTCCCTGTTGATGCTCTGCATGAGGTGAGGAAGAGCCAGATGGACAGATGCAGTGATAGAAGGAGAAAGACAGCGGTTTGAAGAAAGCGAGGCACTGTTAGAGGCAGACCTTCGGTGTAGAAAGGAATAGGCTATCATTTTAGAACTCATTTTCTGCCTATGTTGCACTGTGTTTCTGCTTTGTTTAGCTGGGTTTTAAATATCCCAGCTCAGTTCTGGAGGGCACTGTGTGACGGAAAAGCTTCTAGCAGCTTTTAAATTAGAGTCAGTCCAGATCTAAAACGGGCCTGGCTTGTGCAAACCCCAACTTGATAGCAGTTCAGTGACTTCATGTTCTCAAGTGGTTGTGCAATCCATGTTATCATCCTGGCAATGCGGAGACAGGGCAGAATTACATGTAATCTGGCAATTTGGCTGCTAACAAGCCAACAGGCTAATCTGCAGCAAGCTAACGGGCTACACAATTGAAGTGAGTAAACAGTTGAGTCATAGCAGATAGAGGGAAGAAGCCCTTCTTGCTGGTTCATGGTTCATATAACCATAGCAGTAGTGTTTATGGTGCTTTTTCAGTAACACGCTTGCACGTCTTGTTGATAGGCTGTAGCTAATGCTATTTGAATGCTTTCTTTGACACGGTTAAAATTCTCTCAGTGTTGCAATTGTAATATTTTTCACAACCAAGGAAGGGTTTAACATCACAATCTCTGTCCATGACCTCCATCCAGTATGCAGTCATCATTGGATTCTCTTTGCATTTATCCAATATTCTTTCTTTCACCTTGCAACACTGTGTAAGCTCCATAACTGCCTAGTAATGATGTCAGTCTTGGCTCTTCCCAGCATAATGTAACATGGACAAACATGTTCAATAATACATGTATTATGCCTGCATTATAAATGCATAAATATTCCCTCGTGTTACCTCTAGCTTCTGGATGTGGCAATGAAGGGCAGCTCACTTTTATTGGCAAAACCGTCTGCTGCTACGGGATGCATGACAGATTTACTGTGACATGATAATACTGCACAGTGCACTAGTTTCACAAAATGAACTGGAGCACGGTTGCAAATTGTTGGGAATTTGCATGAGCTAACTTGCATTAAAACTGATGGACAGTTAAAGGTGCAAGCAAGTGAGAATTACTTATAGTCTACAATGACAAGACATGTCAGGTGTCTGAAATTTGCTGTAGCCTAGCACTAGTGCTACAGCTAATCTGGCTAGTAGTTTGTTATTAAAAACAGCAGCATCTTGAATGTTGCCACTGTAACAATTAAACTGCAAAATTGCAGTAAATTATTGGCTGCTAGTTTCAGCATTACTAATTTACTGTAGCAGATAATAACTGTAGTTAATAACTGTAGCACTGTACACATACATATGAATATATGCTTTATCATTCATATAAGTGGCAGTGTCTGTAAATAATGTTCTACCACAAAGTGAAATATACTCCTGTTATATATGTATTTTACAAATGGTAAAATGCTGTTTTTTTTAAAAAGGGATCAGATTTTTCTCATTGCTTGTTTTGGGAGGTTTAGTTGTAGCTTAGCGGTGCGGAGGTTGTACTTTAGCCTAGCTTAGGGGTTCCTGAGCTTTTCTATCTGAAGGTCCGTCCACCCATTTATCATTAAAAAGTATGAACACCCACAGGAAAATATCAAACACCTTTTAGCTTGAAAGTATTTCAGCTCAGCAGTGTTTGAGTGCTATTATATATGATGCATAATATTTGACAGAAAATATCAACAGATTAGCTTTAAACATCAGTTTTACACCTGCGATCAAGCAAAGTTGTGGCAAACTAAGCAAAATTTTCTCCCGTAAGTGGACACCTTTAGGGGAGAGTAATTTTTTTTATTAAGTAGAAAAAATAGATAGGGATATGTGTGCTGTTGTCCAGGCTGGTATTTATACAATTTACAATTATTATATGTTTTACCTTCATATTTATACTATATTATTTCCATTTTTACCATCAAAATATATATTAATTGTTCCTTATTATTGCATCATATATTTTTTACTGATGTTTCAAGTGCCATCAACAGCCTAACTACACCCGATAGGGTGTTTCAAGTTGCTGAGAAAACATACCTATCTCATGCTTGCTTCAAAATGGTGCTATTTTACAACCGGAGGGTGATAATAATGCAGGTGTGAATTCTGCTATTCGCACCCCCAACCCAGTAATCAAAAAACACTTCTAATAAAAAACGTTACTTTCATGATACAGAAAGGCTGCAGAGTGAATCTCTGCCAGATATGCTACATTGTCCTCATAGTTCCAAAGAAGCAAACTTCACATGGCAAACATGTCTTAGCTGATTGACTAGAACTGGGGCAAAAGGACCGTATTTAGGACTACTGTATAAGGCTACACAGTATCACACTGAAAGTATGCCTCGCAGATATTATCCTTCACTATAGCAAGACGGGTTGAGTTCAGTTCAGTTTTGAGTTCGGTTTTTGTGCTTTCTTATGTAGTGATGAAGCTTAACACCCAGGTAGGAGGAGCTTTTGTGATGTTTGAGGTGAAGATTTGGGCATAAGGAGTAAATGAAGAATAAAGGACAGGGAACAGAAAAATATAATTCGTAATTCGAGCTTTAGCATAATTAGCCCCTGTGCAAATCCTTTTAGCATGTTATTCGGTCATATTATCATGCATTAATGAATCAGACGTTAAGCATCTCTAAGGATGGTGTGTGTGTGTTTGTGTGTGTGTCCCATTCCCATTCACACTTACCTGTCACTCCACTCCATGTCAGGTTTCACACCCGTTTTTTATTTATAGGTGAATGGCACTCGTGCTATGAAGCAAGTAAGGGAACTCGAGTTAGAAAAAGAGATATCTTCTCAAGCTCCCCTTCATCTGATGCTCAGCCAGAACAAAGCACTTGCCAAAGAAAATGCTCTGAATTCTTATTTTTAACCCACAAGCGTAATATTCCTAATTGCCCGCAGAAAATTATAGCTCACCAAATTACACGCTTGCATTTTTGGATATCGTCTGATTAGCTGACGTCAAACATTCATGGTGCAAAAAATTTTGGGGTGCGTTTTCTCAGCCGCTGGGCTTCAAGGCTGCAGCTGGAGATCCTTGTTTCTGAGATCAATGACAGAATTGTCCCTCTTTTTAGTCACTTACTTCCTGAGTCTTAAAGTCCCTACTCATACTCACTCTAATAAACACTTTAGCTTATAGAGGTTAGGTGATGATTGTATGCTATTAATGACCTCTAACATTCGGTCAAATTTGCAGATTCTAAACGTTCTATTAATGCTGCTAGAAAGTGTTGTAAGAAATGTTTGTAAGTGGAAGAGAAGAAACTGATTAAGATACGCTCTTGTTTTACCACATTATCAATTGTCATTGCTTGACATTGAAATAACATATCCCTACAGAAGGTAAATTGATTATTAAGTAACTTATGATAGAATTACATTTGTATTTATGGAATTACATCTGAATACTATAGTGAAGTAAGCTACGTTAGGGTAAGGGGTAGTTGCTTGGGGTAGGCCAATAAGGTTTGGTGGCTGTAGAGGTAGGTTGTGTGCAGGGTGTGGTTGGTTAAGGTAGGTGTAGTTGTTGGAGTAGGCCGTTAAGGTTTCAAGGTTGTGGGGTGGGCTTTATTAAAGTCGGGTTGTTGTTGGTGGTGGTGTATCTTACATGCACAGTTTGGTTGACTAAGCTGAGGGATAGTTGTTAGGGTAGGGCGTGATTGTTTCAACATAGTTTGTATATGATTGTAGGGGTAAGTTATGTGTTGTGTGTAGTAGGGGGTACTTGTTGAGGTAGGCTATAAAGATTGGGATGGTTGTAGAAGTAGGATATATGCAATATTTGGTTGGGGTTAGTGGTTAAGGTTAGAAGTAATTGTAGGGGGATGTGTTTGGCAGAGGTATGGGGTAGTTTTTGGGGTAGGTTATGTTAAGATTAGAGGCAGTTGTTGGT
Organism: Prochilodus magdalenae; assembly: GCA_024036415.1. NCBI lineage: Eukaryota > Metazoa > Chordata > Actinopteri > Characiformes > Prochilodontidae > Prochilodus > Prochilodus magdalenae. The sequence continues at coordinate 192,072 of JAMWET010000078.1, read as the reverse complement.
ATGGTTGTAGGGGTAGGGTATAGGGTGAGTTTATTAAAAGTAGAGGTAATTGTAGGGGTTATAAGCAGGGTGTGGTTGACTAAGGTATGGGGTAGTTGTTGGAGTAGGCTATATTAAAGGTGGGATAGTTGTAGGTGTAGGTTATGTGCAGGGTGTGGTTGGTTAAGGTTAGAAGTAATTGTAGGGGGATGTGTTTGGCAGAGGTATGGGGTAGTTTTTGGGGTAGGTTATGTTAAGATTAGAGGTAGTTGTTGGGATGGTTGTAGGGGTAGGGTATAGGGTGAGTTTGCTAAAGGTAGAGGTAATTGTAGGGGTTATAAGCAGGGTGTGGTTGACTACGGTATGGGGTAGTTGTTGGAGTAGGCTATATTAAAGGTGGGATGGTTGTTGGGATAGGTTATGTGCAGGGTGTGGTGGGTAAGGTTAGGGTTAATTATATGGGCGCATTTTGTGCAGGGTGTGTGTTAAATTTGGGAATAATTGAATGGATACATTATGGATGTGATTAGTTAAGCTTGGGGTAGATGTTGGGGTAGGGCATAAAGGTGGATGTAGGTGTAGTGGTTACATGCAGGGTCTGGTTGGTTAATCGTGGGTTAGATTTTGGGCTAGGCCATTAAGGTTAATGTAGATGTGGGGGTATGTTACATGCTGGGTGTGACTGATTAAGCTTGGGGTAGATGTTGAGGTACGTCATTAAGGTGGAGGTCGTTGTAGGGGTATGTTACATGCAGGGTCTGGTTGGTTAATCTTGGGGTATATGTCAGGGTGAGCATTAAAGGTTGAGGTAGTTATAGGGGTATGTAATGTGCAGGGTGTGTGGGTTAATCTTAGGTAGATGTTGGGGTAGGCCATTAAAGTTGATGTAGTCATAAGGGTACTTTATGTGCAAGTTGTGGTTGGTTAATCATGTGGTAGATGTTGGGGTGAACCTTTAGAAGTGAGGTAGTTGTGGGGTGGGGTGTTACATGCAGGGTGTGGTTGATTAAGCTTAGGGGTGTTTGTAGGGGTGGGTTATTACAGGGTACGGTTGGTTAAGGTTAGGGCTAGTTGGGATAGCCTGTTATGGTTGGGGTGTTTGTAGGGGTAGGTTTTTTGCAGGGTGAGTTTAATTAAAGTTAGGGGTAGTTAGTGGGTTCAGCTGTGTTCAGCTGTGTGGTTTTAGAGTGTGTTGTTCAGGGTAGTAAGATTAGAGGCAGGTTTAGAGATTAGGGGTGGGTGTAGGGGTGTGTTGTGTTCTACATTGTGCGGATGTTTGGGATTGGGGGTAGCTGTAGGGGTACGTTATGTAGGGTAGGGTAGGCTATGATTAATTAAGGTTAGGCACAGGGTGAGTTATATTTACCTCAGTCTGTCCTTTGCGGTTACATCCACCAGGCACTGCCGACTAAGAGCCACTGGTGTGGGTGAAGCTGTACATGCTCTCAGTGGAATGTAATTGTATATCTCCCCCTGCTGGTGCAGTATTGCATTACAGGTCATTACCAAATACGCAGCCCATTAGTGCAGTGCAGAGTGCTATTCTATACCCATTATAGAGGAGGAGGGGGTTACCATATCCCTCACTGCCTCACACATTGTGCCTGCTATACACACACATTCTCCATCTCATATACACACTCGTGCACACCATAAATACCCTCTACCCCTCAACACAATGTCAAATACACATATCAGAGAAACTAACTCTCTCTCTCTCTTACTCTCTCTCTCTCTCTCTCTCTCTTTCTCTCTCTCTCTGTCTCTCTCTCTCTTTCTCTCTCTCTGTCTGTCTCTCTCTCTCTCTCTCTCTCTTTCTCTCACTCTCTCTCCTCTCTCTTTCTCTCTCTGATACACTCTGCCATAATCTGTTGATCTGGTGTGCGTGTGTTTATGGAAAGTGTGAAAGCGCCCCACTCTCTCATCACAGCCATACTAAGACTCTCTTAGCTGTCAGCGTGTCATGTGCCTTCTATGCATGCATTAGCATTCATTTCAGTTTTCATACTTGTGCTTGTGTTTAAGCATTAGCATACACTTTATTAAGACTGCACTGTTTACCGCTTGCATTATTTAGTAGAATTGAGTTGTGGTCATTTATTCCTGGAGAAAGTTGTGACTCGAGGCATTTTGCATCTACTATAAAGAGGACCACAGGCTCTTACATTTAACAACAGCTACGTGTATATATGAATAAATATAGCAAGCTATATAGAAAAATTACATAGCATACATTTCTGTGACTTGTGGGGGCATTACATAGACCTACTGAAGCCTTAACCAGAACTGGTACTAGCCTAACCATAACCACAACTAAAACCCTAACCCTAACCTTAATCTTACCCATCGCTTAAAACTGAATGAGTTGCATTGTGGAGACTAGTGATCCTTAAGAAATGAAGGTCTTCACAACATAAGTACAGGTTGAGGTCCCCACAATGTGACATAAACCTGTCCTACATATATGTTAATATGCACACACAAACACACACACAAGCACACACACTATCTATAACAGGGTTTCTCAAGCGCACACACAGTGTAGCACACCATTGATAAAGACCTCTGAAGTCGTGTCCTCATTCTGTAGTCTGTCAGCCGCATGCCCATATTAGGAACACTGGCTTTCTTTATGGAAAAAATGAATGTCATTTTGGAAAATTGCAGCCATTGCAGCCGGGAGTAAACAGAAATGCTCCAAACCTGAGAGGTTTTGTCATATATCAACTACCTAATGATCTTGTTATGCACATGATCAAGAGAGGAAACCAAAAAAGGTTTCTTATATGGGCATGAGTGCAGGATGCCAGACTTCAGAGGTCTATTATTTTGTGTAATGAGAAAAAAGTTCAGGCCCAGGGAAACTGACCTGATTCTAATGTGTACATCATTTTCCATATGACCAAACTGAAACTGAAAGACAGACTTAGTAGTATATATTAAGTATGTGGAAATTATTTCAATCAATTAAGTTCAGTGCATCACATGCTTCAGTGTGGCTAATTTAGTTTTATTGCTTGCTCTGTTGTGAGGTTCTTCCATTATGAAGTTGCTTCATCTCAGATAAATGTTGGAACAAATGTGAACTGCTTTAATATTGATCTCTCTCTGTCTCCGTCTGTCTCTCTCTGTTTTAGGCCCACGTCCTTCACATGGCAGAAGAAAGACGGTGAGCTCCCCCCGCAGGTGAAGGCTGATGGTGCGTTCCTACGCTTTGAGGCACTCAACAAATCTGATAATGGAGTTTACCTCTGCCAGGCAGACAATAACATCGGCCTGGGAGACGGATCCTACACCCTGCAGGTGCAAGGTAATGAAGGAGTGGGAAAAAGAGATGGATGAATGAGAGACGACAGGACTGCCTTTTACTACACTTTGTTTTAATGTCATTTTCTTTCCATGCTGAAAGAAAGTGATGTTGTGAATTTCCTTGATTTAGATAAGTACATCATGTCCACAGGAAAGGAATATATTACATCAACACCTTTATGGACTTTCAGTTTACCCATGTATGGCAACGATTCACCCGTCCACACTCTGCCCACAAATGTGCTTTTTTGTATGACGGTGTATGTATGAGAAGCTGTAGTGCACTTGGAATCTACGTAAAGCTGAGTTTCCAGTTTAATACGCAATATTACCAAAATGGACTTTGTTGTTGTCGCTAATTAGCAATGCATTTGCCACCACGCTAGCTATGTTAGCTCGATCTGAAAAACTGAATTGTTTCACAGCCACTCCAATACAAAGATGTTGGCAAGAATCTTATTCAACCTACTGAAAAGAGAAACTTGTAAGATATGGCAAACCGTCAAATTCATACTCCACACAATAGGTGGCAACATATCACCAGAGAGTTGTGGTGTAAAAACCCCACAGTTTGGTCCTTCTCAATATTAGCATTACAACCGTTGACTTATCAGCCTAGAAATCACCTAAGAGCGTCTCCAGCAGTGGAAGGCATGACCAGTATTAGCTTGTTTTGCTTCTATTTGTATCACTTCGTTTGTTTACTGCTGAATGTGGATTCTTGACCCGAGTGGGCGGCGTCATTGTAAGGAGGGTTATCTTCCTACAGCTTCAGCCATCATTGCGTTTACTCTTGGTTCCAATGGCTACCTGTTCTTAAATGAGCTAACTGGGAGCAGGGCCTTCAGCATGTTTGAGAGGAGGTTAGAATATGCTGTAGGGGCAGGATCACACTTGTGGGCTGAGGGTGGATAGTTAAATGGCGTTGTTGTAATGTATATCAGTGGAAATGATGTACACCTTTTCTTCAAGTGCATTCAGTGCATCACTTACTTCAGTGTTTCTGTTGTCAGCATTTACTTTCATCCTTATTTCTGAATGTATGTTCCTTGTTTCTCTTTATTTCTGACATACGGTTTGTTTACATTCTCCACTTTTTTCTTTGCCCTGTCCTCCTATCCATATCAATCACCTTATCTCCATCTCCCTCCTCCTTTTTCATTTGTTTTTGTGGCATCTTCCAAGACCCAGATGATTCCAGCCTCCCTTCCTCCTCTTCTCCTTTTCCCTCACTTTCTCCCACTACCATTCCTCCACAGCTTTCTACTCTTCCCTATGATGACTCCTCCACTTCTCCCTCTCCAACGATGTCTTCATCTCTCCCTCCAACCACTGATTTGACCTCTTCCTTTAGTACTTCTTCTCCTCTGCCATCTTCCTCCCTTTCTCTCCCTGCTTCCACCGACCCCTCTACTGTCATTCTTTCCACCACTCTTTCTAATGCCCTCTTTCCTGACCTCTCTCCCCCTGGCTCCTCCTCCGCTCCCTCCTCCACTCCTCCTCCTCCTCCCTCTTTCCCCTCTTCCCTTGCCACCTCTCTCCCCCCTTTCAATATCACTCCATCCACGGTTACTCGGCTGAATGGAGTGTCCATCACAGGTAATCCATTGCTGTAACTAACACACAAATACAAACATGCACATCCACAAAAATACATGAGTGACATATTTATTATATGAAAGTACGTAATTAAGATGTGAGTGATGATCAGTAGGAAGCTGTAAACACTAAAGTAATGTTTGACATGTCCAGGATGGTAAGCAGGGCTGTGGATGATTCTGTAGTCATTTTGTAAGCCATCACAAAATTATGGAAGGAGAAAAAAGTAAACAGAATACAAATCCAATCGCTCAGACCTCTTTAGAGGAGACGCATTTAAGCCACATGCTATAGCAGTGTATGTGCATCACATCTGTCTCTACAAGATGCATTTGACACCCAAAACCCTTCACAGTACAACTACAGCATGTGATCCATTTCTGCCAGGAAGATAATCACGGTGGACGCACATGGTAGGGGACCAGAGGAAACAAAATGCTTTATAGCAATACGGAGAGACACTACTGTGCAAAACCAACTGCAGGTAGCTGAACGATTGCACAGTTGGTAATAGGTTTCCGTGTAGCTAGGAGATTCGCATGTTCGGCGTTATCAGTAAGCCAGCATTAGAATGTGAAGCTCCACTTCTACAAGTGAGATCCTGTGCAGTATCCTGTCCAGAGTCCAGTTTTCCACCCATCCAAAGCTAAAAAAGAGGATGCCATTAGTTCTGTCATTACCAGTTTGCTATATAAGCTAAAATGGAAACTATCTAAGACAAAGATCTAACTTCAAAGAATCAAAAAATCAGGGGTAAGACAAAAATGGACCTTAAATACTTTATGCCCACTGTGGTAATATCTGTTTGGCTTTAAAGATTAGGTTTAGGTTTGCTGTGTTGTTTTTCTTTGTCTGATTTGAACTCATGAACTCAGTCATGTCATCTTTTGAGTCTACCTGCTGTGGCAGTGTGCTTTAGTTTAGTGTGCTGTGTTGTTTTCCCTGTCTTTGTGCATCTCAGCTGTTTGATTTTGTCACCTTCACTGGCCAAACATTCATGTGGTTAGCAGGCCCATGCTTTACAGTCTTTAGTGTAAACAGTGTTGCAGTGCTTGTTGCATGTTTGTGAATCCAGTTGCTAAAATTCTACCGGCAAAAGAACAGTGTTATCAGGTATATAGAAGGAAATTGTTTAATTATTCAACCGAAGGAAAAAAACAATCAACCAGTAAATAAACTGCATAGACCTTGATTGTAAATATATGTAATATATGTAATATATATGTAAATACAAATATACATAACCAGATCAGGCAAATCTAATGTACAGTGAGGAAAATAAGTATTTGAACACCCTGCGACTTTGCAAGTTCTCCCACTTAGAAATCATAGAGGGGTCTGAAATTTCCATCCTAGGTGCATGTCCACTGTGAGAGACATAATCTAAAAAAAAAAACCTGGAAATCACTATGTATGATTTTTTCATAAATTATTTGTGTGTTACTGCTGCAAATAAGTATTTGAACACCTGCCAATCAGCAAAAATTCTGACCCTCAAAGACCTGTTAGTCCGCCTCTAAAAACTCCACCTCCACTCCACTTATTATTCTAAATTAGAAGCACCTGTTTGATTGAATTTCAACCCTCTATGATTTCCAAGTGGGGGAACTTGCAAAGTTGCAGGGTGTTCAAATACTTATTTTCCTCACTGTATGTCTTCTGATCTGACGGGCTTCACAAAAACCCACAGCTCAGTTTATGGCCACATAGACAACTTAAAAGGCATAAAAAGTCAAACCACCCATCAGGTTGAACCACACATTAAGTCAGTAAGTATATTGGACATTGAGATAAGACCTTTCCCCGTCATTCATTCATCATACATCACCATATATGTTGCAGCCGGAGGTAAAAGCGTTTAGCATGATGACTGTATGATGACCTCATATAATGACATTGCAGGCCATTAGCGTGTTTACATTGTGTCTACCAAATTGATAGCCTACCCACTTTTTCACAAGCCCTCCAAAAATGTATTCGGCCTAGGCCATTGGCTGGTTGTTCTTTGAATTGGTTACGACACATGATGAGAGGAGACTGTCTGTTTGAAAGCTGAACATTAAAAGTTACCTGTGAGGATATGCAAAAAAAAAAAATTATTTCTTACCCAAGATAAGAAAAAGATGTGCTGTATATAATCTTATTATATTAATATCAGTAATGTTTAGACCATTGTGACTAGATTTAGCTAATGCAACTTTGATCTGGGGCTGTAATAATGAATAAAAGCTTGTTTAGTTTTAAAAGCTCATTTGATACCGAATTTCTTAAAACACAAATGCTTGAATAAGCTTCATATGAATCAAAGTTTGTCTATAAAACAGTCTTAAAGCAATAGTTTAATAATTACAGTAAGATACATTTCTGAAAACACTTCTCAAAATGTGGCCTATAGGAAACTTTAAACAAACTCACATAAAAAACTGAATAAAAACAAACCATTAAGGCTCCTTTGTGGAGACTTTAAAAGTAAGGTTAGGATTAATCAGCAGGTCTGGCTAATCTTGTTAATCTTGTCATGTTAAAAAAAGAAAATATTTTTAAGGTTACTTCACCTATTTTAGATTTGATTGAATTTTAAGAAGTTTGAGTGTAATTTGTTGCTTTTCGACCCCCTTTATTATGCTAGCCAACGCTATTGGCTAAACAGAATTTGCAATTAGCATTTTCCTCCATGTGTGTTGAATCGAACAATAATGTTAGCAGCAGTTTGAAATAATGTGGTGGTGCTTCATGTATCTCAGAAAAAAATCAACCTAAAGAGAAATTATAATGATCTTTACCAGAGTCGGTTTAAAAAGTTAAGCTACTGAGCTGGACTTGCTTTGGTTATAGCTGGAAACAAACACAAGAAATTTGACACCATACAATGTGGTTGAAGTGGAAGTTTTGCTAACTTTGTTTAAATCCTGTGACCTGTGCTAAGAAGGAACGCATTTGTGGGCAGATAACGAATAGGTCAATACAGTACATTGTATTTTGTGCTAATCAAATCTCATGGCAGATTATCACAATATTTAATTTAATAATAACACAAATGCTTCCAGACTACTTCAGAACTTACAGTTCTCCCTACAGAGAACACACTTCTGCATAGATCGTAGTTGATGTACAGTTACTCATTTTTTAAAATGTATTTATTTATTTTTTTAATATCAAAATATTGTTGTTTTTTTTTTTACAAAATTGCAAAATCATTTAATGTTATGTTTTAGTTTCTGCAACATTCTTCAGCAAATAAAAAGAAAATGACATAAATCCATTGTAATAAAGGATATGCTAACATTATTTGACTGGCTGTATTAAAACGCTTGCGTACGACTATACACTATACTAACTTGCTGTGACGATAGTGATCCACCACTGAAAATTCATTGTAAGTTTATCCTACACTGTTTAAGTGCTTTTTGAATAGGAGAAACTTTTGAACGGTAGTGTACATTAGTTTTAATAGGCTACTATTATAGCACTAATTACAAAAGCTCAATTTGCTGTAACAAACTTGATTGCTTTAAGTGCTCAGAGTGTATGTGTGTGGGTGTGCTCTGCGTGAGAGCAAAGCAGAGATATGTACTTATCTTCAGAGCGGAGGGAGACGATGGCTGTATAATATGAGCACCTAGCGTGCACGGCATCTGCTGTTTGATTCAGCAATAATGCAGGATTTAACACATCACTCGCTACAAAGCCAAGATTATCCCCGCATACACAATCGAACATAACACCTACCTTCTACTACAGGGCTTAACAAAGCTCTGGCACCAGCACAGCAACATTTGGTCTGGTTATTTTATTATATAGCTGCAAAACACTTGTAATGGGAGTTGTAGTCACACTCCACAAAGTGATATTTTGGCAAATGAAAGCATCTAAAATGCAGGCAAGATAGCTAATATCTCTCATTAAGATATTGCTCTACAAAAAGAAATATGATTATTTAGCCTTTGTCATGATAAGCATTCTGATATACAGTGACCTCATCTTTAGCACGACCAGATACTTTACAAATTATTTTCAGAAACGAACAAAATTAGCAGCCAATGCAGTACGATCATTTCACCTGATCAATATATTTGCTGTAATTAATATAATCACTCACTGGGTGCATCATAGAAAAAATTCAAAATTTCAAAACATCATTTGCTCTACTGCATGTAACATATTAATTTTATAAATGACAAAAGGGTACTGTTCATTAGGCTACATGACCCCTACTTGTCATGACAACTGACATAACCTACATAAAAGTTCATAAATCAATTTGTGTTATCTTTCATAAAGTTGACCTTTTTTCACTTTCATCAAAATGATCAAATATAACCTTTACAGCAAAAGATGCCTATTGGAATAAACCTTAAACATTTATGTAGGATTATGTCTGTTGTCAGGACAAGCTTATATAGGTGCTATGTAGCCTTATAAACAACATCCTAGAGTAAAGTGCTCCCATAAGAAGTCAACACATCCTCTTCTGCATATTTAATACACAGAAACTGTTTATTTGCTGAGTTTAACATGGAACAGTTTAATAGTAGTGATGAAACCAACACATGTATGTATATTCATCCTACTGCATTTACCATGTGCACTAACTTCATAAGAAGTCTTTCAGCTCTGTGCTTTTGGATGAGGTCAGCAAACCAGAACTAGGAAAATACTGATACACTGGAGTACTGCAGTCTTATGTGTTGTCATTCTGTATCGCTTTTTAAAATGACAGTGTCAGTATATTAGATAGATGGCAGACAGTGTTATTTTGAGTTGTGTTTAAAGCCCTGACTGCTAGATAGACCTCAGCCATTAGACTCTTTCACTCCCATGTAAGTAGTGTAAAAGCCTATTCATTAAAAGCGACTTGTGCTGCTTAAAACTACATAAAATAGATGAAACTGGTCTGCTGCGGTGCCACAGACCTTGTTGCACACATTCAGCACTCTGATTGGATGGAAACTCAAAGTTCTGAAACATTGCCGCTGCGACTACCTTCTTGCTGTTCCACTGCCATATGTGTGAACAGGCAGAGTGTGAGCTGTAGCAGTTACACGGCCATGCAGCTAGCATCCCACAGAAACAAAATGCCAGCCAGTCAAAACTAGGATCAATTTACGTTCTTTGTTTTCTTTTTTCAGGCTGTTTTCCACGGCTGCTGTTTGTTTAGGAAGTGTCCAAAAAATTGCACCCTATGATTTTTACCCACACTGCACTCTTAGGCTAATCAGGATTTTTGGGAAAACCATGAATCTTGCAACCCTGCATGTTGGTGGAACAACACTACTGTTATATGAGGCACTTTGTTAGGCAAGGTTCATACAGACTACAGATGATGTTCTACTTCGACGTTTTGTAGCTGGTGCAGGACTGTGAAAGCTTACAGCACTATGACATCTGTCAACCACAGCGTGTTTGTGATGAGTGACACTTGGTCGCCTGGACTACAAATAGGCTGTATTTGTTTTTTGTACTTTAACAGTTTAACTAAAATTATATTTGACACTCATCATTAAAATGATCAAATAACAAAGGGCTGATCCATGCCGACCCATGCTGAGAGGTATGCATGTTTCCTTAGCAAAAATGGCAGCCCAACACCATACTGAGAGACTCTACTTCTCTGAGTGTAGCTCGATAAATATTTCCCATGTCACTCTAAATGTATTATCATTTATTGTTACTGGTAACCTTTATCTTCCTTCCCAATAGCACTGCAATCCCACACTTCCTTCTGAGTGCTATTCGTTTGATGTGGAGTTGTGTCTTAACCCCTGCATCAAGATGCATATTATATTGCCAGATTCTTACCAACACATTACCCTTTTCAGAAAATAGTTCAGCTGCATATATCAGTATTACATATTCCTGGGGTTTTACATGGGTAGGTAGCATAATGTAATTATTACCAGTGTATCTTTTTCGTCCAGTCTGAATGTAATATGTTAGTCATTTTAACGAACAGTATTCTCCAGCATCATCAAATGGGTTTAAGCTGCTATAAAACAAAGTGCAGAAAAACACACCATCTTATATTAATCCTGTGCAAATTGCCATGTTGGTAAATATTCCATCATATTCACTGTGAAACAGGCAATTATATGGTTTTGCTTTCTGAAGTATGGAGGCACTTAAAGAGGTTTACTTGTAGTGTCTACACCCAAATTAAGCCAACATGTGCTAACCTGCTCTAGATGTCCAAAAGTATCTACACACCTTTTCTAATCAGTGCATTCACCAACAGGTGCAAAGTACTACTACACACTAACCTATAAACAACCCAACCAGTTTGCATTGTAGCCCTTGTAGTAACTCTATGATAATTGTGTATTATGTAATAAGTCTGAGGTTAAGGTGTATCCATTGCTGACACAGGTGTTCAATTACAAGCAAACAGCTTGAATAATCTCCCTAGAAAAGCAATGTTAATGAGACGGGACGCGCTGGAGCAGCTGCACACAAGCCTGAGGTCACTGTGCCCAGTGACAAGCATCCGCTAGAGGCTCCCAGAATTGGGCTGTGGAGCAGTGGAACTGTGTTCCCTTGAATGGAGCTCCATCCAATACCTTTGGGATGAGTTGGAACGGACTTCAGTAATACTCTTGTGGCTGAAAGCAATCGACTCCTTTCAGCAATGTTCCAGGATCTAGTATAAAGCCTTTCCAGAAGGTTCCCAGAGGATGTTACTGCAGCAAAAGAGGGCAAGCTCCCTATTAATAGCCTTCATTTGAGCAGAAACATTGTACGAGCAGGTGTCTACAAACATATAGAAGTATAGTGTAAGTCCAGCGTAGCAAACTGAACATTAAAACATGGAAAACAGCCAAAAAAGATGTGTGCTTTTATGTAATGTCGTTGATGTTAGATTTAATTTCCCAAGCTAACGACAGTGTTAATGATCTATTGCATTCACTCAAGACGGCTAAATGAGATTTCTTATCCCATGCGAATCAGTCATAAACATTACAGACGTCCTCTGTTAGATTACATTACCTGCCCATGTAAAACTAATCCCACCAAGGCACAATAACGAGACAAAACAGTCCTTCTGATCCCTAGAGGGTAAACAGGGATTGGAAAATGGCCATGTAAAAAATTAGTTTGAGTTAAGTGATAGATATCATTCCTTCAGACACAGTTATTTGTGAAAAAGTTTTAATGCCCATAATGTTCACAAGTTAAAATGTAAAATGTTAAAACGTCCTCTGGAATCCTAGAATCCTTCATTATATTAATCCTTATTAATCCTTCAAGTTCCATTATATTTGTTCAAAACATTCCAGCTTTAACCAAAGGTATCATCCGAATGTGAAGAAATCATGTTTTCAATATCAAAGACGTCTACGTATTGTGTTATGGGGGTTAGCATGCTAACCAGCTAGTCTCGGGCCACCTTGTAATGCCGTTTCCTGCTTCAAGGGGCCTAGCTAGTTACTGTAGTGTCAAGTCAAAGCAGTTCAGCAGGGAGAATGAAAAAGTAGCACAGATGTACCAAATGATGTTTTTGTCAATCATGTTGAAGGTGCTGTTCCTGGTTCGATCATTAAAGGTCAAGTAGTCACTAAAAGAAGGTGATGCTCCCTGCTCTCGGCTAGAAACCTCATTGCACAGCCAACAAAAGAAATGACAGAAATAGAAGCAAAACAATTTTAACAATTAATATTAACATTTTCCACATTCAGCATTTGGTTTCCAGCACTTGAGACGCTCTTGGCCAATGGGAAGCAGACTTTCTAGTGATATGTTGCCTCCTATTATCTGGAGTTTGAATTGGATGATTTGTATGACCTACAGTCTCTGTTTCACATACACATGTGCACACGCATACACACACAAACCCACACTGCCATGTGGTCTCTCACATAATCATCATCTCTCTTTGTTCCTTTTTCTCCTCGCACTCCATCCTCCGATCCACCTCTTACGCGGCACTCCATCTATCAATCCATCCATTCATCCACCCATCCATCCACCCATCTATTCATCCATCCAGCCACCCAACCATCCTCTCACAAAGAAGGTGCAGAAAACGCTGCAGGTATTGTCTTCAGTCACCTGTTTGTTTGTCTGTTTCTTTCTGACTTTCTCTTTTCTCCCTCTCTCTCTCTTTTTCCTCCCTTTTCTTGTCTCACTGTCTCTTCTTTTTTATGGGTGCTTGCGGTGTCTCCTCCTGTTTCTCCTGTTGCTTTTTTGTTCCTTTTTTCTGTCGTTCTGTCTGTCTGTCTCGGTGCCAGAGGGGCTTTAGACTTTAGTTTGGAAAAAATACAAAAGCATTGTTTAAAGTGCAGGACCGTTAGTGGAGCATGAGCTGTCATTCTCCAAGGACGGGCTGGAACTGGAACTGACTGATGTGAAATGCTCTCTGGGGTTGAAGAATAAGTGGCAGAATCTCAATCTCAGCCTTTTGCAACATAACTGACTATGAAAAATAACTGGCTGTTTGGACTTAACCTGTCTCTGGATAATGTACTAACATGTAATATGACTAATATGAATATAAACTATAATATCTAGTTTCACTGTGGTACAAGAATATATAACACAGTCCTGATATTGAATTTAATGAGCGATAAATCTAGACTATGGTCCAGAATTAAAACCCTTTCTATCACTAATTAATATAATCAATTTTTCAACTGTGAATAGAGAGAAACGACTGTCGGTCGTTAAAAGGTCAAACAAGTAGAAACTATAATATAATATAATACAGAATAAACCTGTCCGGGATGTTTCAAGCCTCCCGCCCAAGCAGCTTAGATAATAAATTATTTATATAATAAAATATAATATTGTGGCCTTCTCAGTATTATTAGCCATTTGTTTGTTAGTCTGTGTTTATTAGCTTTGCTTAAACCAACTTCCAGCACAGCTGTTTCTTTAAACTCCAAATGAGTGCATTACATTAAACCCAGAACATGAACTTTACACCAGGAGATGCTAAATCTCTTTCTTCAGCTAGCATTACTAGCCTAGTCTTTTTTCACTGTATATCGTTTCGCTTGAAAGGGGGGAGTTTGTGAGGAGATGATACCAAACTTAATAAATTCACTGATGTTAAAAGTTTGATTCTGTTAAATCTAAGCGTTAAGTGTAAAAAGAACATGAGCTTGACATTTATTTTTATTGGGTGTGGTATAGCAAGGCTTTGTTCTATCTGTTACGCTACGTGATGCTACGCTACAGTCTGACCTTTATGTTTCATCTCTTCTCCTCCAATATGGATCACTCTGCCAAACTGGTTTAAAGGTAAACGCACATAATAAATCTTGTATTGAGTGACTCTATACCTTTATTATTCTATATACTATTCTATAATAATCCACACTTTACCCAGTGCTTCTGCAGGGACTGTTTTAGTTTTGTGGCCTGAACTAAAGTTATGGCACATTAATACTCTATAATAAGCAGAATGTGCCATAAGTTGTGCTTTCTCGCTGTATAATATGTTCTGACTTATTTTTACCTGGAAGACCAATAAAACATGTAATCTGAGCAGGACGATGGAAACATTTCCATATAAATAGTGTAAATACAGAATAAAACCTTATTAGCATGTTTAATATGTAATATAGTGCAGTTAATAATTTATTCTATACCACTAGCCAGTCTGATGTAAACCTTCCTCAGACATGATTTCTTTTGCCGTTTGATATTCGGTGTTTGAGTGTAAAGATCAGCTCTTTATAGAATTACAGATACAAGGCCTTTGGGTCTTTGGGTTTTGCTTAGATGTCTTCCAGTACACTTTGATTTCACTCGGAATACGTGCCTGCAAGCTGAAAGTGCTTATTTTTCGATCCGGGGTCAAATGCGCACATTGGCTCGGGAGAGATGAACACATTGCCCGTGCTTTCAAACGCTTACCTCACAGGGCTACAGGCTAATATTACTCAATGTTTGTTCCTGTAATAGAACAGAAAACATGATCATTTCAAAGACATCATGTAGGAAAAGTTGTACAGTTAGATTTTCAAATCATCTTCTTGTAGGACCCAAAAGGTTTTAGTGTAGTCTTAGCGACAGCATACCTGATTTAAATGATTGGCTAATTAACAAATCTTTCCTGGGTTTGAGCAGGAAGAGCACTACACTTTGCACTGCAGGCACATCAGGACTGGGAAAGACTGACCTAGATAATGCTCACAGCAAAGACTAACAATCAAGAGCTGAGATGCTTTTACACAGCAATCAGACATGTAAAATGTCTGTCATGTCTAAAAGCAGTCTGAAAGGAGACTTTAACACAAATGTGTTCTTGATTTGGTGGTTTTTACTAAGTTATGATACTGATAGTTTCAATGTGGCACCTAACACAACAGATGCAGAATTTAAATTTTCAGATTTCATCGGGTAAGATGTAAGCAAAGTCATTCAGGGTGGTTTGATGTGAAATGCGCCATTCAGAATCATCACAGTGGTGATGTCAGAAACTAACAGCTAGATGCAAAATGGTTACAGATATGATGACTGTTGCCTGAGATATGGCTTTATGATAGTCACTGTTCATATGCACTTCTGCTTGTAATTTGTAAACCTTTTATTATTTTGATAAAGTGAACTAAAAAAACAAATAACACAAACAATTATAGTTCCTGATCTGTATTTTGAACAGTGATCTGTCAGTGATCTAACATTAAATGTCTTGGTGTTGGTGTAAGTATGTACCCCTAGAATGATCAGTTTGGTATAGGTGATAATTCGGTTTAGGAAGTTTAATGACTTGGATGACAGACAGGTGCATGTATGAATGAGTCGACTCTCTTTAAAAACATCAGTCTGAGTTTTTACCATTATTTGGTCAGGTATATGTGTTAGTGCATTGCATGTCTCAGTCGAATGAGATTTCTAAGGACCTTAAAAAATGATTTGTCAATTCTCATTAGGCTAGAAGAGCTCTCAGAACTATTCCTGATTAGTTTGAACTTTACTGATCTTCTGTCAGACACTTTGGGTACAAATGGAGACATATCAACACCAGTGTTACTCTTCTATACTGAGGTTCTTCAACAAAAATGACTCAAGGCAAAGGTGTAAAATGTTCCGTAAGAGCACAAAGAAACCCATGCTAACAATTAAGGACCAATCCTGCACTGGCAAAGAGAAAGTAGCTATTCTCCAGGAAAGCTATACCACCTGTCAGAAAATAAAGTTATGTGGACAGATATGTTAAAACAGATCTTTACAGATTCAGAGAAATGCATGCATCCCAGTATAAGAACCTCATCAACCACTCAGCGAAACACTATTGAACACTATTGCCACTATTGAACCAGGATATCTTTGTATCATTAATGGAGCTATAAATTCTAAATTGTATCAAGAAATTCTGCAGGAGAACATCAGGACATCTAGTCATAAACTGAACCTCAGATGAAAGTGGGCCAGAAGATGACAACAGCAAAACACCAGTTAGTCTATAAGGAATGATTAAAAGTTGCATGTTGGAATGGCTTAGTTAAAGTGCAGACATTAATCCAACAGAATAGAGGCATTCATGCAAGAAAGCCCTCCTGTACTGCTAAAGTATTTCAGTAAGCAGGAACGGGTAAATATTCCTCCAAGTCAATGTGTAGGAATGATCAGTAATTACCAGAACCATTTGGTTGAAGTCAATAAGGGACACACCAGTTCCTAAAAGCACAAGTACTTTTGCTGACAAACACATTTAATGTTCAAATACTTGGTTCAATTAAATAATTAACTATACAGGTTTTACATCTTTATTCATTGTTATGAGTTAAATGAAGATCTGATCTATTATAGATCAGTTTTATGGACAGACTCACAAAATGTTGAAAGGTTCGCAAGTTTTTGAGCAGTAGTGTACTTTTGAAATAAGGTTTGGGCTTAAAGTCTATTAATTGTTGGTATTCTTAACTCCCCTAAAATCTGTGTGAATGACAGGTGTCTGTTAAACATGTCCTCCAGCAATGTGAGCACGGTGCTGCTAATAGTAATACAAGGTTAACAGAATGTGCCCCGCTCCATTTCTATAAATGATGATGCATGTGTTATTTTAAAAAAAGTATACTCAGTTGACTTAGCATTTGGATCACAGGGTTTGCACCATTGGAAATATAAGCTGCTCTGTCAGTTTTCATGCTAGCTGAGTTTGCCATAGACCTATTTGCATTAACTGTCTGTGTATGCACTAACTGAGTGATGCAGAACTCAAACAAATCAGACATATCAGATAAAGATTAACAAAAAATATCAGATTAGCAAAAAAAAAGTGGCATAAACAGTTGCATTATGCTGAATGTCATATGATCCTTTTATTCATTAGTTGCAGTGTTATCATTTTTATATGTAACTGGCTGGCTATTAACTCAGCAAAATTCGCCCTGCTATTATTGCTGTTGGACTCCTAAATGAGCCTTAATTGGAATTAGATGAATTGCTGTTGGCTATAAGCTAACAGAATCGTTTCAAAATTGGCCTTTAATAATTCAGTAAAGCAATTCTCATTCAGTGGGAGCAGTGTAGGGACAAGGGGCACCCATTCATTCACTGGTTTTATTTGTAAAGTGCTTTTTTCTGTCATAAAGCAGTTTCACTGAAATATGAGCTTAGACCCCTAATGAGGAATCAGGGGGCAAACAGCAAAAACTGCTTCAGAGCACGAGGGGAAAAATGAGAGGAGCACGTAGTCTAGAAATTACAGGTGATAAGAAGTAAACAGTAATAACTGGTTCTGATATTACTAGCTGATGTTAGTCAGCTAGGTTGCAAGCTACCATTGTAAACCTGCAAATTTATGCTTTACCAACAACACATTTGCTATTAGAAAATGAATTTGTACTTGTTATCTTAAGTGCTAGTCAGCTAGAACTGGCTACTTAGAAACTGGCTACCACAATACAATACAACAAAAAGTGCAATTCATGAGCTAGCTAGCTCAGGTTTATTTGGTGTATTCAGGCCACATCTAGAAGTGATCTACCAGTCCATTCATGCTAGAGCAGCCTTCTGTGCTGTAGAGTGCTGAGGCAAAGACATAAAGAATGAGGATGTCAGTAGCAGGGTTGCCAGATTACGGGCCAGAACTATTTCAAAACCTGGTAGAAGTGTCAGATTTTCAGTACTAAATAAAATATATATATCGTCGCTGTCCAAAGAAAAACAAGTATCTCCAAAATGGCAACTGTACAGGAGAGGCCAAAAACCTCATATAACTTTAATGTAAGTCTATGGAACCAGACATCTTTCCGAACAGTTTTGAGCTATTTTGGTTGGTCCATTCATCGTGAGATTCTGACTCAGTGTAAACAGCGACTGATGTGTTCAAATGATACATAAAACTAAAAAAGGACAAAAGTGGAGATACATGTTTTTCATTGGACAGCGACGATATAAAAAAATAAATAAAAAACATAGAGCAGCTTTACATTAATAATTAACTGCTGGATGCTTGTTTGTCTCTTTGATTTTGTACATACATATTTAAGTTATCACCATATCTTTTTTCTTTAAAGTCACTTCAGCACAGAACCAAAAAAAATGCCTCACATACCAAACATAACTCATTAACTACAAATATGTAGAATAAGTAGAACAAATTAAAATGGTATGTTTAGATTATTGGATGTGCATGGGTATCTAACTCCATAATGTGGACATTTGAACCTTTTTGCAAGTGTTGTATATTGTCCCATGCAATCAGAATTGCTAACTAAGAAGCAACTCTGTTTCTTATATACCTTTTTTAGAACTTGCTGACCTTCATGCTGAACAGACACCAAGCCAGTCTAATTTTGAAGAGCTTTGTACAGTCAGTGCCAGACAGTGAGCTGGATAATCAATGCCATGTCTTGCTAAGGAGAATATGAAAAATGATGATTTGAGTGGCACCAGAATCCTTTAAAGAAGACTGTACAAAAATATATATGAATAGAATTAATGACTTATTTGATGTGGAGAGCAGTTTGGGCTATTCAGGATTCAGCTGCATTATCAGTTTTAAAACTCAAATAAATGATGACAGCCTGTCCCAAATTCTGCCTATTTATGCAGCTGCAAAACCCTGTGCCATCACCATAGAGAAATAAAACGGAAAAAGTTCCTACTTTGATACACAAAGAACAAAAAAAATATGATTTAGCACAGGTCACATCCCTCAGGGGAAGGGCGTGCAAGGCAATTTACTGAGAGGACTAAAAAATGTATATAGAAAATGCAATTTTAGAGTGAAATATTCAAATGGCAAGAGTTTTAATTGAAATACCATCTATGTTTTAAAAACGGTTGCCTTAAATTTGCAAAATAAGTTTGTGGCCTGGCTGTAAAATACTTTGGCTATACAAACCAACCCAACGTCTTTACAGATGTGAACAATATGATATATTTTATCATGACTGTGTTTGCTATTGTGGTAAACCGACTAGCAGTCTGGTGTACTGCATTCTGCATATAAGCAATAAACCCGAAAAGAAACAAATATTCTGGTGTTCTTGGACCAAGCTTGAACCTTAAGGCTTAGACCTTAGACCTATAAGCAATAATCTTAATTTGAATTGCAGTTGCAATTTTGCTTAGATAATCCCAGTAGACATACAGTATTTTCCCCAATTATGCCTGTTAATTGTGCCATGGATTACATAATGCTGTATGTGAGAACATAGTGGGTGCAAAGTTCATCATTGTACAGAAAGTCCTTTCCCTCATTCATTCACTTTCTGCCCAGCCTCTACTGGGCATTCCGGTGGAATCAATGTAAACAAATTTCCCAGAACTCCTTTATCAGACCCTGTCGGCTCTGAAATGTAATTCTGTGTTGAGCTGCTAGCGAGCAATAAGGGTGGGGGACCCCTGCCAGAAAAAACTATTTGCATCTATCCACAATAACTGCCACACTAAAATGTAGCTTTTAACAATTATAAAAAACTAGAAAAACTTTTTTTTTTTTCATAAATGTTGACCTACTTGCTCACCTAGGAAGATGCAGTTTGCTTGCAATTTTGTCAGACACATTTCCATCAAAGCGTGTCCCATCAATGCTAGTGAAGAAGAAAAATGCACAGTTCAACTGAGGGTGCTGTAAAACTGGTGGAAATTGCATTTTATGGGGACTGAGAAATGGGGGTTATCATTGAAAGTGCTCTCATCCGAAGAGAGTTGAGTGCCTTAAATAGGATACTGTACGCTTGTTTATATCTGGTTGATCATTTTAAAGGTTTCAAATGTGTAACACTAGCCAGTCTCACGGTGGCTGCTACACAAAAGTACCTCTAATATATTAGATTTATTTTGAAATTAAAGTATTACTTCGCTGAAATGCATGAAATTGAAACCATTCAAACATCTGAAACCGTTATTGGTCTTAAACCATGCAGAACTGGGTAAAAAATACGAAGTTACATCTTCATTTTTGGCCCTTGAACAGCTTGCTCACGCTGCAGGGCAGCACTGGTTGAGATGGCATTGAAAAATACTACGTACTGATCAAAAGCGAGCCGAGCGAGGTTAGGAAACCTAATCTGATGTGTAAAGACACACTTTGCGCAGAGGTACACTTTCTGACCCTCAAGATTTCCCTGCTGTGTCAAGTACAGTAGCTGTGTCTTTGTTCTTCAACTCCTGTCTGTCTCTCTCTCTTTCTCTCTCTCTCTGTAACTTTGTCTCTCTGAGGGCTTCTTGTCATGTCATGCAGCGCTCACTCTGTTCACTCCTTTGTCTTCTCTGCTTTTCATCTTTGGTTTCCCTCTGTTTCTCCCTCTTTCATTTTCAACCGTTCCGTCTGGTCCCAATGAAGTAGCTCCGAGATCCACGCCGTGGTTATAAAGAGAGAGAGAATGAGAACGAGTGGTGTGTGGTTATGAAATGTGATCTGTTCCCCCCCCCTCCTCCACCCCCCTCCCCCTTCGTGTCCAGGCAAAATAAAAGAAGTTTTTGATAAACTATTCATATATTTCAAACTCGGTGAAACATCTGTCTCAACGTTTCAGTGGAAGCTCACAAAGCCGGGATGATCAAAAAGCAGAGGAATCCATGCGCTGGATTGAGAGAGAGAGATAAAGGACGGAAAAGAAAAAACAAATTCTAATAATAAAGAGTGCATACATGCTTAAAACAAACAAACAAAGATCCAATATGCATGCTAACCTTGGAAAGATCTCCAGAATGCTTAGAGGGTATTAAATTGGACTGGGAGCATATTAAATTGAGGACTGTGGTTGCCAGAAGTCCAGCGTTTATTAAAGCAATGGCTATGTTCATGATGAAATCCATCAGATACAGTGAAGTGCGACCAAAGACACACAGATTTTGTCAAAGACTGCGAACATTTCATAGTTTAGCAGAAATATGGAAATGATTTATTACGCACTGAGCAGCTGTACACTTTCACTGGATTTTAAGTAAGACAGCTTTAGGGGAATCTGTGAGATCATGTTTAGAAAGATGAGAAGATTTTGTAGTTATGTCTGATTGCTGCAAGCGTGGCAAGCATATGGAAGGGCCCTAATTCAGTATGCAGGTACTCAGACACCGGTGCTGTAATCTGACAGCTGGTGTGATATGCAAAAACCATATAAAGCACAGTGTATGAAAGCAGGAGATTTCAGAAGAGCGCTGCTGGTATTGTTTGCCTTTGTATCAGCTCATTTTCCTCTTCACCTAGAGCTTGTTTGTGTTTCATAAACTTCACTAAAGCAAAATCATAAGTATCTACAGTGATCTCACGATCTGCAAAGCAGAGGCAATAAGCCATGTTCTAAACGCCCCCCGAAACTGCAGTACACAGCCTCGAGTGATTTATCGCTTTTTTAATACAGCACCGTGTCACAAAATGCTAAAAGCAACAACATTTAATAAATAAACACAGATTTAATGTTTCTCATTGTATTATTATACAGTCTTTGTTTTCTGGTTCTTTTTATCACAGGTCATTTTTAGCTAGAACCAGCTAGAACGTTGTTTGGCTACATTTACAGTCTTTATCTTTAATATTATTAATAATAACTTAAATTAAATATTTATTGGCAAATTGTATGTGTAACGCACTGTTGTCAAACTGTGACCCTGGGACACTGAGCAAAAAATGCAAAGATGTGCAAATAATATAGACTCTATTTAATAGGAAATAGAAACATTAAACTGAGTATTTGTATTTTTATTGTTTAAGTATATGCTCACTTTGAATTTCAACAAAAGCAACATGTTTTGTTGGGACAGGGTCACATCCACATTATGTTGCTTCACATTTTGTTTTAACAGCTCTCTGTGATAATCTGGGAACTGAGAAGATCATTTGCTGTACTTCTGAAAGTGAAATGTCTCATGCTTGCTCGATATAGGACTGCAGCTGCTTAGCAGTTTCGGGTCTCCTTTGCCTTATTTGTCGTTTCGTAATGGGCTAATGTTTTCAAACAGTGACAGGTCAGGTTAGTTTAGCACCTTACTGCAGAGCCAGGCCGTCGTAACATGTGCAGCATGTGGTTTGGCGCTGTCTTACTAAAACACCTTCCTTGTATATTAATGGACCCCCACACCAACACGGATGTTGGCTTTTATACTTTGTGCTGATAACAAGCCGGTGGTCCCTCTCCTCCTTAATCCGGATGATGCGGCGTCTATGATTTCTAAAAAGAATTTCAGTTTTTGATTTTGTGGAGCCACAGGACCCTTTCCATTTCGCCTCAGTCCTTTTTGTATGAGCTCAGGTGCAGAGATGGTGGCAGTGTGTGTTCTTGGCGTGGTAGAGGTTTAACTTGCCTTTGTGGATGCAGTGTTGACTGTGTGTACAGACAATGCTTTATTAGGTATTCCTGAGCTCATGTAGTGACTACCACAGAGTAGTGTCTGTATGTAATGCAGTGCTGACTGAGGAAACATAAAGCTAACAGACATCCTCTGTTTTTTTAGCCTTGTCAGCTGCATACAGAGCTTTCTCTACAGTATTTAAATAATCGTATGTACTGTAGATGATAAAATCTGGAGCTCTTCGCTGTGTTACGTTGAGAAACGTTATTCTTTAATTGTTGCCTGAGCAGTCTTTCACAAAGAGGTGAGTCCCTCCACACCTTTACTCCTTAAAGACTCAGCCTCTCTGGGAGGTTCTGTTTAAACCCGGTCATGTTACTGATCTGTTGATAATGAACCTAACTAGTTGTGAAATTAAATTTTACAAACCTGTGCAATTTTAATGTATATTATAGATGATCATATATGCAGTTTATAGTAATACATGAATTCAATTATAATTCGGTTTAATTTCATTTTTAAAAAAAACTTCTTGCATTTTGCCTGCTTTTGCAACATTAACCAGATTATCTGCATTCAGTTAGACAGCAAATAACATTTTGTCCTACTCTCTCTCTCTCTCTCTCTCTCTCTCTCTCTCTCTCTCTCTTTCTTTCTTTCTTTCTTTCTTTTGTTCTCTTTCCTATATCTCCTGTTCCCTTTCCTCCCTCTGTCTTTCTTTGTCTCTCTCTTCTCTTAGACCCCACAGCTATGTCCATTTCTTTAGGAGTAGACCATGCTGTGGTTGGTGGAGTGGTGGCTGTCATTGTCTTCATCATCCTCTGCCTTCTTATTGTCCTGGGCAGATACCTCATCAGACACAAAGGTAAACAAAAGCACACGCGCACATGCACAGACATGAGTGCCGCATCAGACACAAAGGTAAACAAATGAAAGCGCTCACAAACAGAGGTAACACGTGAGATTCAAAGGCAAATTTGTGCACATCAGATGCAATATTAACGTACATGAACATATCAGTATTAAAATTCAGCATACAAACAGACTGGTGACCAGGTAAAGACGAACACATCATAAAATGTCTTAGAAAGCTGTTTTTGTTACCAAAAGCAAGCCGAACAGCTTTGATGAACCATAGCACAGAGTCTGCAGGTCTGTGGAACTGTTCTGGAGGGATGGAACACCGTTCTTCTTATATGAGCATTTCGATGATGGGTATGAACTGTCTAAGGTGTCAGTCTAAAATCTCCCATAGATGTTCTATTAGACTGAGATGACTAGGTGACTTTGAAGGCCATTGCATGTGACTTACATTATTATCATACTCATTTGGAGTCCCTCTGTGCCCTGTGGATAGTACTCTTGTGCCCAGGGTACTATCGACCTAGAGAAGACCCCACCCCCCTTCACCATAGAAAGGTTTCATCAAAGGATTAAGGCAATCGATCAGAAAAACGTTATTGATTTGCAGTGACCCTTCCCTCTTAGAGGACTGGTGGACCCAAACCATGCTAGCAAAATGCCTCTACAGCTTAACTGAACCACCAGAAACCCACAAACATTCGGGCCTGTACCATAGGGCTGGGCAATAAAACATTATTTAGTGCTATCATGTATATTCTAGCTTTTAGCCAGTCAGTATGTAAAGTCACAGTGGGCATCTGAAGGATTCTTTACAAAGAGAACAATTTAGCCTGTTCATCTGGATTTGGCGCCATATATGCACTCGTTCACTTGCTGGTGACCATATAAGGTTTTTTCACATCTCTGTAGAACAGTTCCTTCAAATGCATAATGGGTAATGTAGGTTTTATGCACTGCTTCCTCAATGTATTCAATGTAGTTATGGATAGACTGTCACCTAAGGAACAGCTGCTCATCTGTTTTTACTTATATGCCACACCACTTGAGTCTTACAGCCTAACCAGGTGAGCAGCCTTTGTGACTGAAACTCCTGCCATCTGTGTCCCAATACAGATTGGATTTAATTTGAGCTTAACCAGGCCTGTTTATCATGGCGCAGAGCATGATAAGCCATTTATTGCATAATTGTATCATGCGGTACGTCTATTTGGTAGCACCTGACCTCATTATATCATAACCTGTTATGTTATTACTTGTAGTAGTCAAGTATTTACTCATGGTTTTCCTTTCCTTTGAGCTATCACTTTAACCTAACAGCAAAGGTAAAGCCCCAGGGAGCCTAAATCTTAGGTTTAATTAAGTTCATCTTCTGATATGTATACATGTATTAAGACATCTAAGTCTTGGGAATACCTTTCCCTTTCTAAAGTCTGGTAAATATCTAGGCAGTCTAATGTTGGACAACACTTCCGTAAGCATGTCCTAACCAATCACGAGGCCTGACCAGCAGTTTTATTATGTATATCCTAGCATTTTTTAAGTCAAGCTTTACTGGGCGTTTAATATAACATTACAATTTAGTATCATGCTATGGGTTGCAATGTTCTACTCTGTGCTGCCCGGGACTCGAAAGGTAATTATCAAACCTAAATCTACTCAGTAGTTCCTAATCATAAATCTAACCAGATATTTTTCACTTAGCATGTTCACCAGTACATTCTGTTCTATCAGGCATGGCCCACATTATGGCTGTGTTACAATCAACTGGTTGTCAACTGGGGAGTCTTTTACCAAACACACGAATCCCTATGTAACAGTTTTGAGGTAGACGGATGTTTGTTTATTTATGGCATCTCTCGGGCAATCCAGTTCATTAATAAGGCACATCACCGGCTGGCAGCATATGCGCAAGCAGTTCATCTTGTTACTCAAGGACTCTAAGGAAACTAAGAACTAAGGAAAATAAATAATGACTAGACATGTGGAAAAAACAACAACCCTCAAGAAGCAGGGCCGATCCCACAATGGTGGCTCTATG
This sequence comes from Prochilodus magdalenae, assembly GCA_024036415.1. Classification (NCBI taxonomy): domain Eukaryota; kingdom Metazoa; phylum Chordata; class Actinopteri; order Characiformes; family Prochilodontidae; genus Prochilodus; species Prochilodus magdalenae. The sequence goes on along the minus strand of JAMWET010000078.1, from coordinate 166,595 downwards.
AATCTAGGCTACTCTAACCTGTAGCCTAGATTTGTCATAAGATAAATTCCAAGGCTACACCTTTAGGGAATTAAGGATAGAGGCTAGAGTAAAGAGTAAGACCGGAGAGTAAGGCCGAAGAATTAATTATTGTGCTTCTTTTTGTTTTAGAAATGAAATATGTTTCTTTAAAATGAATAATTTTACACAGAAAAACACAGAATGATTAGGCCTCACATTAACATGTGGACCTCTTAAGCCTACACACACACTCACACTGTACATGCATTATCCTTAATGCTGCATTTACACTGTTCCGGTGCAGGAGCACACACCAATGGATTTGATTTGCTTTCAGTAGAAAAACAACTGAAAACAAACGGAGTGCTAAACTGCAAATGAATCCGGCCATTTCTTATCAGGAGGCTTAACGTCTTTCTGCCGGCCCCTCAGTGGCCTTTCTGCTGGACGTCAGCTATGATATTATTATGACAATGATTTTAATTAATATAATCAAATAACTCTGTTATTACTTTTATTGACTCTGTGTTGAGCTGCTAACAAACAATGAGGGGTGAAAGTGGAGGGGTGAAAATCCACTGCTGAGAAAACAAGTCAAAAATATGGCTGTGGAGAGATACATTAGACATTAACAACTACAGCTTCTCTTTATATCAAAGTATCATTTATAATGGCCACAATAAAATAGTATGTAAGTATTGAATTGTTTGTTCTCTCTTGAAGATGAAAACCTTGTTAGCTTATGGTTTCGTACATCATAGACGTTTGGAGAATCACTTTTATTGAAGAAATAAATGAATAGCGCAAAAACTGAGGGACCTCCAAAAGGCAAACATGGCAGTTAATAGCTAATTTAAATACAGTTATGTCCTTTATCAACTAAACACCTAGGAGCTATTAGTCATTTCAACATACCTAGTTAGACTGCCTTGGTACTTATCATTTTACCCTCAGTAAATGACAGTTAATACCCAGAAGTTGTTTGTCATTTCAGTGTGATTTGAGTGTGCTTTGACTCGGTGTGGTCCAGCATTTCAGCGGAAATTAAGTTAATCTATCTTGAACTCTGAATTATGCTCTCAGAAATAACAATTTATTACTTTGGAATTTGTACTTCACATTAAACCAGTCAATATCTACAACTTAAAAGAGACCTGTTCTGCTTTTCCAGTTTTAAAATAACGTTTAAGGCTCTTATTCAGAGCGTCGTACCACTGTGCTTAGTGTTCCGTTGGATAATGTTTTCCAGCTAGTATAAGAAGGTTAGAGTCTGAAACGTGCCATGAGCTCAGACACTGTTCAAACAAGGGCCAGTGCTGATAGCTATAGAGATCAATTCACAGACATATATAAGCCTCTGTGCACTACCTGGCAACCGACCCAGGGCCCATACCCAGAGAAAAGGTAATTATGTATGAGTGCAAAAACAAAGCATTTCAACATATAGATCTTTATGTATATTTTACCCTTTCCCGCAGTGTGTTGTAGCTTTTTGTGTAAACGTTCTGCAAAGTTATAAAACCCAAAGTACACGTCAGGGGGAGCAACTCTTTTCCTCAGAAGCTACTTTACTCAGCAGCCTGAAAAGCCTCTCTGGAATTCCATCCCTTTTCTGTTACACGGTGACATCATCCCAGAACACAATAACACCTACCAGCTTGGTACACCCCCACACAGCACACAAAGCTAAAGCACTAAAAACTTACCCTCTGAAACGTCCTGCTCCAGTCAAGCTTGTGAGGGTGAATCAGGTCAACCACTTTGTTCTACCTGACTTTCAGGACTGGACTCTTTCAGGATGCTTCAGGACGTTCGACAGTTACAGACTGTAACTGCTTCTTCTTTGCATCCCTAATCAGCCCCCTTGGCTGGGCTTTTTAAACACCTCAGTGTCACTGCTGGACTGAGAATAGTCCACCAACCAAAACTATCCAGCCAGCAGAGTCCTGTGGTCTACCTCATGTGACCATTGATGAAGGACCAGACACAAACTCTGCAGCAGCAGATGTATTGTTGACCTTACTGCTACAAGGTGGACCAACAGGGAGGGTGTCTAATAGAGTGGACAGTGAGTGGACACAGTGTTAACACTCCAGCAGTGCACCATACACTCCACTACCATGTCAGTGTCATTCCGGTGCTGAGAATGATCTGTCACCTTCTGCTCTGTGGTGGTCCTGTGAGGGTCTTGACCACTGAAGAACGAGGTGAAACAGAAGCACTAGAGTCCACAATCATACAACAAGTGCACCTTTGGTAAATGGTAAGAGAGGCTGATAAAATGGACAATGAATGTATATACAAGTGTACTCAATGAAGAGGCTGATTGATCTCTTATCCCCTCAGTTTCTCAACCCAAATGGCTTGTGGCCCCCAGGTATTAGGTGTTTAGGACTCCTGCACCAAACGGTTAAAGAAATAATGTGTTCCGCTTCGCTCCGTCAGGTACATACCTCACCCACGAAGCCAAGGGTTCGGACGACGCGCCGGACGCTGACACGGCCATCATTAACGCAGAGGGTGGCCACTCTGGCGCAGAGGACAAGAAGGAGTACTATATCTAAACATCCCGCCATCGCTCCATCCTTTCTTTCTTCCCTCGCTTTAGTTCCTTTTGGCCTGGAGGAAGTATAAAAGAAAAAACAAGAGGATGATGAGGGGGAAGGACGAGAAAAAACGAAACGTGGAACTGAAGAACGAATCAAATGAACAGTTTCAGTCTGTGGTGAACCGGGAAGGGAGTTTTGCACTGATACAGAGGATTCACTATTACACATATACATGCATTCATATACCCATGAACACACGGCTTGCGCATTTACTCGTTCCCAGACATGCCACACTTAAATTCAACAAAGGCAATATGATGGCTCAACCTTCACCACCGTACCTGCAACATACATACACATTAATATTCATATACAGTACATGGGGAGATGTACTGTACGCACCATTGCATGTACACGGAATTCCATGGTTTTGAACACATGCATCTCCCTTTTCTTCACTGGCTTCCCCCAAACATCCCCCCCAACGCACACACACACACATACACCAAAGCAGGCAAAGCCCCCCTCACCCACCGTCACCGACTACAACAGACAACATATACTAGATACGAGACAGCACTGCAAAATAGCTTACTACTCGGCAATACCAACTCTCTCACAGACAGCCAGGCAGACACACACACACACACACACACACACACACTCATACACACTCAATACAATCATGCAACAGCAGTGTGTGTGCTGTCACTGTACGAAACCCCAGTATAAATGTATAAATCTATAAATATATATATATGATTATATAGCATTGTTTTTACTTGACAGAAAAGGTTCAGTGTGCTGTAAATATACCCTCTGCCATTTTTCTCTCCTCCTCACTCTCTCTCTCTGTCTCTCCCTCTCCCTCTCTCTCTCTCGTTCACTCACTCTCACCTCACTTTACTGTCTCTTCTTATTTTTTCTTCTCAGTCTACACCATACCTGTCTCTGTCTCTCTCTCTAACTCCTCCCATCTTCCTGGTCTCTTTCTCTGTATCTGTCCCTCTCTTTTTTGCTCTCACTCACTCTTTTTTTTTACCTATTTTTACTTTTCTTGCTCTCACACTTCTTTTCCTCTCCATCTCTCTTCTCCCTTCCCTCTCTCTCTGTCAGCTTTTCCCTTTTACTTTTTCTCTCTCCCTCTTTCTCTTTCCCTGTCATCCTTGATTTTTCCCTCTTCATTCATTTTTCTCTTTCTCATGCTGTTCTTTTTTTCTCCATCTCTGTTCTCTCTCTCCCTCTCTCTCTCTCTCTCTTTCTCTGTGTTTCAGTGTCTCATATTGCAGTATATACTCTAAAAGCCTGCCTGGTTTTCTTAAAAGCGTGAAAATGCATCAAGTTGAAAAAACTATATCGATATCTGGAGTAAGAAAAAAATATATATATGTTGCTATGAAAAACTTCAGTACTGCAACTGTTTGTATGAGTTTTCGTTTTCCTCCAGTTGGGTTTCTGGTGTAATTGTTGGTGCCGCAATTTTCAGTGTCAGCTGTCATCCCAGGAAGAAGTGATTATGATTATGATTACAAACCCATTATAAAATGACATCATTTTTTCACACCCCACATTAGGCTGTTACTCGCATCTCATGACATCACTTCCTGTGCTTGAATGGCAGGTGACTCAGTTAAAGCAGGGTAAAACTGCATGTGCAAACAAACAAACAGACATGAAGCTAGACTCTTCTGTTTACTCTCTCTACTGTACCTCCGTGTTTGTGAAAGCCGTCCTCCTTTGTTTCCTAGGGTCAGTCACACCTAGAGTGACCCGGACTCTCCAGTATTATTTACCTTTTGCGGGAAGCCTCTTTGATAAGTGTTGAGCTCGTACTATGGCTAATATCAGAGGTGGGACAGTAAGTACTGACACCTCAAACATGACCAGTGTTCACTGAGATGACTTTTACTGGTCCAGCGAGGGACTCTGGTCTCGGATCAGTCAGTGTATTATTATTATTATTTGTTTCATGGTTAGGACTAGGCTTACCTGGGAATCAGACCACCATGAGGGATTTATAATTTACCCAGCTGAATGAAGGACTAAGCTGTAATGGCTTTCTGTTCTGTATGAATATGATTTCTTTATAGGACTCTTGTTAATGCAGTGAGAAAGGTCTCTATAGACTGCGCTCATATTGGACCTAATTTGCAATTACAATCTCTCGCCACTAGAGGTCAGGTTTTCTTTGTTCTGAGTCGGTCATTTCTTTTCCTCTCTCGCTCTGTCTCTCTCTCGTACAGGTAGCAGAATCTTGTGATGCACCTTATGTTAGTGGTGGATCATTTCAGCGACTCTTATTTTTGAAGTTATGTTTGTCGGTTCTTTTGTAGCTGTGTAGCTGTGCGTATGTGTAAAACTTTTCACTTCTGTTTACAGTCTTCTTTTTTGTACGATGTAGATGTTTTAGAGCTGAAAGTGTAGAAGAGTATAGTTTCTGTGACCCCAATGTTTTCAAAAGCCACCATTTTCTATGAGTTTGTGTAAATAGTGTTGCCTTCTGGTCTTCTTCTCTTCGACGCACTCTTTAACGGATCGCACTCTCACTCACAGGAACACATACTCGCGAAGGCCTGTGTGTGTGTCTGCATGTGTTGGTGTGTAAGGTGTTCGCAACAGCATCATCTCCGGTGAACAAAGGAAACACTGCGTGTTCTTTTTGGTTTCCCTCTCACGGGTTTTGTTCGTCCGAATGTGTTTACGTTCTATTTTTGAATGCAAAGTCTTCCTTTAAATAAATCTCCATCTCTCCTGGATCTCCTGCTTTTCTTTGAATAAATCTCCAACCCTTCTTTAAATAAATCTCCATCGCTCCTGGATCTCCTGCTTTTCTTTACGCTCGGCTGTGTCCCCTTATGGCTGATGACATCAGGGCGGTGTGTGCTTTGTGGGTTTAGCTTGGTCTGTTTGAATGGTCTGTATATGCGTTTTTGTTAATAAAATAAAAGTTCAGTTGTTAACTTCAAAATAAACATGCATATTTGGGTTAACCTGATTTCTATTATTATTGCTATCATTGATAACAGAAGTAGTAATAGTATTAGTAATCTGCTTGTTAGGTCTAGCATAATAGCCATTTATGAGTCCAAACGCTCCTCAGGATCCCAACAGCAAAGAACAAATATAGAGCCTGGAAACCTTTTCACGATCACTTCCTTCTTTAAACCACTGCCATTAAACATGGTCTAAATTCTTCAATCTGTGTGTAAAATAGTTGATTAGGTAAGTTACCATTCTAAAACAAATGAACAAAAAAATTATTAGTGCCAGTGTGGGCTCTAATGTTATTTAGCTAGCTAGCTAACCTAGCTAACATTAGTATCTACTGGCAAAAGCCAAACAGACCTACTGTGGATAGTTTTGATTTAAGCTGTTGACTTATAAAATGCTTCTTGCTATGAATCTTTGTGTTTTTTGTGCTGCCCTGCTTTGTTCTGCCCATTTCTTATCAACAAGCCCGACAACTAGAACACCAAGATGTGGGTTCATAGCAAGAAACACCCTATAAAGTCCATGACCTCTATCAATCAAATCTCCAGAAGGTCAGCTTGAATTTTGTCAGTGTGTGCTAACGTTAGTTAAGATAGCTAGCTGATACACTAGCAGCAAACTTTTGTTTTTCTTCATTCGTTCAAGAAGTGTAACTTCCACTGCTGCTATATTTCATCTTCTGTTACTGGTTTTGGACTGTGCAAATAACAAGGGGCACGGCACTGCAACTCGCTGAAAGGACAAGAACCTCAACCAACACAGCACCCGGTGCACTTGGACCCCGACATGGCAGCCAATACGTCATGTCTTGACAAACAGATCATAGAGAGAACATGTCTGTATGCATACTGGTTAAAGGATTTAACCCCACGGCTGTACATGCTTCACGGTGAAGTTTTGGTTGGAATGCTCAATGAAACATTATCCAATCGCTTTTCTCTCTTTAGCATGGAGGCTGACAAATCAGCCCTCCCTTTGATTGGGCCTATCAGAGAGGCACTACAGGCTGAATGCTTCAGATTTAAGATGCACTGAAAAACGGTATCACAAACAGGGAAATACCATTTTTCCCAATTAAAATTACACAATTGCCATACTTTTTTTAACATTGGGATTCTGGAATATGTACACATTAATGAGATGAGGCATGACCTCTAACATTTTACTTAAGTGAAAGAAATACAGTATATCTGATGTACTCTTTTCAATAGTCCACAGGACTGTGTTCTCCGGAGCTCCATGCTTTTATTTTTCTGTGTGGTGGGTGTGTTCACAAACAAGTGAAGTCATATTTACTGCTTAACCAGCTGGTATATATAACCTTCCAATGAGCCCCTGAAGGCAAAACAGGCAAACACATAATCAGGAACTGACAATGGAATCAACCCAACACGACTTCTTTTCAGGTTGTGAGAAAAACACTCTGGTTGCAGAGCTGCAAAGCAGAAAGGTGGGTCCCCATTTCATTTCAACTTTAAAGGGTCTGAACTGCTCGTACCACCTGACCAATCGTGCTTACACTCTAGAAAGTTCTCATCTCAGGCCTTCGGTCTTCATTTCTGCATACCTACACACCGACTTCTGATCTCCCTAACACAGACTGATGTAGCCAGTTTGACAGAGGGCTAAGAAAGAGAAGTGAAATGATGAGGCTAGGATGGCACTTCACCTTCTTATCAAATGACTGTAGAATGAGACCCCAGAATTGACCATCCTGCAGACAGTAATAACCAGGCACTGGAAACTCAGAACCTGGTGAGAGTCAGACAGACACCAGTGTATGCCTTTAGATGTAGAAGCGTATTTAAGTTTAACTAAATAAATCTGATAGCTACATCATTCACATTCTAGAAAGGGCTCTATGCTCTATGCCAGGGCTCTTTACTAAGGAAGTCACAGAAACTGATAAAAGGTACGATTTTAGTTCATTTTAAAATAGCCAAATGTTCCTGTGATGCGAGTTCGCCTGGCTCTGACATCCTCCTGGAATTCCATAAGGGCACTAATAAAAACTAGCATTATTTTAGAGGCACTTTTCTGGTTTTCCTACAGTTTGATTGTAAAGCTGCACAGATGGATGACTGCAAACCATATGTTCCATTGTCTTAGTGGAGCCACAGTGGAAAATTCAGCCATGTGCCACTAGCAGCATTCTACAGAACGTAGCAGTATGACACTTCCAAACCTACTTTTATTGGGAGTCACTAAGCAACAAACGTCTCAATATTAATTTCCAGGCTATCCCAAAATATACAATAAAATAATAATAATAAAAGATTACAGAGTGTCCCACCCAATCTGCACTGATGAAGCTCTCCTCTGATAATCATCCATTCTACACTGTCCCCATTAAAAACCGTGGTGTGGCTTCTTGCCGCCATTGAAAACATCCCACTTCTTAGCTGCAGCAGTTGATATAGTATATAATATAATACCACATTGCCTGAAGTCATGATTTATGTCCCTAGCATGAGTGTCCAGTGTGTTAGCTACTTTCTGCCAGATTGTATTTGCCTGAGAGGTTAACTACATAATATGCTATTGTGATAAGGTCTTATCTATTAGTTTTCTTATTCTCTAATTTTTCCCAAGATCAGCTAGATTGCTATTGAAATAGCTTCCTTGCTATGTGCTATATCATCCTCCTGCAAGTTCACATTCCCCTGCCCTTTTTGAGATGCTTTATTGAACAATTATATATATATATAGGCAAGAGGATTGACAGTTTGACTGAAGGCAAATATTTTATACCACTTTATAAACTGAACTATTTTTTACATTCTGAGTCAATAAATCATTCTGAGTACAGTTTAGCGACTAAACAGTTCTCTGAATCAGTTATTGACAGAGAATGGGCGTGGGTCATCTTCAGCGATGAGCTTTTATCTTCGTGAAGACAACTAACGAATCTGTGCGTGACGGCACCGTGGTCAGTCCCAAAATGAACAGTTCGTTGTCACGCATCGTACGTCCAGAAGGCCTGGTGTCACTCCACCTCCACCCTTACTGCAAAATCTGCAGGGACTGTGTGAGAATACTTAAGCTGCATGGGATGGATTATCACAGGACGCTTTTAGAAACCTCCACTATACTGAGACACTGCTTCTGTGTGTGCAGCTCAGTAGAAATGGCTCATGTCAGCCTGAATGTATCATTATTTATTGTTCCTGGTAACCTTCATCTTCCTTCCCAATAGCACTGCAATCCAACACTTCCTAGCTACATGTAAACAGTGCTAGCAAATAAAAGCTTCCCAAGCATGAAGATGTTACGTTACAGACAACAACCCTATACGAGCTGTTCAGGGGTTTACACAGCACTGAAGCTCCACTGTAGTTGCACATGGTGGAGAAGAATAACGGCAGGCTCCTCGGCAGCTGGCCGGCGCTGTTTCCAGCGGGCTGTCTCTCTCACTGCCCCTCTGACATTGAACAGCGTGAAAGGACGAGAGCAGCGTCGCTGCAGTACCGCGGAGCACCGCTGGGGGCTTAGTGGCGCTGTTTGCCCTCGGAAAAAAAGCGATGGGGAGAGAAAGAGAGAGAGAGAGAGAGAGAGAGAGAGAGAGAGAGAGAGAGAGAGAGAATTTTCTTGTGCCGTTAATGAAGGGACGGAAGGAAAGCAAAGCCACAGAGCCAGAGGAGGAGGCGACACACACAGGCTGAGAGAATGCTCTGGAGGAACATGTGGACGGACACACAGACACAGCTGCTCCGTCGTTAGCTGAAGGATTTACTGCTCACACCGCTGGGTGTATTGATGGTCCGGTGGGCAGCTGCGGAACGGGGGCTCAGTCATGGCTTCGGTTTGGATTTTAACTTTAGCCGTCGGGGTCGCCGTCCACAAAGGTAGGAGACTCACTCTGGAGCTCACAGATCACAAATCAGAGCACTGAGGAGAACAGTCAAGTTTTACAGGTCGATTTTAGTGCCGTTCTTTTTCTCTTCAGCGGTCCAACTTCTCTCTCTCCCTCTCTGTCTCCATCTCTTTCTCTCTCTTCTGTCTCTCTCGTATATCTCTACCTCTCTCTACGTCTTTCTTCTCTGTCTCCATCTGTCTTATCTGTCTCTCTCCCCTTCTTTTCTGTACCTCCATCTCTCTCCTTTCTCTCTCCATTTATTTCCCTCTCTATCTTCTTTATCTCTCCAACTCTCTCCTCCTTCTCTTCATCTCCATCTCTTTCTTCTGTCTATCCATCCCTCTCTCTCCTTCAACCTCTCTCTCTCTCTCTCTCTCTCTCTCTCTCTCTCTCTAAGTGGTATTAGCTTATGAGCCCCTCAGTCTTTGTCATGTAGACTAGCTGTAGTAGCAGATCACCTGAGAGAGCAGAGCCGGTGTTACAGTCTGATGGCTTATTGTGTGTCAGCGCAGACATATCGTCCTGGGGGCGTGAGTTTGGGGTGGGGGTGGAGACGGCACGTTTAGCCTGGAATACCTTAACATTCCTACTTCGTCTTAAAACAAAACGATAGAGGATTCGCTTCCACACTTCCACACACACAGAGGAAGGATCGTGGTCAGTGGTCGTCCCCCGTCAGACTCATGCGCGGTTTGCCGCCTTCAGCGAGTCTCGTGCCGACTGCCTTGTTCCCGCGCGTTCTGACCAGACACTCTCACGAGCACCTCGAGGTGCGGACCTGACTGTGCGTGTCAGGGCCCAACACATCACACGCTGGAACCTCTACATCACTCGTTTACAGTACAGTTCCGTCTCTTAGCTTTTCTACTACAGAGGTATTCATGAAGCAGTTCACTGCCTGGCCATAAGTTTGTAGACACCTGCTCACCAGGCTGTTCATAGGAGTTCCTCCCAGCTTTGCTGCAGTAACAGCCTCTCTATTCTTCTGGGAAGGTTAGCTGCTGAAGCATTGCTGTGAGGATTTGGTTGCATTTAGCCAGGTACTGATGCTGAATAATTAGCTCTGGTTCACTCCAACTCATCCCCTGTTGTGGTAGAGCTGCATCACCTCACAGAACGCACTGCTCTACCAGTACTGGCCATGCTGATTGGACATGATGACCTTCTAGGCTCATGTGTGGCTCCTCCAGAGCAGCCCATTCTATTGTCCATGCTTTTCTACAGAGACTGCAAGTTGGTTGTGCACTTGAACACCTGAGTCACCTTAAAGTCCCAGGACACCATATTAAATATGACATTCTGATGCTAAATTTGAGTGTTATATTAAACATCCAGCAATCGGATGATCAGACCTACCTGAGAACTGTGTGGGCGTGGCTAATGAGTTGCTTGATAGACAGCTGTCTGTTGGACCCTCCTATCCCTATCACTCATACAAAGCTAAAATCATTATCCAGCTTTTATGTGGCACCAGCTGGACAAAGAAAGTCGCAGGGAACAAATGAGAACAGAAAGACGGCTGGATGAGCATAGGACAGACAAAGCAACGGATGAATAGACGATCAATGTTGGTGTGTAATAATGAATGACCAGGTAACAGCCAGCTACAGACAGGTGATCTAGCTTATGCAGAGTTAGCTTTAGTTCGCTAATACTCTGGTTACTCCTAGTCACTTCATATAAGTAGTACCTGGATTGTATTCTGATAGGAATTGAGCCACATGAATTTTACATTGAATGTTACACAGTTTTGCATATTCTGTCCCACACAGCTGTCAGGATTTTAGTCCAACTAGCCAAAAACACATATGACTAAGAGAGAGATGAAAATGCATATGGTGAAAATTTTATGATGATATTGAACAGTTTCTGCCATCTGCAGTTTGCCCTGCGTAGTCGTATCTGTCCATATTGCTGTTAAGCATTTCGTTTTGTCTGCCAGATCACTTGTCTGGTGACGACTGCATGAGAAGGAGTTTTGGTTGTACTGGGAGCGGTTTGGAATGTTGGAACCCAAGGACGGAAGTGTTTACACTTCTGTAACATGTGGCTCAAATGTGTCAGATCAGCTCCTGTTCACACTATCATTTTTAGATGGCTTTGCGTAATACCAATATACTCCTGATACTTAAACGCATAAAGTGAGCAGGTGTAAACAGGGTCCAAGTGACTCTGATCGTGAAATTGCTTTGAGTGTGCTGGGAAGAGACGACAGCCTTGTGTAAGTAAATTTACAGAAGCATTACCCAAGGTCCATTCATTTACATGGAGAAGAGAGAAATGTGGTGAAAACATTTATCAGACTTCAGCAGGGTCTTTATAGGACATACTTTTTTATAGGACAGGTATCAGTACACTGAGGCTCAGAGGAAACTCAGATTAGGTTCTTAGGGGCCTTAAAAGTAGCTGAATTTACTAATTTTGTGGGTGTGTCTACAAACGTTTGGACGTTTCCCAGTCAGAAATTAATTCCTAATGATGGACCAAATTTTTTATTCAGAATTCAGAAAGCTAGTCTAGGGCATAACTAAATTTGACTTAATTCAGGCAAAGCAGAGTATGTTTGGACCAGTTTAGAGTAACACAGTCCAGTAGTACAATATCAGTTTATGTTTATTATCAGTCAAATCCACCACTGTGTAAAAAGATCAATCTCATTTCTTACACGTGACTCGCTTGTATAATTTACAGTCCATTATTGAAAGCTAATAAACGGTTGCAAGGAAGTTGGTCGTATCTTAAAGTACTCCCTCCTGGCAACTGGACTAATACCATGTGGTTGGGTACAAAAACTACAAGATCTTAAGAGAACTTCATATGTCAACATACCTACCTACCAGCTTTTGAATGTGTATTATTTTTACTTCAGCCACGCCCATAGCGATGATGTCATAACCAGCATTTATAGAGCTTACGTATATGATGCATTCATATCTGATCTAAGATATGTTTATTAATATTCAGCAAATGTACAGCAACACCTGACAGTGATGGCAGCAGGTTATATATATATCTATATATATATATATATATATATATATATGCATACATACATACATATATACACAAACAATGTTGGTGTATATATAAATATGAATGAACAGGTGTCTGCCAGCTACAGACAGGTGATCTGGCTTATGTATGGTTAGCTTTAGCTTTAGTTTGATCACCTCATTTGACTAGGACCTGGATTTTATCCTGATAGGATTTTAGCCATGTGCATTCTTGGTAGTCAAGTATATCTTCAGTTACTCTAAAAATCCTGATTGCTGGATGGGGCGGAATATTCAAATCCGCTTGTTGGAATATTACATGGTTTTGCAAAGAAATCAGGATTTTACTAATAGTCAAAGAATATCCAGCCAGCAGTGGTCTTATGGTGGTCCCTATACCCTTAATGAATGAAGTAGAGAGGCCAATCTTTTACTGGTTTACTGTTTTTTACTGGCTTGTAAGCTTTTATGGACGGGGAAGTAAATGCTACATTTTAAACTTTAAGGTGTTTACATGTTACATCATAGAAATGGGCATGTACACATTTAATTAGTTAATTAATTAATTTAAAATAACCCTTTAAATATGTCAAACACATTTCGGTATCATGTGCACAGTTATCTACTGAAATTAGCATGCTAATCAACTAGCCCCAGCCTGTTCTGTCTCGCAATACCACTTTGTAATGATTAATTTATAAAACAAATTTAGTAGTAGTGGTCGTGAGTCAGTTCAGGCCAGTGTGAGAAAGAAGAAACAGCTGTGCCTGCTTACTATCTCACAGCTGTGTACCTGCCTCACTATCGCCTCTTGAGTGAAAAAGTGGTGTAACGAAGCAGGATGCGTCGGGGCTAGCTGGTTAGCATGATAGCCTGTGTAGATATAGATAATTTTAGTTAATTTTGGGATATTTTAAACTAAAATTCTTACAAATCGCTCCTTTAAGAGCTTTATATGAATACTAGGTCTGTAGTTAAAGGCTGATTGTAGGCCTTTGCTGAACTGACCTGACCCGCAGCTGCAGCCACTTTCAAAACCAGGCAGCACTAGAAAGCCAGGCTGGTGTGTGTGTGTGTATGTTTGGTGTTTGTCTAGGGACTCAGTGTTAGTCTGAGCTGTCAAAAAACAGAGAGAATGAGAGACAGATGGCAGGAGTGAGAGAGAAAGAGAGAGAGAGAGGAAACAAAGTGGTGTCCCTTATTTTCTGGGAAGAGGAGTCAGCTAGTTTCAGAGAGAGAGAGAGAGAGAGAGAGAGAGAGAGTGTGAGAGGGAAAACAAGTGACAGCGAGAGGAGGAAAGTGAGTGACACAGATGCGTAGTGATGGAGGGATGAAGTGACGAGGAGGGAGGGAGGAGTGAATGTGTCAGCAGTAGAGATGAGGATTAAGGAATGGGAGGAGAAGGAGGCGGTAGGAAGTTAAAATGATGTTTTCTTTTCATTAGCGTGTTGCTGTTCTTTCATTATCTCCGCCGAGGGGGCTTTTGTGGTCTTTTGGCACGGCCCACCAGGTTTAATGTGTCTGAGGCATTGTAACACAACACACTGTTGTGGGGGAAAATGACATCATTTGTCTTTTTGAGTTTCACAGTGGGTTACAACTGAAAGGGAAAACATTAATAACTACCACCAACCTTCCTAACGTCTTATTACAGGCTAATTACAATGTAGTAGCATGCTGGTTCATTCAAATAGACAACAAATGTGCATGTGCTGTCTGTGAAATGCACACAGAGGCACACAACACATATGCAAACACTCTCTCATGCACACAGGGATGCAGTGAGCACACAGGTTTAAAGTGAGGTTGCAGAATTGTCAAACGTCATATTGTTGATTCACACAGTGACATCACGCATGGTTTTATTAACATTTTTGGAATTATTTTAATAGAAAAAGTATTATTATTATTATTATCATTATTATTATTATTATTACTGTCAAGTCAAATAAAAGAATTAGATGGTTTTCCAGGCCTCAGGGATTTCCACGTGGTATCGCAAGATGTGTACCCAAACAAATTATAGATAGATAGATAGACGGACGGATGGACGGACGGATGGACGGACGGACAGATAGGTAGATACTTTATTGATCCCAGAGGGAAATTTAAGGCATCCAGTCATAGATATACAAAGTACACAGGAGTAACAAGTGAAGGACAAGATAGAGTTATACAGGTAGAGACAAAGATACAATATAAAGTATGAAAGTATAAAAACAGAGTCCTTAGTGTCTGTATAAAGTCCTTTAGTGTCTGTGTAATGGAGGAAGTGGTATACCGTTTGCTGTGCAAATTAAGAAGATGACTGATGTCAGCCATATAAACAGTGCAATTGAGAAGATGGCTGTTGTCAGCCATACAGACAGTGCAAGTATGCAGTAATATAAATAATATAAAAAATACAAATATATTTATAATATATTTGTATATATATATATATTTATAATAAATAATATAAATAATATTATAATGTATAAATATAATTATGTCTGTTGTACATAAGATATATCCCACATTACTCAACTATTTAGAGAGTAACTAAAGACCAGAGATGGGAGTAAGGCACACAAATGCAAGTCACAAGTTAGTCTTAAGTCTTAACCTTTAAGTCTCAAGCAAGTCCCCAAGTTAATGTGGGAAACGTTATGCAAGTCTAGTGTCTAGTTTCCACATTTAAACCAGTTAAAAGACAGTGACCATGAGAAGCTGAACTTATATTTGAACCAAATTTTAACAAATACCGTTTCATTTCTTCTTGACCTTTTAACTGTTAATCTGTTAAAGGTGTTTCTCATATGACACCACCTTACTGTTTTCCTGTTACTGTGCACAAAAGGAGAGAAAATTACTATATGTATGAAAATCTTTGTTTTTAAATATATGTAAACATCTGGACATGTGATCTTCATATGGACAAAACTGAGAGACTGAGGCAAGCTGACTTAACACATAAAACAGTCTTTACAAAACATTCCTGAACTGTGGTGAACAGAAATGCAGTTTGTGAGTAAAGACATTTATAACTTTTGAATATGATTTTAATAAAGTAGAATCAGGTACCCCAGCATCAGCTGCTAATGATTAGAACATTGTCAGATTTTGGAAGAGCTGGTCTTTCTTAAATGTCAGATATTTGTTTGATTTGAATACAACTGATTTTAGATCCCGGTCATCTTGTTGTCTCACAGTAGTAGTTTATTAAAAATAATTATTAAAAATCTGTTGTATGTTTGTGTCAGAGGGGCCTTGGTACCATAGAAGTGATATTTGAGATGTGTGTGTGTGTGTTGTGTATGTGAGTGTGTGTGTGTGTTGTGTATGTGTATGTGTGTGTGTGTGTGTGTGTGGTGTGTGTGTGTGTTGTGTATGTGTGTGTGGTGTGTGTGTATGGTGTGTGTGTTGTATGTGGTGTGTGTGTTGTGTATGTGTGTGTGTGTGTGTGTGTGCGTTGTGTATGTGGTGTGTGTGTGTGTATGTGTGTGTGTGTTGTGTGTGTGTGTGATGTGTGTGTGTTGTGTGTGTGGTGTGTGTGTGTTGTGTATGTGTGTGTGTGTGTGTGTGTGTGTGGTTGTGTGTTGTGTATGTGTGTGTGGGTGTTGTGTATGTGTGTGTGTGTGTGGTGTGTGTGTTGTGTATGTATGTGTGGGTGTTGTGTGTATGTGTGTGTGTGTGTGTGGGTGTGGTGTGTGTGTGTGGGTGTGGTGTGTGTGTGTGTGTTGTGTATGTGTGTGTGTGTGGGTGTGTGTGTGTGGGTGTGGTGTGTGAGTGTGTGTTGTGTATGTGTGTGTGTGTTGTGTATGTGTGTGTGGGTGTTGTGTATGTGTGTGTGTGTGTGGTGTGTGTGTTGTGTATGTATGTGTGGGTGTTGTGTGTATGTGTGTGTGGTGTGTGTGTGTGGGTGTGGTGTGTGTGTGGTGTGTGTGTGTGTGTTGTGTATGTATGTGTGGGTGTTGTCCTCAAGTCTCAAGTCCTCAATGTGTCAAGTAGGTAAGTAAATAAATCATGTGACTCGAGTTCCCCAACTCTCCTAGAGAGATTAGCACAGGGCACATGGTTTTAATGGCTCCTGGCTCCATCTACCTACATATCTTCTCTAGGTAGCGGAAGTTTATGTTCTATGTTGTAATTAATTGCCTAAACTGTTTAACACTCAGTTAACATGTTCTCTTATTGTTCTGAGCACTACAGTAACCCACTCTGTTTAGATGTTTACATCAACACATCAATAGTAAATCAACTGATGGCCCGTATCCCTATCCTAGCCACTGGGGAGAGCTTATGATGTTTGTGTTGTGTTATATATCATTATCAGTCAACAATCATATATATCAATCATTATTTTTTGTAGTCATTAGTTATACATGACCATTTTGCAACCTCACTTTATCCCTTACCACTACACAGGCTGTCTTTGTTGCTTTGCCTCGTCTTGTATTGAGCCTCATTCATAAAGCAGTCTGGACTGAAGCACTCCTTATAATCTCATGGTGAATGAGCAGGGCTAAACTGCTGCAGGCTTACTGGGCGGGTATATCTGAATATGTTCTCAATGTACCACCAAAACACTGAATTCAACACAGGCTGCTAGAGTACTGAAACAAGCTTTACATACTATGCCCTGCTTTTCTATTACTAGGTTAGCCTAGTATAGGTCTTTACTGCACTACATTAATGTAAAGCTCTGGTTAAATGACTGTTTTTAGCAGTTGCAGTTAAATACTCTTGAAATCTCAGGGTGATGTAGCCCCCTCAGCACCCCTGCTTTCCACATCACACACTGCAGGAAAGGTTGTGTATGTATGTATGCATGTATATGGTCTTATGCTGTAATATTGTATATTGGTGTGATGTAGGATGATGCATAGGATGAGCATGCCAGCTTTAGAAGATGATCTAAAGTCTTGCAGCTGACCATGCATATGAAACATAATCATAAAACTCCTTTTGTCTATACCTCAACACAGCAGCACAGTCTGAGAAAGATATTTCTACTATACTAAATCTTTTAGTGTTGGCAAAAATAGCCATTTTAAAACAATATCAATCCTCATTTTCCTCAGATTCTGTTCATACCTGGTACAATTTCCTGCGTGCTCTTTGATTTCCAAGCCAATCAGCACGTGTAAACTATGGTTTTGGTGCTGCTTTCATTCATCCTGCTGCTGTTCAGAATGTAATGTTACATTGGGAGGTTTACAGTATTAGACAGTGTTTTATAAATTGAGCACAGGCATCCTTGAACACCCTTTGTTCCTGGAAAGACAACACCTTACTTCAGCTGCTCTCATTGGCTGTCTGGATGCAGGGATTGGGGTGGAGGTGTGGACATTGTGCGACGGTGAGCTAAACAATGACTGCAGCAGAGCATAGTATAGTATCTGGAGCATTCGACTGAATTAGTTCAAAACTGCAGTCCCAGAAAAAGCTAAGTATTCAAACCATAGAGATTTATAATCTGTTTAATTATAAAAATAATACACTAAATACATACAAAATCATTATGTATAGGGAGCTTGCTGTTGGGAGGTGACTATCCCAAAAACCCTAGATTTCAACTTGTACAAATTATACTTACTGTATATGTTATGAACACATGCATATGTTTGATGCTTTCTAAAGTAAGGTTTAATGATGTAGATTTTATCAGGTCATTTTAATAAAATTTGAATTGGGATGAATTTACCACAATATATACTTGACACTTGAGTTAAATTGACACTACCAATACAATCACTCCTGATTTCGTTATGTTTTGGAGATGTTGTAATTGTTTTGGCAGTGACGAAGTTAAACATTTAAACGTTTGTGTTAATAAAATAAGCATGTCAAGGTGTTGGGTCACTCAGAACAAAATGCTGTTAGTCTAAATTCCAGGTGAAATGTATTTTCATCTCTGGCTTTCAGTCAGAAATGTTATACTGTACACAGTGGACTTTTCAAAAAGAAATTTCACCAACTTTTCAAAGGTTCTGTAAAATGTAACAGTTAAAAAATCTTTCATTACATGGTATTGCATTTTACAGAAACCTCCCCATCTCAGATTTCATTACAATTGTGTTGATGGGAATCAGGGTTCACAAGAAAAGACATTTATTTAGTTTTTTGTAAAAAAAAAAAAAAAAATTATAAGTAATAATAAGTAATGGCTGTATTTTGTGAGATCTTTAATTTAATAATGTCTAAGTTAATCTGAACTTTAATTTAATTATACTGAAATTATGTTTTCACTCATCTGCAGTATCAAATACGATATATTATTAAATATTGCTACATTATGATATACAAAATTTGGTTTATTGACAATGTTTTGGCATGTAGTCAAATATCAATGACCTTTTTCACATAAACCATTACCACATAAATAATGCGTTTTATCGTTTCCAAAGTATCTTGGTAGTGCCACTGTGTTGGCTATTTCTTGCCATGAGCAGAGACAAAAATATTTGATGATAATTTTATGCATTCTGGCCACTGTGTTTGCACAGATCTCCACAACTAACACCACAGCACCTTCCCCGCTCCTCACATTTCCAGCTCTATTTCTTAAAAGGTGTAGCTTTGTCCGTAAATGCCATGTTGAGTGTTGCAAGCTTTCCCATTCATAGTTTAATCAATGAACGGTCTCCTCGCTTATTTAAGTCTCTAATGTAGTCCACATGATGATAACCTAATGGGGTATTAGCTTGCATTACCTTTGTTAGGTACTCTAGCCTTGTCCAGAGCAGATCTAAAGGAACAGAGCAATGTGAGGAAGCCACTGCTTACAATTAGCAATGCAAAAAAGCGAGTCTACCATTACAGTCATATATATCAACATTAGCACACAAAAACAAGCAGCGCTATTAGCAAGAATAATAACATCATATATATGTACTATATATGTATTTAGTCGTTAATCGTTTCACTACTGTTCTCATCTTCATGCTAGACAAATTCTAGTGAGATAACCCAATAATAAAAACACTGTGATAATAATTAAGAAGAAAAAGGAATGACTGTATGGAGCACAGTACAGAAGTCTTTTGGTCGTTACTGACATAACGTATAATGTTTTAGCACTATAATCTTTAGCACTATAGATTTAGATTAAGATTTTAATCCCTTATTGATCCCACAGTGGGGAAATTTAGTCTCCACATTTAACCCATCCGTGAAGTGAAACACCCACAAACACACTCACTAGTGAACATACTAGGGGGCAGTGAGCACACTTACCCGGAGCGGTGGGCAGCCCTATCCACGGCGCCCGGGGAGCAGTAGGGGGTATGTGCCTTGCTCAAGGGCACCTCAGTCGTTACTGTCAGTTCAGGAAATCGAACCGGCGACCCCCCGGTCACAAGGCTGGTTCCCTAACCTCCAGCCCACGACTGCCCCGTAAAGCCCACGACTGCCCCATAGCCCACAACTGCCCCATAGTCATATCTGGCAGATGTTATTACAAAATTTCCAAAAATGGCATGTCTCTCTTGACGTGTTTGCACTAGTGTATGGCTGACTGTGTCATTTGGAGTTCTAACTTGATTTTTCAGCTAAATATAAGCCTCTGTGCAGCATCTCTCAGTCAGGTTGAAGAAACTGGATGAAGAAGGAAAGCGCAGGAATAAAATGTGATGTGATATGAAAAGAAGTGCAGCCAGATATAAAATGGCTAAAGTTCATTAGTGCTGTATGATGTTTCAGGTTTCATGGATGAACAGAGATGTTCTGCGATCTTCTGGAAAATGGCTTGAGTATGGTTCAGTGCAGGGAAATAATGATTGTCCTTATTAGGCCCCTTATAGCCCATTACACTGGGAGAGAGAGCGAGAGATAGATAGAGCGAGAGTTAGTTAGTACACATTAAACAAGACTTGGAACTGAACCATGAGCGTGAGTACTCCGCTATAGTCTCGTCTAATGAAAATTCCCGCATTGCTGGCCCCCATGAGGAAGATTCCATTCTACACATAGGTTTCATTTAAAAAAAACAAAAACAGAGGAAATGTTTGGTGTCTAGTGCTGAGAGTAAGGTGGAAGTTATGATTAGGCCAGTGTGTATGGCTGTAGTATATCAGTAAAGATAAAATCCCTAGGAAGACAGTAATACAGGTGCAGGGGTCTGTGTGTGTATATGCATGCAAAAAGTCAAGCGTTTGCATATTTGACAGTGTATGTCAGTCAGAATTAGGGTTGACACACTTCAATCATTTTACCCTGTCATTCTGGATGAGAGAAGGAGAAAAAAAGAGGGAATGTCAGAGAGAGAAGCCAAATTCAGACTGAGTGTCAGAGACGGAAACCAAATTCACAGAGTGTCAGAAACAGCAAATTACATAGAAGCCTCAGCAGCTAAATTTAATATCACATGCTTCAGTATTTAGTGTGTCTACTGCTTCCCTTCATCACAGCTTCTACGGCTTTCAGGAGACTTCCGTTTTCTGTTCTTCTGAAGTTCAGTCTAAGAACTTGCTTGTATTTACTGTATACCGTGATACCACTAAACTGTTAAACTGTCACTGGGGTGGTACCTGCAGGGTGTCCTCAGCACAGTGGTGTGCTGTTAAAATGGAAAATAGATAGAAGTACAAAAAGTCTAATGGCGGCGCTAAAGAAAAGTTCAAATGGACTTCAAATAAATAGGTTTCCACGGATTTAGTCCAAATAGCTTGTTTTAATCTGATGTACCAAGAACATTTTAAAGATGTTTATAATTTCAGATATGTTCATGTGTTCATTATAATAATCAGAGGATGTTTTGAGGATGTTCTCGGGGCCACAGATTATGCTACATGATAACAAAAGACGAATTCGTGCTCAGCATTCGGAAAATGTTTTATGAGTGTTACTGAGACCTGCGATGACAGAATGTTTTACTTTTAGAACAAATATAACATTTTTAGAGGAAATCATTTCTAGCTGGGATAGCGGGACATTTTGTTAAAGCTGTATGAGACAATGAAATATGTTTCATCAGGATGTGTTCATTACTGTCAATAATTCAGTAAGGTTATCTACATCGTGTGAACGCTGTTCTCATGAAAATCACATGATTTCCAGAGAGTGAACAATTTCCCACTTTCATCACTGACGTCTACTGAGAGCGAAAGTGGCTATATGTTCCAGCCTATGGGCTTCTCTCTATATATATCATATATACAGTGAATGGTTCCTGTGCTTTGGTGTTGTGGCCTCTCACTCTTTCATACAGCTCGAGTTACAGGAGGAGGAGGCTCTGGAGAGCTGTGGTTTTCCACTCTGCTATTGCTTTAGTTATTTGCTGTTTGATGATAAGGTGAATATGGCACAATGTATGTTACTCATCAGTAGTTAACCTTTTCAGTTGCCCATCTTGTTTATGAACAGCCTGAAGCCTGTTCCCCCATACATAAAGACCAACACTTCTTAGCAAACGCCAACAACCCCAACCATGCAGCAGGGTCAAGTTCATCACCTTCACACTGTTATAAAATATTCTCCCTATTCATACTAGTTTAATATTTTGCCCCCACATTTGGTCTGCTTTTGAATGTTCTCCTGTTCATATTGTTCCAAAACAAGGTTGTCCGGTGTTATTCGCAAAGGGTCGATGTGGCTGGCTATAGACATGTTACAGCAAACCTGTCCCCACTGGTTTAATCAGTTTGCCTCAGTCCTCAGACTGCTGGTCAGGGGATCTCCTGGTTTGTTGGGATGGTCGGCAGCCACATTGGCCCTTTGTGTATAAGATAGCACACCCTGTTCTGGAAGTGTTAGAATGTTTCCTCATTCATAACTTTCACACTGTTCTAGAATGTCTTCTTCTCCCATTGTTCTAGAATGTCTTCTAGTCCCACTGTTCTAGAATGCATTCCCAGTTTACACTGTTTAAACGTTTCCATGGTTCTAAAATTTCTCTCCATTCAGAATGTTCTAACAAGTTCTCTCTGTTCATACTGTTCTAGACTGTTGGCCTGTTTACATCGTTCTGGAAAGTACTCACCTCCATCCAGTGTTCCCCTGTTTGCATTCTTCTAGAAGGCAGTCTACATTCACATGGTTCTATAATGTGTTATAATGTAGAATGTGGAATGATTCGATTGGCTTGAAGCAGGTGTGCTGCAGCAGGTAATAAGTAAACCGTACTGAGCCACTGGGCTGCTTTGTGTAGAACATCTTGAACTTTGAAACCTTGAACTCATGCTGGGAATCTCTGCTGACTGTATTTAATATGTTAATAAATGTGTACATAGCTGCTTCTATTGATGGTTGAATAGTTAATCTTACAGTGAGGAAAATAAGTATTTGAACACCCTGCGACTTTGCAAGTTCTTCCACTTAGAAATCATAGAGGGGTCTGAAATTTTCATCTTAGGTGCATGTCCACTGTGAGAGACATAATCTAAAAAAAAAAATCCGGAAATCACGATGTATGATTTTTTAATAATTTATTTGTGTGTTACTGCTGCAAATAAGTATTTGAACACCTGTGAAAATCAGTGTTAATATTTGGTACAGTAGCCTTTGTTTGCAGTTACAGAGGTCAAACGTTTCCCGTAGTTTTTCACCAGGTGTGCACACACTGCAGCAGGGATTTTGGCCCATTCCTCCACACAGATCTTCTCCAGATCAGCCAGGTTTCTGTGCTGTCGCTGAGAAACACGGAGTTTGAGCTCCCTCCAAAGATTTTCTATAGGGTTTCGGTCTGGAGACTGGCTAGGCCACTCCAGAACCTTGATATGCTTCTTACGGAGCCACTCCTTGGTTATCCTGGCTGTGTGCTTTGGGTCATTGTCATGTTGGAAGACCCAGCCATGACCCATCTTCAATGCTCTAACTGAGGGAAGGAGGTTGTTCCCCAAAATCTCACAATACATGGCCCCGGTCATCCTCTCCTTAATACAGTGCAGTCGTCCTGTCCCATGTGCAGAAAAAAGCATGATGCTTCCACCCCCATGCTTTACAGTAGGGAACTCTCTCCCATGATTCCTCTGGATCTTCCAAATGGTCATGGACAAACTTAAGACGGGCCTGGACGTGCTGATTAAAGCAGGGGAACCTTCCGTGCCATGCATGACTTTAAACTATGACGTCTTAGAGTATTTCCCACAGTAACCTTGGAAACAGTGGTGCCAGCTCTCTTCAGGTCATTGACCAGCTCCTCCCGTGTATTTCTGGGCTGATTCCTCACCTTTCTTAGGATCATTGATGCGCCACGAGGTGAGATCTTGCGTGGAGCCCCAGTCCAAGGGTGATTGACAGTCATGGTTAGCTTCTTCCATTTTCTAATAATCGCTCCAGCAGTTGATCTTTTTTCACCAAGCTGCTTGGCAATTGCCCTGTAGCCCTTTCCAGCCTCGTGGAGGTCAACAATTTTGTCTCTGGTGTCTTTGGACAGCTCTTTGGTCTTAGCCATGTTAGTAGTTGGAGTCTTACTGATTGTGTGGGGTGGACAGGTGTCTTTATGCAGCTAACGACCTCAAACAGGTTCTTCTAATTTAGAACAATAAGTGGAGTGGAGGTGGAGTTTTTAGAGGCGGACTAACAGAAATTTTTCCAAACGTAAAACAAGGAGAACTGAGCAGGCCGTGGGGGTAAAGCAGAAACCAAGAGGTAGTATTCCCAATAGACATTGTATGAAGCACCTTTGCACTTCTTAAAGACACTAAGACCCTAATTCCCCCCATTAGGTTTGAAATGAAAGCCTCAATCACAACAACAATATCCACTCGGAACCTATACACCTGTGCTCTATTTATCTGTTAACACACACAAAGAATTGGAGGTTTTGAACTGTTTTTTTACAGATTTTTAACCACCAATAAGAAAGCATGCTTTTACTGTTAATTAACATACTGTACTGTGCAGTACTACAGTTAGAGGTTAGTGCTTTTCTGACTTCAATATCAAATTAAACTCTTCAGGTAATTGTTAAACACTTCAGAAGCTGATCTGGGTGTGATGTAGCATGGTAAGATCTAAACTCTGCTGCTTTGGGCTTTTAACGTAGAAAAGTTACAGGTTTTACATTTTGTGGGTTAATATTGCCCATGTTGCAGGCGGGTTACAACAGCAGGGCTATGACAACCCCAATTCTTCATGTGTGTTAACAGATAAGTAGAGCACAGGTGCATAGGTTTCACACACACACACACACACATACATACACACACACACACATACACCAACCATTACTACATAGGCTTGCTTCCCAAACCCAGTAGGACGACAGGTATACACACATGCACAATAGCATCTGGTTGCCATGTTGTCTTAATGATATGCTCATGCTCTATTTATGCACATGGGGAAGCTAATAAAGCACACAGCCACATAAACCCCCAAAGAGGTCACTAGTGCTAGTGAACTACTGTGGTGTCCAGATGACATCGTCAAACCAGTCCTTCTTCTCCCAGTACCCAGCGGAACACATCCACTCATATGTTATCGTGCATTGTCAGTTTTTAACACAGTACAGCAGCAGCTCGCTGCCATTATTCGGCACCCCCCCAGACAAAACATTTGATTCTTTAGAACTAGAACGAAGGTGTTTCTAACTGAAAACTAAAAAAAGTCATTAAATTACTAGGACAGCCGGCCTTCAGTTACTTAACGATCGTCTGCTAAACGTATCACAAGTAGATCATTCTGGTCCAAGCGCTACGCCTAGTATTGTAGTCAAGATCGTTAACGTAAGACAAGGCCAAGACTTGGACATATTGAGCTCGGGTCAAGGCCAGGGGTGACCATATTACCATTTTTTAGAATATAAAAAAAAGGAGGAAGACGAAAGGGGAGAAAAATAAAATGTGCTTGAATTTGATTTGTTCATTCAAACATAGCACTTGCTCTGTGGTGGTCTTGTGGGAGTCCTGACTATTGAAGAACAGGGTGAAAGGGGCCAACAGAGTATTCAGAGAATCAGATGGACTACAGACTCTATAGAATTACAAAGTGCTCCTGTATTATGAGTGTAGATACAAGGAGGTCTGAGATACAATTAAGTGGTATTTATAAATAGCTGGATTAATTCTCAGGTCAGTTTTGGGGTGGGTAAATCTGGGTGGGCAGACCATATGATTTGACTGTGTGGATTGTTCAGATTGAAACTAAGCCCCCTTACTAACCACTGAATTTACAGTCATATGAAAGCTGTTGTAAGGTCAGGGCACCGCAGAAATGAACTACTTTAAATTTTACCACAGTGTTACACAGAGTGGGGGAGCGCATTGGATACTCTGATGAAAAGCTTGTGGATATTTGTAGAGTACTGGAGGTGCTAAATGAAATCCGGTGGTGCATGCACACCAAATGGAAAAATAATTTAGCATTTACTCACAGAAGTACAAGAATGATGAGTATTTATTCGTTTATTTCCATGTCATCTACATTTGAAGAACCTTCTCATTTTTGACAGCCTCGAAAGCTTGCCAGACAGAGCACCAGTTGCCACAGGGGATGGGATTAGTGTTTTTTATCGTTAAGCTTTCGGTGTATGCCAGTGTGATAATGCTGAGGCAGGCTACCTCTGTTACTGACTGCATACGTGTAGAACCCAGCAATTTCACTGAGGTCACCTGGACACTTGCAAAGTATGTCTCCAGTTATCACCTCCCCCATCCGAATTTATAAAGGTTTTATAAGAAAAATGTATGTAATTTGTTAAAAGCTGTTAAATGTTAAAAGTTTTACTCAACTTAAAAATGATTTTGAGTAAAAGAATCATTCTTTCAGAGGTTGAATAATTGTTCCTTGTGTTAGGCTGAATGAACCTGATGCCTTTCTCAAAATTGAAAATGACAAAGACGTTGTTGTTACAGTTATTGGTAAACAGGGACATTTATTGATCAATAAAAATAGAATTTTGAATAAGTTTTATATTTTGCAAGTTCATTTTTAATTGGTGAGATCTTATTGTGCACAATTACAAAATGACTTCAATGTTAAATGAAAAGCATGATGTCAGTATCTGCTAAATGCATGCTATGAAAGCCATACGTGTTGTACAGGATATTGTAACACAGCAGCTGCTTATTTGCAGAAGTAAATAGCAATTCCCAAACATTTATAACATATCTGTTTCTCGGGTATTTGAGTTTATAATAATGGTTGCCTGATTACTACATTATTTTGTATATACAAATTTGAATATTTATATTTTTAAATGTATTTATTTTTCTTGGACTCTTCCCCACCTCCTCACCCAGTACTCAAAGATACGAGGCCTGATTAAACCCTGGGAACAGCAATAACAATGTTGACTTTTGGGTCTTCAGAGTCACGGCCCTTACAGGACAAACCATACCATCAGCAGAACTCACTTGCACAGTTACATACTTGCACAATTACATGAACACGTTCTTATTATTTCTAATACAAAGTGATTAACATGTGATCATACTGTAAATGTGTGGATTCCAGTCTGTCATTGGATGATGTCATATCTTCAGTGTCCAGTTCGGCGTAGTGTGGTGGCAGTGGAGGTGAGAGTGGAGAAAAATACATACTGAAGGCTAATTTTCTTTTTTGTTTTAAATAAATCTGTTTCTATAGCAACACCCTAAGCAGAGGTTTTTGAGAACGAGAGAGAGAGAGAGACAGAGTGGAAGAGAGATGGGGAGAAGTGGGGGAGCACAGCGGAGACGGTTGCCATAGCAACGCAGCAGAGGAGGAAGGACGGATTGGGTTGAATAGCACAGAAATGTAGGACCCGTTTAAAGAGGGGGTAGCGCGAGGTAAAGAGAAGAGCAGAGACTGGGGTAGTGGAGCGCCGTCCACTCACATAGTCCAGCTGTGTGATGCACAACATCCTAAAGCCCAGAGCAAGTCATGTTAGGTTTTTATAACCTTTCTGCATATATGCACATTTGTGTCATTGTTTAAACTGAGTGTGAAATGCAGAGTTTCTCCGGGCATCGGTTTTCCTCCTGAGACCCGGTTTCACTGCCTTCTGTGTGGAGCAGAACTGAATGACAACAGCATCATTAAGTCATGCTGTATTATTAGAGCATATGTTATTAAACGTCCTTGTTAATGGTGGGACCCAGTCATACGTGGATGGTTACAGTTTTTTCCTTGCTCCAACACACCTGACTGAATCCCTCATGGAATTATGACCTAATATCTTCACAGGATCTGGAAAAATTGGAAAACCATTGGATATGGACCTATCCGTGTTGCACATACAGTAAATGTCTCTCTGCATTCTTTAGTGGCCATTGTTGACAGGTTGGATAAGCTATATAGATTTTTTTTGCTATAAATTAAAAACCGTCTATTGACTTGTAGTGCACTATTAGAATAATTTCCAGTTTAAAAGTGGTGCGCTAAAGAGCTGGACTGTGTCCTTAGAGCTAATCAAAACTAGTATGGATGGAAACGATAGTGATGAAATTCCACCTATCAGCTATTTTAGCTGAATTTAGCTGAACAACAACAAACTATGCCCCACTGCAAATAAGTGTGTCCTTTCACATGCCAACCAAATAAAAATAACAAAATGATGATCTCAAAATGTAGTTATTGGGCGTGCTATAGTGTCTCTGTACATTAAATGCATTTTATCTAGCATTCTATAAATATTGCCCAGTATAAAAACAGTAATACTGCAATAATTGGTTCCTTCTCTCTACATCATGTTGAAGACTTGAAACCATGATGTCTTCCAGCATGTAGCATTAGCCAGTACGCTGACAAATTTGTGGTTTAATCCACAAGTTAAATGCCAAAGAAAAATTTGAAATCATGAAAACTGGCAACACTAATATGGAAGTAAGGTCTTCCTCTACTTCTGTTATGATGACACCTAGAACAAGTAAGAGTCAAGGAACTTTTGGTAATGTGGTCTTCCACACCTTTACTGAGATGCAACACATCTCCTTTTCTGTGTTTGGTTTGAGAAATAAGTAACAATTCCCTCTTTCCACGGTTGTTTTTGAAAAATTGGTAAAGTATCCTAAGGCATATTTCTAGAGCTATCTTAAGGATGTTTACAGTTGGCAGGCTATGAAGGTCAAAAAGAGGAACCCACTTGCAACAGCACCACTCTGAGGAAGACCAGGGCTGCATCTAATTAGTTAATGGACAGCATAATGTCATAGTAGGCTTGAGATTAACATCAGTCATCTAAAGTGTGGCAGATCATGTGCTGTTCAGATGAGGCAAAATCAAATGGTGACCAACACTCCCACCATCACTGAGTGAAAGTACACTAGGAGTTGAGTCAGGTCATCACTAGATCAAGCACACTCACACAACCACAAATTCACACACACTGGCCAAGCCTTAGCCGTAACCTAACCCTGACCTTACATCACGGGGACCAGCTTGTTATCGCCACAACGGTAAGAGGTCCCCACAACATGGGTATATAACCAGGTTTTGAGCTCCACATCGTGGGATAAACCTGGTACACCCACAGTCATTTTTCCAAAAGTATCACAGATGCTAGCATGGATGTTAGCATCAACGGCACTTTGAATGTCTCGTAACAGAAATGCAGCTGAAGGTAAATACCGACTGATTTGCACCACATACATTCTTCTTATGGTTGCTTACTGTCTTTCATTTGTTGTTATTCATGTTAGTATATTAGGTTAAGGTCTGTATGTTCAATTGGCCAGAGCATGAGCATTTACAGAATTGGTCACATTCAGTTACAAATAGAATAAAAATAAACGAATGCTGATTTTATTTAAAGTAAATAAATGTGGGTCTGCATCTCTCTTTGTCTTAAATCTCCCAGTGGCACATTGAGTGCATCAGTGTGTACCATCTATAAATGTCTCCAGCTCACCAACGTAGCATTAACAACCTGGAGACTGCAAGTAGCAGGGTGTTTTTAGCTCTGATAGCACGTAAGACACCACACTGCAGCGACAATGCTATTTTCCATTTGCACCTATTTCCTGTCTTATATTAGTACCAACCTAATAGTGTTATACCCCACTTTCCCACGCTGGGGCTGAAACTTAAATAACTCTCTGCTTCGTACATAGTGCATCACCTAGTAATTAAAACACTGGCTCCAGCACCCAAACCGGCTTTGGCCATGTCTGCACAACTCTGGACAAATTAGCTCAAACTGCAGTGTCCCAGTAAAAAATAACTCACTCACTTTTCTAAACCACTTTATCCTTTTGGGTCCTATCCCAGCACTCTTGGTGGAACCAGTAAAAATAATGTATTTAAAAGAAATTAAGTGTTCAGATCTTAGATATTAATGATCTATTTCAACCCAAATTACATATAGTAAAATGTGTTCATGTCATTAAACTCAAAAGCCCTATTCACTATATAGTGCACTGTTTTGGAGTTCTGCCAAATCGTAGTGGTGTTGGAAAACATAGCGCAGAAAAAAAAAGAAAAAGCATGAAGCAATGCACTCAAGCATAGTGTCCACTGTACAAGCCTCTGGAGGCAGTGTTGCACTCTGGGGTTGCTACAGTTGGTGTGGTTAAGCTCAGCAATGGTATTAGCCATTAAAATGTACTAGTTAATGAACCAGGTTGTACTATTAATGGATAGAACAACCTTCCAGCGTATTCCAGGACGTCATTGCTGAGATTCATCAGGCTCAGGCTGTGGAAGAGTTGTAGCATGAGCAATCATTTTCACACATGAACTGGCCCCTGATGGCTGTCCTTAACCCCACTGAAAGTTTATGTGATGGAGGAAACTTTGTGGAGTGCTTTGATTCTCTCATTGTCAGAACGAGATCTCTGGGAAAATTAATAATACTCTGGTCAGTGTTGTGACGTTGTCTAGGGTTGTCCGAACAATGCCTTGGCAAATGCGTGCGGTAAAGTTAAAGACACACCAGTTAATACATATGCACACACATATACACGTGCACACACATGCTCACACACAGACATTAGATTTGCTGGTTGAAAGAGTATGGACTGGCGGGTTGAGAGAGGGGAAGAGAGAGATAGGAGAGTTGGATAGAGAGATAGAGATGGATAGAGAGCGGTATGATAATGAGAAAGATGCGGGTTCCCTCTTGCTTAATGTGCCTTTTGTGTTTTTAGCCCAACTGTCTGCCTCTCATGATCCCTCTTTTTAGTTACCATGGTGATGGCATGGTTCCCCTCGCTCTCTTCTCTCTCGCCCCGCTTTCTCGTTCACTCGTTTCTGTGTTACCATGGCGATAGCTCTCCGCCATGCTACCTGCTCACTCTTTCTTTGTGTTTGGATGAATATGTTTGTGTGTCCACACCTCCATCTGAAGAGGCTATCTGGATGAGTGCGTGTGTGTGTCTGTCTGTCTGTCTGTCACACTGTCCATCATGTCAGTCCGTCTCGTTGATTGTCATTTTGCTTTCCTTTGTCTCTTTGTGTGGCTGTGTGCGGCGATGGGCAGCATGTGTTTGTAGGCTATACGCAGTTTCGTTTTGCAGGATTAGGCCTGTGTAATTAGACTCAGCGCAGTGCAGTATGTGAAGCGCTAAATAAAAATCCTTCATTCATATGACGCAGTCATCGATTCTGATCAGATTTTTACACGTGGCCACAGTAGCATAGCCAGAAACCATTTTTTGGGTCTGTGGAAATGTTGGTCAGCCAACTTAGTAGATACAATTTCCAAGCATGCTAACCTGCCATACTATGACATAACAGCAGTCTATAGGCTATGCTGACAGTAGTACACTTATCACTCTACATACTACAGTACTTCAGTCTTATGGTGATACAAAGTAATAGCAAAACATTGTAGACTTTCATCAGAATGCTAACACACTTAACACCATAACTGACACCCTTCAGCATAGACACAACTTTCCCCCAATAAATGAATGAAGGAAAGACCACATGGTATACTCTCACTCACTCCCTTATCCTCTAAACCCCTTAATGCTTCTGGGTCACGGGAGGTGCTGAAGCCTATCCAGTAGGTAGAAGGCAGGAAGCATACAGCAACAGGGCAGAGTTACACACATACTCATACCTAGGGGGCAATTTGACATCTTCAATTGACTGCATGTCTTGGAACTGGTGAAGAAAACCAGAGGTAACCGACATGAGGAGAACATGCACACCCCACACAAAAAGAACCCCAGACATTCCAGCCAGGAGTCAAACCCAGACTCGTCTTGAATATTTTTATCTAGCCTTTAACGACTCAACTGAAGTGAACATGTTTGACTTTTTGGCACATTCCATTTTAGCTTTTGTAGGGAAGGAAAAGAATACTGTACCTAATTCACAGACCACTGATAGCCATTTTTGATATAGGACCCTTACTTTTACAGCCCCCCTAGAGCTCTATAATTATAGGTCTTTCAACAATAACTGCGGTTTCAAATTCAAACCCTGCCACTCTGATAGTGAACTAATGTCTCGAGACAATGGTGACACTCAGTGACCAATTGGGGATGGTCAATTGAAGTA
Organism: Prochilodus magdalenae; assembly: GCA_024036415.1. Taxonomy (NCBI): domain Eukaryota; kingdom Metazoa; phylum Chordata; class Actinopteri; order Characiformes; family Prochilodontidae; genus Prochilodus; species Prochilodus magdalenae. Next base: position 134,856 of record JAMWET010000078.1, on the reverse strand, counting down.
GCCTTTAGACACATTCAGGTGGAGAGTGAGTGATTTTTCACTGGCCATAATAAAATAACACCACTTGCTGAAAACAAATAAGATTTCTTGATCTTAAAAAATGCGGTCATTTGGTTGAGTAGGCCTGTAACCAGCATGGCAACACCCCTGTGTTCTTATCTGTGATACTCTCATGTACTGTGCAAATTAAGAAAAGTATTAAGAGGTTGGAATTTTTGGTAGAATGTCCACCTCTGGGTTGTCCCGGATTCATCCTGGATGGATTCATTTCTGAGAACCTGAAAAGTAGAGACGGCCAGAACAGACCAGATGCAGCAGCACAGTCAACCACAAACAAGGCTCCAGATTCAATTTGAACATCTTAAATAGTTCTTATAAACTCACCATTTAATCATTTACCACATCTGCTTACAACGTTGCTTCAGATTATTATTACTGTCAGTTATTAGAGACAGTTGGAGTGGTTTATTGTGAAATGGTTTATTGCAGAGATTTTAATTGGCTCTGATATTTTCTTCACATCTGTGGTGATGGAAACCAGAGGTCGCAATGTCTCCAACACCAAATTGCAAATTCAGACATCTTGTTATCATCACCACGGCTAATAATTCTGCCTCAGTTTCAACTGGAGCATTTCACGTCAAACTACTCCGAATGACTATATCTTGAGTAGTCTGATATAGTAGTCAGATCAGCAGTTGGAATCAGAACTAGTTAAAATGTTATGGGATATATCGAACGTTTTATTATATGCATTGAGCATATCAGTCTATCAGAAATATTGCTGTAGGAGCTTGGCTGAATTCCCATGATCTAGTAAAGTGTTGAATTTTGTCCAAATAATATAATTAACGGCTGAGTTCAGCGTTTTTACAGACTGGTGTAGCATTCCTTTTTGAGTTTTTGAGTTTTTGAGCGACCATTCGGTGACCTGAACCACAGAAAGCTGTGTTGTTTGCACATTGGTAGCATGCTCCATTAAGACCTAGAAAGCCTTTGTTCGATTCATGTGCTCAGACAGCTGTGTCAACTTCGCTGCGGGTCCGATTATCAACATCAGCTGATGACCACTGACGGCCCTGCAGGGGTTGTTTATGGGGGTGGGCCCTTAATTTGGTCACTTTTGCGTGGTTGTGGGTCACTACAGAGAGAGACTAGGTGCTGGCAGAATCTGTTTTGCCAACATTAGCCATCTGTGACATGGTTAGGAACAGTTGGCCAACTATAATGCAGACCATTGATATACATCATATCAGAGCTTCTCTAATGTGTATAGAATATTTTGCATATTACAATTACATGTAGTAATGTAATCACAACATGCAATATCACACAGTGCTGTGTGAAGTCCATATGGTGATCTGTCAATTGGAAAATGGAAAGTGTCAATTGACCACATTTGATCACGGTGCACTAGACCACCGCTGTTAACACTGTGATTTTTGCTGGAGGCACTCCTGTCTCGCACACCAAGATACACCATAAACTGCCAGTGCTTTACACACTAGCTGTCTTTTCCGTTTATTTCATATTTCTTAAAAGGCCTGTATCTTGTATTTTCCTCATGTTATTCACTCAAGGTCTATTAATACCGCAAAGCAGATATAATTTAACATGACCATTTTCCCACTTACGTTTATTCCTTAGAATCACACAGACTCCTTTAACTGAAATACACTAAAAATATGTGGACACCCAACCATCACACCTGTATGAGCACACCTGTCAGACACCCTGTTTCAAAACCATCTGATTTAATATGGAGTTCCAGATGCACGGTTTCTATAGGCAGTTTGGAATCATTCTGTGAGAGATGCAACAGAGAGGATAGGCGTTTTTGCATTCTATGTTCTCTCTCGACGGCCCTACTGTGATTTTGCATGGTCTGCTGCTTCTTTGCTAGGCTGTTGTTCATCCTAGATGTTTTCATTTAGCAGTAATAGCACAGCTGACCGGAGAAGATTTAGCAGGACAGAAATGATAGGAACTGACTTTTTGTCAAAGGTGACCAACAATGATGGAGATCCTTAGTATGACCTATTCCAGTGCTAATGTGTGTCACCGTGCCCAATGCCAAGCACTGAGTAGAGGGATATACAGTACCCTCAGCTTTGGCCTGTGGAGCAGTGGAACTGGATTCTCAGGAGTGATGTAGCTCCATCCAACAACCTTTTCAAAGAGTTAGAGTGAGCCAGAACTACTCATCCAATATCAGTACCTGACCTCACTAATGCTCTTGGCATTAATGTTCCAGCACGTTGTGCAAAGCCTTCCCAGAGGAACTGCTACTGAGGCAAACGAGGAACAAACACCCTGGATTTCAGAAGAAACAGGAGCAAGAGGTCTACAAACATATGGACATACAGTGTATAAATATGTGTGCTATCTCTCTCTCTCTTTCTCTGCTTCTCTCTCTCTCTGCCTCTCTCCACCAGCGGAGAGGAGGTTGCTGAGGGAGGACCTGAACACATAAGAGAGATTTTGGGGTAATTTTCTCAGACGGCAGCTGTTGCTATGGAGACAGAACTTTCAGATTTGAGGGTAGAGAGAGAGAGAGAGGTATAGAAAGGGGTGGGGAGACCGGGGGATGGACAGAAAGCGAGCAAGAGATAGCTGGGAGGATGGAGAGAGGGAGGAAAAGACGAGAGGTGAAGGAACCTAAGGGGAAATGGGAGAAGGAGCCCTTTGTGTGCTGTAGTTTGCGTGTGCTGTGTGGGCTATGACGGACCAGCTATGCAGCTGCTGTCTGCGCTCTTTGTCGTTCGAATCTGTCCATGTGAATTTAAATTTGTAGAGGAGGGGACAGGGAGGGGGAGGGAAAGACCAGAGAGATACGTAACCATGAGACCCCTAATAAAGAAATACAGGACTGCATTCTCAGACAAAACATACAGGAACGTACCTTCATTTATAGAGAGAAGGAGAGAAAGAGAGAAACCGTCATTTAGCTTTAGGGCTGACTGTATACTGTCTATAAGCTCATTATATCAATCAGCCAGTCTGATTATATAGTAGCAATCCTATGATATTCTGTTATATATAGGCTCTGAGGCTCTGACTTTAATATCAAAGACCGTGAGAGAGACAAACACTAATGGCAGAAGAAGAGAGAGTATGAGGTGAAAAGGAAAGGGAGATGAAAGGGCGTGGAGGAAAGAGGCAGAGAATAAATGCAGGAGAACAGGAGGTGGGAAAAAGTGAGCATTAGAGAAAGTAAGAAGGAGAACCTGTTGGTGTTCTGTAGGTGGGAGAAAGGAGGAAACCGGGATAGTAGTGATGAAGCTAAATTGTGGGTGATGTGTGACAAATATAACATCATGATATTTTCAGATTTGTCACTTTTGTCAGTTATTCAATGGTTTTATAAACAAAGTGGAGGACAGAAAGGACAAAAAGTAGTCATGTTGAGAGAGAGATGAGAGAAAGATATATGAAATAGAGAGAGAGAGATATTAAACTTATGCAAAAGATTAGATATTTGTGAAAAAAAAAACGAATTCATTGTCTTTTCTTTTTCTCCAGTAAGTTAAATATCAAATTATAAAATGAATAGAAATTAGGAAACGTGTTCATTCTCTGTACAGGACATTCACTTCTTTATCCTTAAAAAAACAAAAAAAGTAATTTCTTGGATGTTGAAACTTTTGCAGGTTACTTTGTAAGACCATGGAGTGTTTAGACCTCTGATATTTACAAGAGCTATTATTGATTATTTAAACAGAGCAGTAATTTTGTGCTTTCTATTGTGGGTGGAGTCTGTACCAACCCTACACACCTAATATTAAACTTGTAAAAGAGCTAATTACCTTTATTATATTTTTTAAAATGTATTTGCTTTTGAATACAGGTGGGTTGGAGATGAAACCCACAGGAAGGTAGACTGCTGCTGTAAAGTATTGGTTGCTATGCAGTTTATGAAGCTGGTTTTGTTTACAGATTATTTATAGCTGGTCTAAATCTGTTCTTTTATGATACATGCAGTTGTTCAGTGTTCAGGAGGTACTAACATTACACATATTCAGAAGACTACTTAGAGGATAGCATATCATCACATTGCCCACCTCTAATAGATTACTATTATAGAAAAAGAACATGAAGAAGAGATGAAATGGAGAGAAAAGGCAGGCATGGCAGGCAGCATTACAGCAACTTTACAGGTTTGCAATATTGAAATGATATATTTTATATATATTTATATATTATATATTCATTGTATGAATTCATAGCCCAGGCACCCTTTTGCTCTGACTTGTCGAAGATACAGATCTATAAATAGTTCATCAATAGTTGATTTTATAATTGAACACATACTTTTGCACTTCTATTATAAATTGTTTTATATAATATATAAAATATTATAAAAAGTTTTATATATTGAAAAAAAACCAAAATGTGACATGTGAAAAATGTTGGAAACTAAATATTAACTACATATATAAAAACAATAATTTATATGTGCAATAAAAAGTGCAGAGGAATGTGCTAACTAATTCAAACTATATACAGATTTAACAAAAACCTATTGTTTGAATATGACATATGAGTAGTTCTAACAACTGATATTAAACTTCATAAGCATGTTTAGCTGTGCTGCATATGGTGAATGGACCGAAGTGTGCTGAAAGAGAGACCAAAGGGTCAGAAGAAAATGAAAAGAAGTCACAACATCAATCCGTGTTGTGTCCTTGCACCCTGCGGCCTCGTCAAAAAGCCTGAGGGCACAGTGAGGGTTGTGAGGTCATGGTGGACTGAAAAGGTCATGGCCATGAAAGGTCCCCTTCAATGAGAGTAGACCGTGCCCCCTGTCAGGGGTCAGAACACACTATCACACCCCAAAAGACTGAGCTCTTTTAAGCCTTTGAATGTTTAACCCCTTAAACCTCAGAGGCCCACTCTTCAGCGTCTCACTCTCCGAACTATTTAACTTATTACTTTCATAATAGCTACTAAATCATTTGTAGCAGTTCCTGGATTTGGAAGCCTTAGTATATTATAACTAAATAATAATCCTGCAGTTTAAAGGGTTAAACTGAGGAGTTGCTGGTAAGGAAACCGTATACAGAGTGATTTGTACTCATGTAATGTAAAATAAAAATAAATTATGTGTAAACAGCACGCTGGTAATAAGTCTTTAAGACTCTATGGATGGGATTGGTTTCACATGTGTAGGTGGGGCACTGATCTGAAAAGTTCCGTGTGCATTGTTAATCTTAACAGTCTTCTACTTACTCCGCTACATACTGAATGCAGTGAATCATTACTCTCGTCATTGCCTTTGGAGGCTACAACCAGCGAGATTATTTTATATGAGACTAAGCAGGCAAAATAACAAGTTAGATTAACAAAGACAACATTTTACATTGAGTGTCAAATTCATATTAGGTATGGTCCCGAGTTACAACCACTAATGCTAAACTGGTCACTCCAAGAATGCCTTTTGGGGATCCTAAGTGAGAATTTTTTGGGGCACCCATCCTGTTAGGTGATGTACTGTAAAATTAGATGCTAACCAATAAAAATGTCAGCCTGTCTAAATTTCATAATTGTATCTGCTGATTTGTATATTGCTGATGACTGGATGCTGAAACGTTCATCTTTTTGGACACATTAAGCACAACTCTGTCGTCTCATTTAAAAGACTTTATAATATAGAATTTATACTTCTTTGTAATCTTTGAGTTTTTGCTCACTTTTTAAAACTGGCTGGTGTTTGGTTGTATCACCTTGTGCCAGCAGCAAATACTAACCAATAGTATCTCAGCATGTTCTTGTTCCTCCTCTATCAAACTGACTAGTCATAAGCAGAGGCGGACAAAGTACACAAACCATGTAGCTGAGTAAAGTAGAGAGCCCCAAAGTAAAATAGAATGTAGTGGAGTAAACAGTAAGATATTTGACTTTGAATGTGGCGGAGTTCAAGTGAAAAGACCCACAGAATGGGATACTTTAGTAATGATACATGGACACAATACATACAGTACACATTACATTTACTTTGTAACTGTCCACCACTAATCATCAGCTACAACACTCATCAGCTCCGTTCGTGCAACATCTGTGTCGGCAGACGTCCTCCTTTCTTTTCCCCACTTTACTTACTGTTTTAAAATAATCACTTAAGCGTTATTTCTGTTTTTTTAGATTCCTCATGCTTTAGGTACATATTGTTTTCAGTTAGGCCTCAGATGGATACGTCCATTCTAAACAGGATTAGCTGGTTGTAATTTCCCCCTCACTCAGACATGTTAGACAATGACACAGTCATATTCCAGGGTTCCTCTGCTGTCAGATGTACTGTGGTTTTCTGCTCATTCAAAGTGCTGTTCAGTTTTGTAAGTGCTTGTTATTGATCTGGATGGCTAATGTCACTGATGTATTAATAACTTGTTAGAAGTTTAATATCTAAAGATGTGAATCATGTTGTAGCACTGAAATAATGGCTTCAATTCGGGCCTCTATCTCCACATCACTTGGACTCGGTCTTGTCCCAGCCTCGGGGTACTGTGGACTCGAACTTGTTGTCATGTCCAGCCGAGCCCCATGCCTCCGTCTGAGGTAATTAGAAACGCATAGATCATTACTGAATATCAGCCTGTAAAGAAGATAAAACAGCTCTTTGTCTACATCTAGAGTCCCAAAGTACCGGCTCGCGGGTCTGCCTGATTTGTTTATCACACTTTGGTAGACCTAGCATTTCAGAATGTTAAAAACAAATCACCTGAGAGTGCAGAATTAACCACCCAGTTCTATCATAATAAAAGTCCTATACAATTCTAAATGTAGGTTATTCAATTCAAGTGAATGCTAAAATGTTTATTAGATGCTCCGTGTATTTATAAATATTGTAGTAGTATTTTATATTCATCATTATCATAATCATCATCAGCAGCAGCAGCAACAGTAATGCTGCGAGGTCCTCACTCCCCCAAATTAAAAAAAAAAATTGTTTGCCTTCTGTTGAGGATCTGATCGATCCTTTTCATGATGGCTTAAAAGGGAAGATCATATTAGTTTTATTTAATTAAAAAATGGATATATGAAGAAGTTTTAGAGAAGAAGCGACAGTTAGCGTGAGTTACCATCATAGCAGACAGGTCATTAACCGCCACACATTCAGTCACAGCGAAAATATTCAGCTTTGAGCCATCAGTTCCCACTATTCACTTGCTGTAAGTCTCTCTTACTGTGTATTCAGCATTACCTGTGGTGCTTCACACTCGCAGCTCCGCATGGCCATGCCTCACATGTATGCACAAGTTAAGCAAGACGGGATATACTGTGTAGAATTTGTTGTTTAATGTATTAAATGTATTAGTAAATTTTTTTCACTGTTTTATGTATTAGGTTTTAATGTGATACAATACACAATCCAAACAATAATTAATTAATTAATTAATGCAAATTAAAGGTAAATTAATAAAATGCCTAAACAAGTGAAAATATAGCCAGAAAAAACAAGCAACAACAAACACTGTGTAATCAATACAAAACATAAATAAAGGATTGCAAGCTCCTCACATGTATAAACAAAGGTTCCCACGTTTTCATGTAGGTGGTCAATGAGGCTCTAATGGTGTAACCCACTGAACGTGACAAGGCGGGACAGAGGACTTCCACCTTACCAAAATCATGCACCCAACCTGCTTTGGCAGTGATAGATTTAAAAGGGGGGCGGGGGGTATACCAAAGAGGGCAGTAAGCATTTGGGTCAAGAGGGGTCCTAATATTATCTGGGATGGTATAAAGATTCTTAATTAATAGCCATGACCAAATCATATACACATGTGTGGTGGGAGCTTGGTGACATCGTACACAGTTTCTTCTTTTTACATTCTGGGAAAATCATAATCTGATTTCTGAGTCTCACCACTGCCGGTCTTGCTTCACTCTTGCTCAATTACAAGTATGGGCCTTGAGTCTATGTGTAGAGGTCTTGGTCTTGACTAGAACTCATCTTTAATCTTGACTACAGCACTACCCTTGGCCAAGGCAACAGGAGTTCTTAGATACATCAGTACACAATGCCTAGACATTGAAGAATTTGCTGTAGTATTTATGTGCAAGACTGATGTTTCCTCAATCGCTTTACAATCTATATTTAAACACAGTGAGGGACGGCCAGGAGAAGCGGACCTGATGGCATGTCCATTAAAACTAGTTAAGAGTAAGCTGAAGTACTGCATGACAAAGAACTGAACATGCACCAGTGCAGTCTCCTTGCTGAAAAAGGATCAAGTCTGTCATATGTCGTACAGGTGAGGTTTGCAATGTGCTGAGAACAAAAAGTGGTCATTCAAAATGACACAGAGACATTGTGCATTGCCAGATGGAGTGGCCAGGGAACTCTCAAAGGAGATGACAAGATCACTGCAAGGACACGTATTCCATGGATGTATAGCTCTTGCTGGGTTTCAGCTTTAGGTGCTGGGCTGCTATTCACAATGAGATGTCAGCCAGATATTCTGAGATGCAAGTGGAAACCTCAGTATCTGAAAGTGGGCAGGAGAGGATGAGTTAAGTGTTATCAGTTCAGGTGTGTAAGGAAAAGCCCTGGTAGGAAATCACCAAGAGAGCGAATATAGAGGGAAAAGTGACGAGGACGTAGTATTGAGCCTTGTGGGACACCAGTGTGGAGTCTGCATGCAGCTGATGAGAATTTTCTCAGTGTCAGCTGATAAGAGCAATTCAGTTAGCGGGAAGCAAACCATTGGCAGCGATTTCAAGGCTGGATAGAGTGGACAGGACAAGTCAAAGGTTAAAAAGAGGTCAAGATGAATCAAGACCGATGACAACACACAACACTTCTCACACTGCAAAGAAGATTAGATGTAATTCAATAGATATAGACTGAATTTGAGGAAACCTTATCTGTCCATTCAGCAAGAAAATTCTACTGGACTTCTTAAAATATGCTCCAACCTAAAAATGAGTATGCTCTGATATATGTTAAAAAGTCTGAAATGCGTAAAAAGTGAAATATACATCTTAAAACTGAAAAGTAATTTTAGTGACGTCACAACCAGGACCGAAATCCCCCCAACATTTACTGACAGCTGAACAGAGAGATAACGCATGAGAGAGAGACTGAGAGAGAGAGCTGACACTGGACCAATGAATAACAAAAAAAGGTTATACTGTTTGAACATCAGAGAAAAAATGTCTTTCTTTGTGGAAAAGCTCCTCCACACTGCTTTGCCTCATGCTGAACAAGAGACTAGTCTGATTTCCTCGTCACTGCTGTGTTATTATATTAATCATAATAGATGCTGTTTGCCAGATGCCTAAACATAAAAATACTGGACCTCAAATTTGAAAAGATTTGCTGTGACACAGTTAATCACCTATATAATAGCAACAATGACATACATGGTCAATAAAAATAAACAGTAATGTAAACATGTGTAACGTTATGTTTCCAGCATTAGCAAAAAAGAAAGATTTATTAAATAAAGTTTAAGTTACTACTTCTAACAGAGACACGCCCCATGAGGATAATCCTTATATATCATGATTGGGTGGTGACAAAATGATAAACAGACCTTATGGTGCTGTCATCTTTACTAAGCTCTCCAGGGTACATTTACTCGAGTGTTTGTGCATTGCAGGGGTCCTGCTGTGGTAAGCCATTTAAAATTAAGTTTATAAATAAAATGTATCAAATTTTGGGGTTTCTGTCCAAAATACTCACTCTATACTTTAGATAATACATTTTTCTTTATACATTCTTCAAGAATCCGTGTTTTCACGTACAGTCATCTTAATTTATAGCGATGCGCCAACGCATAGTCAACTTATTTCCGTAATTGATGGCGTTGATTACACTGATGAGTCACCCAGGCACTATTAAATTGGTGTTGCTGAATGTCGAAACACTTTTTTTACACATTGAGATTTACACATTGTACTGTAGCTAATGTGACATGATTTGAATTTTGTGATTTCCTGATCAATTGAGGCATAAAATACATGATGATTGGTTTTAATTTTCATAGGAATGACTGTTTAAAATTCACAGATAGAAGCTTTTTAGATTTTCTTTTTTTAGAAAAGAATTCAAAAATAGAAACTAGTAAATAATTTTCAATACACAATAATTCATCTCATATTTTCATATCCAAAATCTGGGCAGGCACAGAACACGATATCTTTGCAAGCAAAATTCTGTTATATCTAGTTAATGTATCTCAAAATTCTCATTATGATATTGTTGTTAAATATTCATAAGACTTTATTTATTTTATTCAGTCATTTTACTTGTTGTATTTTAATGACTCAAATTGTCTCACTGATAATTTGGCTTGTTTCAAGTTTTAAAAATTATTTGCCAGTATAGTGAGAAACCTGGCTTCCTAAAATCACTTAAAATATGTAAAAAGTAAGTTATGATGTCTCACAATAAACTTACAACAATCTCACAGAATTTTAAGATATATTAACTAGATTTAAGAGAATTTTTGTTGCCATATATTTGCAGTGCAGTTTCATTGCAGTAACAGCCACAAGGGCAGTTTCTGCAGAGTGCCTGGGGTGTAAAGCCCAGCTGATTTAGATTTTGCAGCTGGCACTTTGTAACAGAGACAACTGATCTGATTGTAGACAGGATATTTTGGAGGATAAATCTTGATGGGCGTTTCTAGCATTGACTCCTTGATGCAGCCTTCATATGTTTGCATTTAAAAAGCCTTGTTCCACACCTTATAGCAGTACGCCACTGACGAAGACATAAAGGAGAAAATGGATGATCATCAGAGAGGAGCTTTAGGAGTGTAGATTGTGTATATAAGGCAGCAGAGGCAGGGGGACGCTCTGTATCTAATTTTTATAATACTGGGATTCAGCAACAAGACATTTGGCATCCATGTCTCCCAAAATAACTTAGGGAGACACGGATGCCAAATGGCCTAGAGATCTGCTACCTGACCCAGTTCTGATGGGGCTTAACAAAATATCAGGTTCAAATGTTTTCATTATTTGAAGGAACATTCCTCACACATTCTCTTTCTATTAATATTATAGCATTATAATATTCCATAACTGTGTTGGGAATAGCTTGGAGTTTGATTTAGCAGTACAAGTCAGTACTAGTTGCTCAAAGGTGCAGGTACACGTCAGGTGCAGGCTTCGACACAGATGGTACATAACTGATGTTGTGAAGTCATTTATTGCGGACGTGATGTACGGAGCAGGCCCTGGGAGCTTTGTGAAAGGGATGAGGTAGACAGATGGCAGGCATACCAGGCAGGTGGTACTAATATTATATTCTAATAATAAATAGTAAAAATAATATATCAGTATAATAATAATAGCAGTAATAATTGTATTTATGGACCATTTTCATACGTGCAGCAGCTTACAGGGAGCGGAAACTAGACATGTTGGATAGAATGTGAGGTAGAGAAACATGTTAAGACTATTCAAAGGGACAAAATGTATAGGAGGAGGTGCTTTGTTGGGGGCTGTCTTTTTTCCGTCCGACTTACTTCATGATTATAGACGCATGGTACGCAGGAGACGTGCTCACACACGCACGAGTGCACACACATATGCACACACACTTACATACACACACAGAAACTCACAGAGGAGAGCTCCAGACTCCCTCATTTAAAGCTAAGATGTTTCAGTACTATTCCTTTGGGATCAGCCTTCTCTCTCTCACTCACTCTCCATCACTGTCTTATATTTTTCCTCTCTCTCTTTTCCTCACACACACACACATTATCATGAGTGCAGAAAAAAATCAGAACTACCAGTCTTCCTCACGCTAGTGGTCGGGGGTCTCTGGGATGAAATATTCATTCTGAATCCCCAGACACGCATGTTTTTCTTTTTCGCTCTCTTTTCTGTGTCATCTCTAATGTCATTGGGTCGCTGTGGTACCCCAGGCTCCACCCTCCGGCACTTCTAAGTGACATTTCACCAACGCCTTTACATCAAGTCTTCCGTAATTACATACACAACCTGTATGTAGAAGGCCCAAGGGTTTGGGAGCGTGCTTCTCTGTGAATGTGGCTGTGTGAGACAGGGTCTGTGTGTGTGTGTCAGGTTTATACCACATTGTGGGAATCTTTTAGCCCTATGGGGACCATAAGCACATCCGCATGATGTAAATCATTAGATTTAGGGTCAGGGTAGGGTTACTTTGAGGGTTCGGATTAAAGTTAGGACACTAGTACATCTGGTTAAGGTTTGGGTAAGTCTCCTGCAAGTGGATAGAAGTAAAGTCCCCACAATTCACAGAAACAAACGTGTTTGTGGGTGTGTGTGAGTGTGGATCACAGTAGGAGCGGAGTGGAGGAGCAGAGGTTGACCTCAGGCTATACGCTAATTAAAGTTATTCTAGAGAGAGAGGAGGAATAAGAGCGAGAGAGAGTGCTAGGTATATAGGGAGGGTAAAAGATAAAGGGAGTGAGAGAGATACCGAGAGAGCGATAGAGTGAAAGAGTGAACTCTATAAATAAGCCCAAACACTGAAAGTGTGGTGTGAAGGATTTGTGCAGGGGGGCAACAACAAAAAAAAAAAACGCAAGTCAGTGGACCATAAGTGTGAACGTGTGAATAGCAGAGTGAGAAAACGAAGGAGGGAGGGAAAGAGGGAGAGGGGAGAAAGGGGAGAGAGAGGAAGGGTGGAGAGTGTGAGAGGAGAGGGGTGGAGCAGAGGACAAGATAATAAAGAAAAAAAATAAAGGCAGACAAAAATATCCAAGTATAATACAGAAGACACGAAGAGATGGACGTGACGGAGTAACAGAGGGGTTTCGGAGGAGTGCTTGCGGTTAAGAGAAGTGATTTAGGTGAGCTCTGAACTGCCAGCATCAGTAAAGATATGAATCTGAGTCTACTGGAGTGAAACTTACAGTATAGATTGGACTGCAGTGGTGGTGATGGGAACCAGACGTCTGAAGAGTTTAATGCCTGCATGCCTGTAAATGCTACATGCAGGGAGGTGTAAAGCAAGATAGCACCCAAATTCCTTTCTGTTTTTTTAACCAACTTTACATATATAAACTCACAAGACACGTGTGGGTTCACATGTCATTTTAGAGGCCAAGTAAATTGGCTTTGGTTGTGTGATGGCATTGTAGATATCATAACCCCTGCACAGTCGCTATAAAGACATCTGACCCAGTTTGACCTTTTTTACGTCTCATTGAATGAATTATGCTGATATGTCAGTGGATTAGCTGATATTCCTGTTTTAAATAGATGGTTGCATGACTAAAGGAATAGCTTGGCATAAGAAATTAGAAATGTTGAATGTTTAAAAGTTGCTTCTTTAAGTTTGCACTGAAGCTACAAGGCTAAAGTATAATTGCTGTGCCAGTTAGAAGCTAATGCTTACAGTTCTGCTAGTAACAGAATTATTGCGAACAGGTCAGCAGAGAGTGATGTGTAATCATCCCTATCCTCAATTTCAACTTACCCAATAGGTGTAAAGGCCTAGTTGTAACAGTGGCTGTTTGTATATGGAAAGATTTCCACCAATCTGTTTGATTCATTCCACCAAAATAATGCGCATGCCAATTACCATTTAGTGTAGACGCTACCGTGACAAGAAGCATCCTGTGTGTCCAGTCAAAGTGAGCAGCATGTATTACTGTGCTGTGTTATCCTGACTTGAGTCTGTCATTCATTAACTCATATATTCTGAACTAGTGTGTTTCAATTGAGGTGTATACATTTATATACTGTATATACCCAGACGGCAGGTAAATGTGGCTAGTCACTAGAACAACTAGTAAACTGATGCAACCAGAGTTAATTCTATATGATTCAAATATATAAATATAAATATGTATTCAAATATATTGACTTTACTAAAACCTGTTTAACTACTTAATGCATTATGCAACTGCAACGCTACTTTGCAGTTCCTTTAATCAGCTTGTACCATGTTCACTGCCAGCTATGAAATAGTGGACAAAACATATTGCATGTTTTAAGCCTACCCCGGCCCACTCATACTAAAAAACAGCTGTCACCAACTTTTGTCCAACTCCCGCCCACAGTGAAGTCCTTTTAGCCCGCTCCCACCTGCAGTCCTGTATGACCATTAATAGCATCCAATATGTGACTCACAAAAAAATCATTTTATTTAATATTTATAAATACATATTTTCATCTGAAATATCGAAAATGGCTGCCCTGTGTCAGACCTGCCTTTAATCATCGTAATTGTGTTTCTTTCGACTTTCCTTAGAGCACCTTCAACAGCTAAAGCCGACTAATCGTCTAACAGCGCCGGTCTTTTTGTAGCACAGTAATGCAATGCGTGTGCTGTTTGCGTGATTCGCAACTGTTTAGAATGAGTTTATGTAAATTATACATGCTAATTATTGCATGATTGTTGATCAGTCCACACACTGGATTGGTAAACCACCCACTCTGTGGTAGTTTTACCTTGTTACATACTTTACAGCCTCTCTGGTGGTTTGTAAATTTGTAATTTGTGTGAATTTAATCCCAGTGCAGGATCACATGTGTGTAGGCTCAAATCTGTCATTAAGGTGAACGAACCATGTGATCTAATACAATGCATACACCTGAACACAGTAAGGCTTAGGTGAACTCTCTCTTTAAGGTCACATGGTCACTAACCAGATAAGTATCCAATCTAGGACCACATATGACAGTGACTCAGATCAGATTTGCATGTCCATGCAGCTGTGAAAACATCAGACCTGTAAAAGTGAAAATGGGGGTAAAGGAGGGAGGAGAGAGAGAGAGAAAGCGCGAGGGAGGGATGGAGGGAGCAGGGAGGGAGTCACAGGGGAGAAAAGGAGTAAAAGAGTGAAAAGCAGAGAGTGAAGTTTCATCTGTTTGTTTCTGTCCCTTGTCCCACTTACACACATTCTCCAGAGAGAAAAGGGTGAGCGAGAGGGTAAGGTAAATGAGGAGAAGGGGGGGAGGGGTGGGGGGGCAGTTTGAAAAAGAAATAGCTGGAGAGAAAGGTGCAGCAGTAGGAAGGAGAGAGGAAAGAAACAGGATGTAGGGGAAAAAAAGAATGTAATGAATATTATAGAAAAATTCTGAAACAAAGAACAAAATTTAAACCATGACAGGGACACACATGTATCTACACATACATACAGTACTGCGGAGATCTCAGAGAATACACAGTGCTATGGGTCTGAAAGGATCAATAGTTGTCAAAAAAATTATAAAGCCCAAAGTACATGCCAAAGGGAGAAACTCTCTCTCACGTTTCTCAGCAGCCTGAAACACCTTGTTGGATTTTCAGCCCTCTTCTTTGTTACAAGATGACATCATCAAACTATTCTAGTAGACCCCAAAAATGCTAGAAAATCTGAAAACAGACACTATATATCCCCTTTTCTGCCTTTTATCTTGTGGCTAACACTGAATAACTTGTACTTTGAATAGTCCGGTGTTTCTAGTAAACTGTTTAAACATCATCTGGACATCTTATAAAATACACTTACATAGACAACTAATGGCCATTTGACTGGACATTTTAGAAATGAAGGGTCCACTGGGATACCAGAGAGTGCGTTTGTACTGTGTGTGTTGTTGTTCTGGACTACATGTGTGATTCATGTGTGTGTGTGTGTTGTTGGAACTGTATCATTATAAGCTAATACTGCTCTGTTCATATAGCCAATGGGCAATAATGAGACCAATCTCTCTCATACACACACACACACACACACACACAGAGTGACATTAATATGAGCTGGCGTGTGCAGTGTGGTGGGGGTGGGGTCGGGGTTCTAGCATGTTTACTACTCTTAAAAAGCAATTAGCACCAGAGAGAAAGCGAATGTACAAGTGAATAAAACATGCCTAAAAACCAAATGGAAAAAAATCAAAGAGAGAGAGAGAGAGAGAGAGAGAGATGCATAATTGAAGGCCTGAAGAAAAAAGAGTGAGAGTGAGAGAGAAAGCCATAACAAAAAGAAAAAAAGAACTGATTCCTTTAAAATCACAAGTGTAAGACAGGCAAACTACAGACAGTGTAAGGTACGAGGCTTAGGTAGCAGCAGGCTGAACAAGTGATTTTACTCTATGGCTGCTTGTACTGGCAACCTTTTGCAGATTTGAATGCTTCTTCTGTGTGCTATAAAAACAGAAGGCAGCTAGCACACATGACTAGGGGTCAGGAGCCTTTTATGAAGACTGAAGAAGGTCTCAGCTTTTACAGGATTTCATGCCTCCATTTTGTTAACCTGCATGTGCTCACCTGTCCTTGTGGTTATGTTTGTGCGCATGTGTCTTTGAGAAATGGTCTTGTGAGATCTGCTCAAACTGCAAGCTACTGAGCCTATTCAGTTGTTCATCTTGCCAATTAGAGTTCATCTGGGCAATTGACATCCTTCCACTGCAAATTTCCCAGATTTCCTAAAAAGAAACTCCACACTCCAAAATGGCAACTTTACAGTAAAGGGCAAAATCTTGACTGTCCTGGGGGAGCAAATCTGGGTGAGCCTTAGTCTCAGAAGCATTTCTGGGAGATAATGCAGCTTGTGACTATCACTTTCACACTTTTGACACGAACAGAATTGTAACAGAGTGTACCAGAGTTTTCTGCCTAAAGGCCCACCTGATAATAACCACATAGCATAGCTTCCCAGAAAACTACAGTCAACTTTTATTAATACACTTTTACCAAGAGAATTGGTTAAAGAAAAATTACAATATGTTCAAATTTAAACAAGAACGCTGTGAAGGCATCCCAAGAAACCTTTGTGGCTAGCCAGTGGCTATGTCTTAAACTGAAAATGTTTAATTAGCCTGACACTGCAACAATTTTATTTATACATGTGTACATTAATATACAGTCATTTATATCAGTATACGTAATATAACACTAATATGATTATGCATAATGTTTTTGGCCAACTACAAGCCTTCACCCAAGTACAGACCACTAGAGGGCGCTTTATGGCCCACAGGTTGAGAACCCCTGAACTACAGGTTTAATAGGACATGCATATGGGACCACTGTTACGGTTCTGCACATGTAGTTGTACAGAGAATAACCTTTAGGCCATGGTCATTCTTATCAGAAATGTTTGGACATGATCAGGACTCAAAGATAACTAATCCATTTGGCATGGATCCTCACCCCTGATCAAACAGATATGCCCTGCTTATAGACTGAATGTCCACATTATGGCCCCGAGATGCATATTTTGGGATGGATCTGCTGACTGAAGGATCCGCTGACTGAGGCGATTCTCTCACACAGGTTCAGATTTCTGTTGACAGTTCAATTATAAACATCAGCATAAAAGCATTCAGGCATCCCAATAATAAAGACTATTAACATGTTTATGTATTCCCACGTATCTATCTTGTTAGGATGTTGCTAGCATATAACTAATGTAGTCTGTGTACAGCTCAGATAAAGTTCTGTACACCAAGCCACTCAAAGCGTCATGGAGAGCAGGGAAATGTAGGTTTTGTGCACTAAAATTTCCAGGGAAATCTCATATTACGTTTGTCCTGTATTCAGGATGTGGACTTACCTTTTACAAAGGCATTGTTGTAGCTCACTCTCTCTTTCTCTTTCTCTCTCTCTCTCTCTCTCTCTTTCTCTGTCTCTGTCTCTCTCAAAATACTTTTTCTAGATCCATTTCTTCTTTTCTCTTTTTTTTCCAATACACACACACACACACACACACACACACCTACACACACACACACACACACACACACACACCTACACACACACACTCTCTCAAACACACACACGCACTTGCATACACACACACTCACACACACACACACACACACACACACCTACACACACACACTCTCTCAAACACACACACGCACTCGCATACACACACATGGAATTAGAGCAAGATGTTGCTGGAAGGTTAAGGCAACATAAATATGCGGACGGGGCAGTGGATGTGAGGACAGACGTATGTGTTTGTGAGAGAGAGGGGGGAGAGAGGGTAACAGAGAGGATAAGTGAGAGAGTGTTACTGTCCAGTGTATGTCCACTGTCCACTGTGCATCACCTTATCCACCTCTACAGTTAAAGTAGCTAAAGACACTGAAGTCTTTAGTTCAGTTACAGATACGCATCAGTGTTATTATCCCCACAAACCTGAACGTGTGACTCCACTGAGAGCTCCTCTCAGGCCCAAGTAGACACACTCAAGAGGAGATAATTCAAATGCATAATTCAAATGCTGAGATGTAGACAAAGCCATTCCGAGTGGTTTGACATGACGTGTGCATTATGGAGAAACTTATTGACTATCTTTACAGTGGTGTTGAGAGAAACCAGGGGTCCCCATGTGTAATTTACCATCCAAACCCACCAGTAAAGCTACACGGGTCTGCTCAGGTTTACATGTAGTGCTGATGATGGTCAAATAGTTGCTGTCATTTTGAGATGACACAGTCTGTCTAATTAATACTCCACCCTCCTCCCTCTTCATTGCTCTGCCTATTTATACACCAGTCATTGCTCATTCACCATCAAACTTCACCAAGAGCATCTCCAGCGATGGAAAGCAGCACCAATGTTACTCTTGTTTTGCTTTTATTTTAGTTTTCAGTTTTTTAGTTTTTAATGTTTTGAGCGTGTTTTCTTGCTGTGAGTGGGCAGTGCTTCCTCATCTGTTCATGTGTGGACTCAAGGCAGACTCGTTTTTAAAGTAAAACGCTTGTTTGCTCTTATTGATCAGGTCATGGTTCTCCTTTAAGTCATCTGGTTCTTGTCACAGGCACTGTGAACAGTTGAGGGACTTGATTTACAAGCTTCTTAAATTTTGCAGAGCTTTTGTAAACATCTGTTGATTTCTTCTATCTGTACCACTGTTATTCGATTAACTAGGGTGCTCTTGGTTCTCTGCATGTAACATGTTATGAGCTGAGGTGGTAGCGAGCAGCGCAGGGTGAAACTGGAGGAGTGGGACCCCTCTGCGGTAAAACCTATTCACAAATCTACACAAGGACACCTGTACCAAAACATCGTCATATTCAACTGTAACAATAACAAGCAACATTTAAATGCTGATGTCACGTAAAGGACCTACACCGCACATAGATCCTCACTCTCACACATGAGGAGCACACACTCGTTTAGCTTCTGGACTTAAAGACATAGTTGGACAAATAAAATCTAATTTACACACTTCACACTCAAATACAGGCAGTCGGCCGAGACCTGCTATCTGTCTGAAGTTTGTTTCTTTATAAAGCTAATGTAGCTAACAAGTCATGAAAGCTCATAACCCACCAATCAGCATCATGCCAGCTGCATGCCTGCATCATCTCAAGCCATGTCAAGTTATTTAGCAGTCTGTCATAGCTTGCCTGTCTTGTACACCTACACATTTGTTTCCACCAGTGTTTGCATTGTTGTTCCTTCACTGATTATTGTTCCCAGGTGTTTCTGTTCTTTTCTTGTTCACCCTGAGGCCCAGCCTGCTTGTGCAATGTTGCTATGACTCAAATTTTAAATGGCAAGCATAAGTGATTTAATAAAGAGTTCTATCCAGCTACTGCCATGCTATGAAGATTTTCAAAGTATTTTAGAGCCCATGTGATGATACCCATCACAGAATCATGTTTTCAGTACAGTACCATCTGAGGAGCCACTCAATCTTTTCCTTTGCCCACAGTTTTCTCTGCATTTCCTGAATTTTTTAATGATATTATGCAGCAAGAAGAATGAAGTACCTGAAGTTCCTGAACACTTGATCAGCTAATAGATTCAGTGGATGGATACATGTGTCAGTTCAGCTATAGAACCTAGTCTTGTCACTCTAAACATGACAACAGCAGTATAAACAATTACCCCGAAATGCAAACGAACAAAACTCACCTGTAAATGGTCTGATGGCATTAAAGAAGCAGCTTCAAATTTGTGAGAAATGCTGCCATATAAAAACTTTTAAATTCCAGGCCATCTCCAGATTAAACTGGGCAGACCACTACAATCCAGGACTATTCAGGAAGTTCCTGTATGGGTGGTACCAAGTATATACAGTACGAAGCACCATTTACAAGCAATTCACATCACTGACACCAGTAATATCACTCAGATCAGTGCACATATGACCACTTTGAATAAATCAAAGAGCAGCAAACAAAAAAAAAAGGAACAGCAAAGTGTAAAGCTCCAGTTTCCCTGAAAACAGGACATAACTGGACAATGGGCTGAGAACCAAAGATTAGAATCAGAGAGGAGTTGTAACATGTATATCAAGATGCAGGATTTTAAAGCTGCTCCAGACATTTATCTATATTACCTATATCACTTCAAACCTTAAAAATACACTTCTCATCAGATGATAGAAGAGAGAGACAGAGAGAGAGAGAGATAGAGATGGAAGTGATAGAGAGATACAGAGAAAAGAGAGAGAGAAGGAGAGATGGAAGAGAGATAGGGAGGAGACAGAATGATTAAAACAGAAAAAGAAGAAGAGATTGAAAAGGTAGAGGGCTACAGACAGAGAGAGATACATACAGAGAGGAAAGAGACAGAGCGGTAGAGATCAAAGAGAAATAGAGAGAGATGGAGGAGATAAAGATATACAGAGAGAGAGATGAGAGATGGAAGAGAGATAGGGAGGAGACAGAACGATTAAAACAGTAAGAGAAGGAGAGATGGAAAAGGTAGAGGGCTACAGACAGAGAGAGATACTTACAGAGAGGGAGAGAGGGAAGAGAGAGTGGTAGAGATTAAAGTGAGAAATGGAGAGATGGAGGATATAGAGATATACAGAGAGAGAGATGGAGGAGATGGAGAGATAGACAGAAAGAGAGATGGAAGAGAAAGTGATACAAACAGAGAGGAAGAGATGGAGCAGATGGAGATATACAGACAGAGAGGGAGAGATGGAAGAGACGGAGAGATACAGAGAGAAAGAGATGGAGCGGATAGAGATACAGACAGAGAGGGAGAGATGGAAGAGACGGAGAGATACAGAGAGAGAAAGATGGAAGAGACAGTGATACAGTCAGAGAGAGGAAGAGATGGAGAGATACAGAGAGAGAAAGATGGAAAAGACAGTGATACAGTCAGAGAGAGGAAGAGATGGAGAGATACAGACAGAGAGGGAGAGAGGAAGAGATGGAGAGATACAGAGAGAGAAAGATGGAAGAGACAGTGATACAGTCAGAGAGAGGAAGAGATGGAGAGATACAGACAGAGGGAGAGAGGAAGAGATGGAGAGATACAGAGAGAGAAAGATGGAAGAGACAGTGATACAGTCAGAGAGAGGAAGAGATGGAGAGATACAGACAGAGAGGGAGAGATGGAGAGATAAAGAGAGAGAAAGATGGTAGAGACAGTGATACAGTCAGAGAGAGGAAGAGATGGAGAGATACAGACAGAGAAAGAGATGGAGGAGAGGGGGAGGGTTGGTAGAGACTGAAGAGGATAATGTAAGCGTTCTTTTTTGGCTTAACACCCAGACGATGATGTCATCGCGCTGCGTGATTGGTGGAGAGTTTTAACTGCAGACGGTCGTTAGAGCCACTTAACGAGATGACATCACTCATTAATCGTCCGGACACACGGAGTCTGTCTGATCTTCAGCTGCTCTTGAGTCGTACCTGATCACTCAGTGTCTTCCTGGCGAGACAGACGAGTGTGAGCGTGTAGGGAACGAAACACACACTCATCCCACAGTCTCCTCATATTAGGGGAGCTGATAAACGTCTGTGGAGGACGAAGGAGAATCACCGGACACTGAGGAATAGAGTCACCCTCAGAAGTGCTTTCAAAGAGGCAGATTATAAGAGTGGCACAAAGGAGTGCGCTGCAGTGCGAGCGTAAGAGTGTGTAAGAGTGTTAAGTGTGGAGATTCCTGTCTGCTCTCCGCTTTATACACTAATCCTCTAAAGATGACCTGCTTTATATCAGCTCACCTGTTAGTACCCAGAGTTACCTCACCTCACAGACAGAGAGAGCGAGAGAGCGAGAGAGAGAGAGGCACAGTAAGAGAGAGAAACAGAGAGAGAGAAAGTGAGGGAGAACAAGTGACAATGAGAGACAGACAATAAGAGTGAAGAATGGCAATAGAGGGAGATAGACAGACAGACAGAGGGAGAGAAAGAGGTACAGTAAGAAGGAAAGGTAAAGAAAGAGGGAGATTGACAGAGAAAATAGGGGTAGAAAAGACAAAAAAGAAATAAAGATAGGGTGTGAGTGTGTGAGGGAAAGAAACAGGAAAATATAGGGGAGAGAATGATAGAAAGAGAGAGACGGGTAAAGGGAGGGCAAAACGGTACAGTGAGAAAGAGAGCGTGATATAGGAAAGCGAGGTAGGATAAAGAGAAAGTTCTAGAGGTGAGAGGGAGAGAGAGTATTGATAAAGAGAGAGGTAGGAGTGAATATTCTGAATGCTGATACGTGTGTTTCCACCTGATGATGTAAAACAGTCTCTGATTCGTGATTCAGTGAACACTCTAATCATCTGTAGTCTGATCTGTTTACTCTTCTACCATGGAGTGATTTCTCTTTCAGTATTAAATGTGCACTAAAGGTCAAGACTGTTTCATGTTTCATTTCTCTCTCTCTCTCTCTCTCTCTCTCTCTCTCTCTCTGTGTCTCTTTCTCTGTCTCTCTGTCTCTTTCTCTCTCTCTCTCTCTCTCTCTCTCTCTCTCTCTCTCTCTCTCTCTCTCTCTGTGTCTCTTTCTCTGTCTCTCTGTCTCTTTCTCTCTCTCTCTCTCTCTCTCTCTCTCTCTCTCTCTCTCTCTCTGTGTCTCTTTCTCTCTCTCTGTCTCTTTCTCTCTCTCTGTCTCTCTTTCTCTGTCTCTTTCTCTCTCTCTCTGTCTCTCTCTCTCTCTCTGTCTCTCTCTCTGTCTCTCTTTCTCTGTCTCTCTCTGTCTCTTTCTCTGTCTCTCTGTCTCTCTCTCTGTCTCTCTTTCTCTGTCTCTTTCTCTCTCTCTCTTTCTCTGTCTCTCTCTGTCTCTTTCTCTGTCTCTCTCTGTCTCTGTCTTTCTCTCTGTCTCTCTGTCTCTCTCTCTCTCTTTCTCTGTCTCTCTCAGTGGTGTGTGGGCCGAGGTTCTCTCAGGAACCGGCTGATCAGTCGGTGGTTTTGGGCGAGCGAGTGGTGTTGAGCTGTGTGGTGTTTAACTACACCGGCATCGTCCAGTGGACCAAAGACGGACTCGCACTGGGAATCGGAGAGGACCTGAGGGGTTAGAATACACGCACACACGCACACACACGCACACACACACACACACACACACACACACACACACACACACACACACACACACAGAGTACATACTACATTTACACACACACACACACACACACACACACACAGAGTATATACTACATTTACACACACACACACACACACACACACACACACACACAGAGTACATACTACATTTACACACACACACACACACACACACACACACACACAGAGTACATACTACATTTACACACACACAAAATATACAGCATTAACCCCTACATGCACACACACAACATACATTTACCCACACACGCACACACTAGATAAAACATTTACCCCCCACACACACAAAGACACACACACACAATAAACATTTATACACACACCACATATGACATTTACACACACACACACACTACATACAACATTTACACACATACAATATAACATTTATACACACACTACATACAACATTTACACACACACACTACATACATTCACACACACATACAATACAACATTTATACACACACACACACAATACATACAACAATTATACATAGCACAATACATATAACATTTATACACACACTACATACATGCAACATTTATACATACACACACACAATACATACAACATTTACACACGTCCAGTTTATCGGATCCAATTACCCTACAGGTGCACTCTGTAGTTGTAGAATTACCCTGGATTGTGGTCTGTGTGTGTCTCTGCATTATTTGTTTACCCTGTCCCTCGGTGGTCACAGCTCCCACAGTAGAGGTGTCCACTCACTGTTCACTCCATTAGATACTCCTACCATGTTTGTCCACCTTGTAAACATAAAGTCAGAAGTGATAGAAGTGCTGCTTTGTCTGATCCACCATCTAAATATTATCTGGTTGTTGGTGGTCCTGTGTGGGTCTTAATCAACCAACAGGGGAATGGCAATGATCTTAACCTTACCCTAACAATAACCCTAATACTAAACCCTAATCTTAACCTTACTCCTACCATACCCTTACCCTAACCCTGATCTTAACCTTACCCTAACAATAACCCTAATACTAAACCCTAATCTTAACCTTACTCCTACCATACCCTTACCCTAACCCTGATCTTAACCTTACCCTAACAATAACCCTAATACTAAACCCTAATCTTAACCTTACTCCTACCATACCCTTACCCTAACCCTGATCTTAACCTTACTCCTACCATACCCTTACCCTAACCCTGATCTTAACCTTACTCTAACAATAACCCTAATACTAAACCCTAATCTTAACCTTACTCCTACCATACCCTTACCCTAACCCTGATCTTAACCTTACTCCTACCATACCCTTACCCTAACCCTGATCTTAACCTTACCCTAACAATAACCCTGATCCTAAACCCTAATCTTAACCTTACTCCTACCATACCCTTACCCTAACCCTGATCTTAACCTTACCCTAACAATAACCCTAATACTAAACCCTAATCTTAACCTTACTCCTACCATACCCTTACCCTAATCTTAACCTTACCCTAACCCTGATCCTTAACCCTTACCTTACCCTACAAATCATAACCCTTACCCTAACCCTGATCTTAACCTTACCCTAACAATAACCCTGATCCTAAACCCTAATCTTAACCTTACTCCTACCATACCCTTACCCTAACCCTAATCTTAACCTTACTCCTACCATACCCTTACCCTAACCCTGATCTTAACCTTACCCTAACAATAACCTACTACCCCCTATACCTAACCCTAATCTTAACCTTACTCCTACCATACCCTTACCCTAACCCTGATCTTAACTTTACCCTAACAATAACCCTAATACTAAACCCTAATCTTAACCTTACTCCTACCATACCCTTACCCTAACCCTGATCTTAACCTTACCCTAACAATAACCCTAACCCTAATCCCTAACCCTAACACCCTTACCCTAACCCTTAACCCCTCCTACCCCCTACTTAACCTTACTTACCCTTACCCTAACCCTGATCTTAACCTTACCCCCTAATATAAAACCCTAACAATAACCCTAATACTAAACCCTAATCTTAACCTTACTTACCCTACCATACCCTTACCCTAACCCTGATCTGATCCTACTAACCCTTACCCTAACCCTAACCAATAACCCTAAAATACCCTAAAAAACCCTAATCTTAACCTTACTCCTACCATACCCTTACCCTAACCCTGATCTTAACCTTACCCTAACAATAACCCTAATACTAAACCCTAATCTTAACCTTACTCCTACCATACCCTTACCCTAACCCTGATCTTAACCTTACCCTAACAATAACCCTAATACTAAACCCTAATCTTAACCTTACTCCTACCATACCCTTACCCTAACCCTAACCTGATCCTTAACCCTTACCCTAACCCTAATCTTAATCTTACCCTAACAATAACCCTAACCCTAACCCTTACCCTAACTCCTACCATACCCTTACCCTAACCCTGATCTTAACCTTACCCTTACCCTAATACTAAACCCTAACCCTACCATACTAAACCCTAAACCCTAATCTTAACCTTACTCCTACCATACCCTTACCCTAACCCTGATCTTAACTTTACTCCTACCATACCCTTACCCTAACCCTGATCTTAACCTTACTCCTACCATACCCTTACCCTAACCCTGATCTTAACCTTACCCTAACAATAACCCTAATACTAAACCCTAATCTTAACCTTACTCCTACCATACCCTTACCCTAATCTTAACCTTACTCCTACCATACCCTTACCCTAACCCTAATCCTAACCTTACTCCTACCATACCCTTACCCTAACCCTGATCTTAACCTTACCCTAACAATAACCCTAATACTAAACCCTAATCTTAACCTTACTCTAACAATAACCCTAATACTAAACCCTAATCTTAACCTTACTCCTACCATACCCTTACCCTAACCCTGATCTTAACCTTACCCTAACAATAACCCTGATCCTAAACCCTAATCTTAACCTTACTCCTACCATACCCTTACCCTAACCCTGATCTTAACCTTACCCTAACAATAACCCTGATCCTAAACCAACCCTAACCCTTACCCTAACTCCTACCATACCCTTACCCTAACCCTGATCTTAACCTTACTCTAACAATAACCCTAATACTAAACCCTAATCTTAACCTTACTCCTACCATACCCTTACCCTAACCCTGATCTTAACCTTACCCTAACCAACCTAATCAACCCTTTAATGATGTACATTGTGGGAACCAGCGGTGTGAGTAAAATTCAGAGTGTGGCATAAACCAGGTGCACACACACACATACACACACACACACACACACACACACACACACACACACACTAGGACTTACTACCTTTACCTGCTATTTTTGCATTACTGCAGTCAAATCCAAACCTAACTCTAACCTTAGCTTCAGCTATCAAAAGCCAGTCTTTCTTCTGTTTTATTTTTTTAAATAGATTGATTTGTGGTCAAACCAGCACATGCTTAGGTGACGAAAATGTAATTTTGTCCTTTGAGGACATGTAGTCATTACAAGCACAGCCCTGAAGTGCACACACATGTACACATACCCATACACCTAAAAACCCTGCCTGCATACACATACTATATATTCATACATGCATGTGTAATCTGCATACACACACACACACACACAGGCACACACAACCTCGGTGCAGAGTGCCTTTACATACACACACTTATGCAAATCATTTTCCCCCCACCACACACCCACACCCACACCCACACACATTGTACACCTACAAAACGCATACAATGCTTTCACACATACATACATCATTTGCAGACACATACAGTCATAGACCTACAGTATCGACACGCACACACACACACACACACACACACACACACACACACACACACAGTGCATACACAAACATACACATATAACGCCCACTGCGATTACCTCCTGTACATCTCATCCAACATTTCCCTTTTTCCCTCCCTTTCTTTCTTTCTTTCTTTCCCTCTTTTCCCACCTTTCTGTCTCCCATTTCATTTCATCCTTCCATCTTTTCTTTCTTTGTCCTTTTTGCTGTGTCCTTACAGTCTCTCTCTCTTACTTCAGCCCTCTAATCATAATGAAAATGGATGTTTCTGACACACACCTATAGACCTGTGTACGCACACACACACACACACACACAGGTTAGCTATCTGCGCGGATTGGTTGAGCTAAAGGATGATGTAATCGTTGCCAATACTTTGGTGCCCCCCCTTTCAGATCAATGATGTCATAATGTGTGTGTGTGTGCGTGTGTGTGAGGGGAGCACGCGAACAGAATGTCAATGTGTTGGAAGGTCAGGGTGCCCTCTGCTGGAAAGAGCATGATATTACATGCTGCAGTAGACATAACTCTCTCTGTGATGGAGAAGATAGTGTCATGTAGAAATGCGTGTGTGTGTTGTGCGTGTTATGATGTGACAGTGTCGTGTTTGCTGTGTGTATCTGTGGTACTATGTGTTATGTAGCATTAATGTGGGCCAACATTATTTATTAGACATATAACAATGCAGCAAATTGTATTGTATTGTTTCATTGCACTAAAAGGGCTACCATGTTAGCATGTGGCTGGTGTGTTAGTGGCTAATGTGGCTGTGGCTGGAGTGTAGTTCTAGAACAGCTTAGCTTTTTAGATGTTGTACGTTAGGAATGGTGAACATACTTGCTCACTACTCTAATAATATGAAAATTAGACATTAACATTAAAATAAGGCACATTTTCAGCCACTCTTAATTTTACTGCACCAAAAAAGTAACGCCACTATATCAAATCCAGATGACTTAATTTTGTGAATCGTTTCCCATTATTATTTCTCAAGTAAAACTAATGAATGCATTTTAATGTACTAAAAATGTACTTTAATATCAGCAAGTACATTTTAAGCATGTTGCTGTTATGCATGCTAAATACAAGTGCAATATGTACATTATAATTACATTACATTACAAATGTAATAACAACAAATGCATTTTTCTTTAATACTGTCTTTTAATATAACTTACTTAATATAAGTGTACTTACCAGGTAAGATTGATGTTCTTATAAATATAAATAGTATTTCAAATACTAATAATGTACTTTAATATGTACTTTCTTAGTACTTTCACTTTTTTCCTTTTATATGAACTGCTTTTCTGTGAATAAATATTGATTGATTAATTAATTATCATCTTAGCAGTGTGTCAGAGTAGTACAGTTAGCTCTTAAGTACAGTTAGCTCTATTTAAGTCATTTTTAACAGCACTAATGTTGATATTTAGTGTTCTAAATACAAAGTATTTGTAAATAGCACACTTTCAGTACATTAATCATAAGTTCAAAGAAGTGAAATACGTTTATATAAATATATAATTATTATGCATGTTTAACATATACTTAATATATAGTATAATATACACCTCAGTGTGCTTTTTACTCCTGGGTTAACACTGTTTATTGTTGTAATATATATAAATATGTTTCCATATTTATTGTTTTATATTTTTATGTTTTTTAAATATTTAAACACCCCTAGTCAGTGACATGTTTTTAATCTCTTTAGTGAAAATAAGTTAGCACATCTATGGAGAATTGCATTTTAATATAATATTCCTGTAAATATCTGATGACTGTATGCAGTAGATAAACTTGATAAAATGGCAGGTTAGTGAAACTAGGCATGTGTGTGTGTTTTACAGCGTGGCCTCGTTACCGTGTGCTGCGGATAGTGGATGTTGGTCAGTATAATCTGGAGATTTCCTCATCGGAGCTGTCGGATGACTCTCTGTATGAGTGCCAGGCCACTGAAGCTGCTCTTCGCTCCAGAAGAGCCAAACTCACCGTGCTCAGTAAGAACTCACTTTACATTCACTCTGCATGTGTGCAATCAGCCTTTCCATGCTCTGCCCATGTAGTTTGGCTGGAGTTACAGTACGACACTATATCTCTTTAGCAGTACTGACTAAAATAGGGTTAGAATTACAGGATTTAGTAAACATACACCAATCAGCCTTGTTACGTAAGACTGGTGTGGTGCACTTGCCCTCCTACAATTGACTTTTTAAGCCTTTAATTAAGGAAAGAAAACATTTATGTTCATTGTGTTCATACTTTCTTGGTAGTTCCTCCTGATGATCCGGTGATAGAAGGAGCTCCAGAGATTCTGCTGATGGCTGGAGTTTCCTATAACCTGACATGTGCGTCCCGAGGAGCCAAACCACTGTCTACTATAGAGTGGTACAAAGATGGAGTGATAGTGGAAGGAGCCCATACTAGCACGGTGAGTGTATACACACACACACAAATTATACACATAATAAACATTAAACACCACTTTATGTTCTTTATTTTTAAGGAAACATGTTGTTGGGTAGTGGACTTTACAAATAATAAATATCAATGAATAGTAGTAACCTTTTTAATAGGAATAAAAATGTGTTCTATATTATACATTGTTATGCTCTTAATACAGCATTTTGGAATCAAAACAGTCTGCAAAATTCTTCAGTCTACATCAAAGGGAGAACCATTTTTCTTAGCATCCTGAAAAACAAGAATTCCAGCCCTTTTCTCTGGTGACATCATCTTCTAACACAGTCCTTATTTACCGACAGGCTTTGCACATCCAGAGACAACACTAGAACACTTACAGAACTGAAAAACTCAGAGAGCTGAAACACTTAGAGAACTAAAACACTTAGAGAGGTAAAACACTCAGAGAACTAAAACACTCAGAGACCTAAAACACTCAGAGAGCCTAAACACTCAGAGAGCTAGAACACTCAGAGAACTAAAACACTCAGAGAGCCTAAACACTCAGAGAGCTAAAACACTCAGAGAGCCTAAACACTCTGAGACCTAAAACACTTAGAGAGGTAAAACACTCAGAGAGATTAAACACTCAGAGAGCTAAAACACTCAGAGAGCCTAAACACCCAGAGAGCTAAAACACTCAGAGAGCCTAAACACTCAGAGAGATAAAACACTCAAAGCTGAAACACTCAGAGAACTAAAACACTTAGAGAGGTAAAACACACAGAGAACTAAAACACTTAGAGAACTAAAACACTTAGAGAGGTAAAACACACAGAGAACTAAAACACTTAGAGAGGTAAAACACTCAGAGAACTAAAACAGGTAAAACACTCAGAGAGTGTTTTAACATCAAGTCCTCTTCGAAATGTGAAGCCTAAAGACACAAGAGCTCTAACTGAGCATTGCAGACAGAGGGCGAATACAGATGTACAGTGTGAGAACATTGTGTTTTGTAAAAACTGAAGGCTGTAAATATATTCTAGTAGAGCCCAAAACTCATGTGACAACGTGCACACATGAAATTGTCTTTTTTGTAGATAATGGTTGTTTAAGTCCTAATCTTAATCTTGAAACATGCATATTTCAACGAATGCATCTGTATCTACATCTCTTTCTCTCTCTCTCTCTCTCTCTCTCTCTCTCTCTCTCTTTCTCTCTCTCTCTCTCTCTCTCTCTCTCTCTCAGGAGGTGTTACCTGACAGGAAGCGTGTGACCACTCGTAGTTTTCTGCCTATCCAGCCAGTGGATACAGACACTGGGCGAAACTTCACCTGTGTGGCTTCTAATTTGGCCGTGCCCTCGGGCAAACGGGCCACCATCACACTCAATGTCCACCGTGAGTCGCTGTTTGTGAGCTTGTTAATGTGTGTGCATCTACAAAACAGCGGCTTTAATGCAAAAAACTTTCTTTCCTTTCAGGATGAAATGTTCCAACAGTGTAGAGGGCAGCTGAGAGTTCATACAATACTCTTTCCCTTCTCAGGTCCTGTGTGTGTGTGTCTGTCCAGAGGCAGACTGATGCCAGTTTTCTCATGGGAAACCCTCTCTCATCATCCACACTCACACTAATGTGGACACTAATGAGCCCTGCTAACTCTGTAGTGCAGCTACAGATGAATTTGAGCTGGACATTCTGCCATAACATGGTGAAACCTTCATGCAGCTTGTTGCATACTGTGAATTCCCTTTAACAGAATTACAAAACGTTGCATGCAACACTTGCAGTTACTTTGCTAGACCACCAGTATTCCAATTACATTATTACTGCAACTAATTACACTGGCATAGAAAAAGTCATGGAATAGGAGGAAATAAATTGCTTACGTAGTGATGTTAACTCAATAGAAGGTTTGGGATGCCAGTGTGCTCATGGCAAGGCGACGTTTGAAGGAGGCATGATAGTGGAATGCCTTGTTTGGGCTTATATTGGGTAAACATCACACATTACACAGTTCACATTTAATTATTTTCTGTTTCTCTCTTTCTCTCTAGATGCCCCCACTGTTTTATTATCAATCTCACCACGTTCTGTTCTAGAAGGGGAGAGAGTAACGTTTACCTGCCAAGCTACAGCAAACCCTCCCGTCATGGGCTACAGGTGAGTATGTGTAACTGTTATTACTGTCATTCTTCTTCACTTACTTTATTGTCAGACTATTTACCTGCATTAATGTTGTAATTATACAGCAATTAATAACATATTGTAATGGATTATACAGTTAGTTAGATAATTAAGTATTTACCCACACATTTGCTGTTACTCCGCTAGACAGTCAGAATTCCAGTTACTATGATTAATTACACTGATACAGCAAAAGTGGTGGTAAGGTACAGGCGGGAGGGGTTGGGTGGTAAGGTAGAAGATGGGAAGGGGTTATCATGATACGGTAGGATAGGAGGATAGGAGGGCTAGGGATGATAAGGTAGAGGATGGGGAGGGGTTGGGCGGTAAAGTAAAAGATGTGGAGGGGTTGGGTGGTAAGGTAGAAGATGGGCAGGGGAGGGGTCAAGGGTGGTAAGGTAGAAGATTGGGAGGGGATGAGCGGTAAGGTAAAAGATAGGGAAGAGTCAAGTTGATAAGGTAGAAGAGGGGGAGGGGTCAAGGGTGGTAAGGTAGAAGATAGGAAGGGGTCAGGGGTGGTAAGGTAGAAGATAGGAAGGGGTCAGGGGTGGTAAGGTAGAAGATGGGAAGAGTCAAGTTGATAAGGTAGAAGAGGGGGAGGGGTCAGGGATGGTAAGGTAGAAGATAGAGAGGGGTCAGGGGTGGTAAGGTAGAAGATGGGGAGGGGTCAGCGGTGGTAAGGTAGAAGATAGGGAGGGGTCAGGGGTGGTAAGGTAGAAGATAGGGAGGGGTCAGGGGTGGTAAGGTAGAAGATAGGGAGGGGTCAGGGGTGGTAAGGTAGAAGATAGGGAGGGGTCAGGGGTGGTAAGGTAGAGGATGGGGAGTGGTTGGGTAGTAATGTAGAAGATGGGGAGGAGTTGGGGTGGTAAGGTAGTAGATGGGAAGAGTCAAGGTGGTAAGGTAGAAGATGGGGAGGGGTCAGAGGTGGTAAGGTAGTAGATGGGAAGAGTCAAGGTGATAAGGTAGAAGATTGGGAGGGGTCAGAGGTTGTAAGGTAGAGGATGTGGAGGGTTCAGGGGTGGTAAGGTAGAGGATGTGGAGGGTTCAGGGCTGGTAAGGTAGAAGATAGGGAGGGGTCAGGGGTTGTAAAGTAGATGATGGGGAGGGGTTGGGTGGTAAGGTAGAAGATGGGAAGAGTCAAGTTGATAAGGTAGAAGAGGGGGAGGGGTCAGGGGTCAGGGGTGGTAAGGTAGAAGATAGGGAGGGGTCAGGGATGGTAAGGTAGAGGATGGGGAGGGGTTGGGTGGTAAGGTAGAAGATGGGGAGTGGTTGGGTAGTAATGTAGAAGATGGGGAGGAGTTGGGGTGGTAAGGTAGAAGATGGGGAGTGGTTGGGTAGTAATGTAGAAGATAGGGAGGGGTCAGGGGTGGTAAGGTAGAAGATGGGGAGGGCTCAGAGGTGGTAAGGTAGTAGATGGGAAGAGTCAAGGTGGTAAGGTAGAAGATGGGGAGGGGTCAGAGGTGGTAAGGTAGAGGATGTGGAGGGTTCAGGGGTGGTAAGGTAGAGGATGTGGAGGGTTCAGGGCTGGTAAGGTAGAAGATAGGGAGAGGTCAGGGGTGGTAAGGTAGAAGATGGGGAGGGGTCAGGGGTGATAAGGTAGAGGATGTGGAGGGTTCAGGGCTGGTAAGGTAGAAGATAGGGAGGGGTCAGAGGTGGTAAGGTAGAGGATGGGGTGGGGTTGGTGGTAAGGCAGAAGATGGGGAGGGGTTGTATGGTTAGGAATGAAAATAATAACGTTGTGTGTGTGCGTTTAGGTGGGCTAAAGGTGGAGTCATCCTGGAGGGAGCGAGAGAGAGTGTGTTTGTGACTACGGCTGATCACTCATTCTTCACTGAGCCTGTTTCCTGTCAGGTGTTTAACGCTGTGGGAAGCACCAACGTCAGCATACTAGTGGACGTACACTGTATGTATCTCTCTCCTTCTCTATATCTATTTATACAGTACACTACATATCTACATGTACAGGTGTGTGCAAGTTCACATATCGTCTATAGAGAACACACTAATGCACATTTTATAGCATAATTACTGTTTATTATATTTTTTACACACGTATTTATATGTATATATATTATATATATTTACACACGTGGACAAAATTGTTGGTAGCCCTCTGTTAATGAAAGAAAAACCCTATGAAAAAAAAAAATTCTATGAAAATGAACAACTGAAAGTCAGACATAGCTTTTCAACCATGCTTCAACAGAATTATTAAAAAAAAATTATAGAGATATGCCTGGACAGAAATGATGGTACCCTTAATTTAATATTTTGTTGCACAACATTTTGAGGCAACTACTGCAATCAAACGATTCCTGTATCTGTCAATGAGACTCCTACATCTCTCAGCAGGTATTTTGGCACACTCCTCATGAGCAAACTGCTCCAGTTGTTTTCCAGACGGCATGTTTCAGCTCCTTCCAAAGATGCTCAATAGGATTTAGGTCAGGGCTCATAGAAGGCCCTTCAGAATAGTCCAGTGTTTTCCTCATAGCCATTTATGGGACAGTAGTTTTGTGTGTTTTGGGTCATTATCCTGTTGTAAGACCCATGACCTGCGACTGAGACCGAGTTTTCTGACACTGGGCAGCACATTTCTCTCTAGAATTCCTTGATAGACTTGAAATTTTATCGTACCCTGCACAGATTTAAGACACCCTGTGCCAGATGCAGCAAAGCAGCCCCAGAACATAACAGAGCCTCCTCCATGTTTCACAGTAGGGACAGTGTTCTTTTCTTGATATGCTTCATTTTTCCGTCTGTGAACATAGAGCTGATGTGCCTTGCCAAAAAGTTCCATTTTTGTCTCATCTGTCCATAGGACTTTCCCCCAGAAGCTTTGTGGCTTGTCAACATGTAGTTTGGCAAATTCCAGTCTGGCTTTTTTATGTTATGTTTTTAACAATGGTGTCCTCCTTGGTCGTCTCCCTTTAAGTCCACTTTAGCTCAAACATCGACGGATGGTGCGATCTGACACTGATGTTCTTTGAGCTTGAAGTTCACCTTTAATCTCTTTAGAAGTTTTTCTTGGCTCTTTTGTTAGATGGTCTTATAACCTTTACCTTTAACATGCTTGTCTATAACTTTCTTTCTAATTTTTTAAAATAATTCTGTTGAAGCATGGTTGAAAAGCAATATCTGACTTCCATGTGTTCATTTTCATAGAATTGTTATTTATTATTACTTTTGTCAGATTAAAGTTATTTCTGTTACCATTGTGGGTTTTTCTTTCATTAACCGAGGGGTACCAACAATTTTGTCCACGTGTGTATCTTAGGGCCAGCAAATACATAGTAAATTACCTCTCCAATTAGCCTAAAATGTCTTTAATAGTGTTCTCTGGCTTTTTGTATCTGTTTATCTGTTAACCTGTTAAACTATTAATTTCTCTATCTGTTGATCTTTCCATTCATCCATCTGGTGAACTGTCTAGTTATCCACAAGCTTATCTTCCCAGCCTTTCATCCATTCATCTATTAATACAAAGATTTACTTAGTCAAACATTCAGCCATTCAACCATTCATCTAGCTTTTGATCTGCCACTCCATCTATCAGGGGTTCTGTCTATCTATCCTTCCATTGATCTGTACATGCATCTGCTCACTCACTCATTCATCTTCTTCTATTTTATTACATCTGTCCACTTCTTTCAAAGTTTCAGACTGAAGTGTTGGTGTAAACTAAGTATTTCTCTAATCAGTCAGTAAAGATCTAAGAAGCACGTAGCCTCATTCAGTGTCTGCTGAAAGAAATCTGCTTAAAGTCACTTCAGCGTTATTATCAGGGTTTTCCATGATTAAGCACAGTACCCTGTAATAGTTACAATCCTTTTCTATTCCTTTCTTGCTATAATCCTCATCATGGAGCATAAGGAGCTTATTTCATCCCGAGTTCTATAGATTTTCTGCTCCTCTGTAGCCTGAACTTCTTTCTGTTTACATCTATTTAAATTTTATTTTGTTCTAGATGTTTATTTTTTAAATTTTCTCTCCCTCTCTCTCTATCTTCTTCTCTTTGCTTCAGTTACATCTCCACTAATCCCCCTCCTGTCTCTCACACAGTGTTTCACAGTTTTACAGTTTTGTTTTTGTTTTGGGTTTTTCTGTCCAGTTGGTCCAATCCTAGTGGTGGAGCCAAGGCCAGTGACGGTGGATGTGGACTCTGATGTCACTCTGAACTGTAAATGGGCAGGAAATCCTCCTCTTACACTCACCTGGACGAAGAAAGGCTCCAGTATGGTATGAGCGCTCTCATACACATAAGTATTACAGACTAAATAACTCTACAGTGCCCCCTTCCATGTTCCTGGAGCACTTCTGTCCTACGTGTCCGTACTCCTGATCTCACATATCCTGAGTTCCTGAGTTTTAATGGGTGTATTAAACATGAGATCAGGACAGGGCACTCCAGAACCAAGTCCGAGATTTACTGTACAGGTCCTTACAGTACACTACAGTACTGGAAATCATTTACAGTTATGTAATTTATGATAAGAAGTGCTTTTGTATATACAGTGGGGAAAATAAGTATTTAGTCAGTCACCAATTGTGCAAGTTGTCCCACTTAAAAAGATGAGAGAGGCCTGTAATTGACATCATAGGTAGACCTCAACTATGAGAGACAAAATGTGGAAAAAAATTGAGAAAGTCATTTTGTCTGATTTTTAAAGAATTTATTTGCAAATAATGGTGGAAAATAAGTATTTGGTCAATAACAAACAAGCAAGATTTCTGGCTGTCACAGACCTGTAACTTCTTTTTTAAGAGGCTCCTCTTTCCCCCACTCATTACCTGTATTAATGGCACCTGTTTGAAGTCGTTAACAGTATAAAAGACACCTGCCTACAACCTCAAACACTCACACTCCAAACTCCACTATGGTGAAGACGAAAGAGCTGTCGGAGGACACCAGAAACCGAACTGTAGACCTGCACCAGGCTGGGAAGACTGAATCTGCAATAGGCAAGCAGCTTGATGTGAAGAAATCTACTGTGGGAGCAATAATCAGAAAATGGAAGACCTACAAGACCACTACTAATCTCCCTCGATCTTGGGGCTCCACGCAAGATCTCAGCCCGTGGGGTCAAAATGATCACAAGAAACGGTAAGGAAAAATCCCAGAACCACAAGGGGGGATCTAGTGAATGACCTGCAGGAAGCTGGGACCAACGTTACAAAGGCTACCATCAGCAACACACTACGACGCCAGGGCCAGGGCTCAGATCTTGCAGTGCCAGACGTGTCCCCCTGCTTAAGCCAGTCCATATCCAGGCACGTCTGAAGTTTGCTAGAGAGCATTTGGATGTTCCAGAAGAGTATTGGGAGAAATGTCATATGGTCAGATGAAACCAAAGTTAGAACTATTTGGTAAAAACACAACTCGTCGTGTTTGGAGGAAAGTGAATGCGGAGTTGCATCCAAACTAAGAACACCATACCAACTGTGAAGCATGGGGGTGGGCAACATCATGCTTTGCCTCTGCAAAGGGACCAGGACAACTGGTCCCCGTGTACATGAAAGAATGAATGGGGCCATGTATTGTGAGATTTTGGGTGCAAACCTCCTTCCATCAGCAAGGGCAATGAAGATGAAACGTGGCTGGGTCTTTCAGCATGACAATGATCCCAAGCACACTGCCAGGGCAACAAAGGAGTGGCTTCGTAAGAAACATTTCAAAGTCCTGGAGTGGCCTAGCCAGTCTCCCGATCTCAACCCCATCGAAAACCTTTGGAGGGAGTTGAAAGTCCGTGTTGCCCGCCGACAGCCCCAAAACATCACTGCTCTAGAGGAGATCTGCATGGAGGAATGGGCCAACATACCAGCAACAGTGTGTGCCAACCTTGTGAAGACTTACAGAAAACGTTTGACCTCTGTCATTGCCAACAAAGGATATACAACAAAGTATTGAGATGAACTTTTGTTATTGACCAAATACTTATTTTCCACCATTATTTGCAAATAAATTCTTTAAAAATCAGACAAAATGACTTTCTCAATTTTTTTCCACATTTTGTCTCTCATAGTTGAGGTCTACCTATGATGTCAATTACAGGCCTCTCTCATCTTTTTAAGTGGGACAACTTGCACAATTGGTGACTGACTAAATACTTATTTTCCCCACTGTAGAAGGTTACAATTCATTAATCATTACTATTAGCACTCCTAAAGATCAGGTCCAGTACATCTATCCTGCATTTGCATTTCCTGTTGTAACTGTGTATATCACTGAACATCTAACAGTAATTCTCTCCCTCTTTTTAGGTTCTCAGTAATAACAATCAGTTGTACCTGAAGTCAGTGAGTCAGGCGGATGCAGGGCAGTATGTTTGTAAAGCCATCGTGCCCAGGATTGGAGTTGGGGAGACAGAGGTGACACTCACTGTCAATGGTAAGTACAATGCACACACACACACACACACACACACACACACACACACACACACACACACACACACACACACACACACAGACACAGGCACACACACAAGCATTTTCTGTTGATTTTTGTAATACTGTAGTCAAAGTAATACTACACTTGTGCCTAGGTCAATCACTATTCTTAACCTGCAGATACAACATGCATTTTACTGCTCTTTTTTTGCCTTTGCAAAAATGAAATTGGTGGTGAAAACAATACATGCTCAAATGCAGCAAGTCATCATGCTGTCCTTGGAAGGATATATGTGACAAAGATAGCAATACACACACACACACACACACACACACACATTATTTATGCATACTAGTTTTCACAAATGCAAACACTGACACCTACTAAGATAGGCAATAGAAGTGAATAGTCACCCAAAGTCTAAATAAATCCTCAAATGTCTCAGCCCTTTGAATCTAGAATGGCTATATATTGGTTATGAGTACATATGCTTCAATATAGAAACAGAAATCCTGCATGTAATTTCACCACAGTATTCAGTTGCAAAATTTTTTGTAATGTAAGTCATACTGCATCCTAAGTAGTTTCAGTTAAGATATTGGAAGAGATAGTATTGGATATTGGATATCCTAGATATTGGACAGTTTGATGTTGTGTTAATATACATTACCTGTTTCTTCCGTAAAGCGGAATTTGCATTTCTCCTCTCTGGCACTCTATGTTCACCTCTGCTAAATCATGATCACTTGACATGCCATCAATCCAAGATACCAGTTGCCCAGTCACATCTACTTGTTTCATATACTTCTGCATTCACTTGTAGAATTAACGCTGTAATTGATTTCACAGTCTGGTTTAATATGGGTGGACAGACCAATACAATCGGTTCAAAATTGCTTAGAAAAAAACTTCCATTGCGAGTTAAAGCTGTTTTATCCTCCTGTAAAGTTATTTCTTTTAAGCTGGACTGCATAATTCCATAACTGCTAATAGTTTGATGTTGAGCACTTGTATTCAAGAGCAAAGCATTAAGGTAAAGAAAAGCCTTCTATAAGTAGCTATGTGTAAACCTTTGGCTGGTAGTGTGTATTGTGTACTGGCATTCGGCCTAAAAGTACCAAGATATGATTTCTTGGTCCAGCCCTAAGGCACAGCCCTAATCCTTTACAACACTGACAAATCTGTGTGTTCTGTGTTCAAATCTGTTTTTTAAAGAACCTCGTAAAAACGTCTAAAAGTAATACAGAAAATCATTTTTTTACACAATTTTCCATGTATTCAAAATGATGTCAATTAGCAGAGACATATGTGGAATCTGGATTTTCCTTCTGGAACTACACCTGCTAGGCTAATACCTGCTAAAACACTGGACTTCAGTAATCGCATGACTTAATGTGAACCACAATTAGCAAATGTTGTGAGCAGCCAGAGACAGCAGAGTCTACATTTACAATACACTTTAGGTGAAGGAGTGCTGATGTAGAGTCAGTGCTTGTGACTGTATTGGAATTTGATTTAGTCTGTCTGAAATGGACGTTCCTAGCATACACTGCCTGGCCAAAAAGACCACTGTTTGGATTTAAATGAGCAAAAAGTTAAGGGTCTTTGATAGGATAGTCATTGCAGTGGTTATGATGATGTGCTTCAAGTTATTGTAACCCTAACTGATGCTGTGAGTAGCTTCTCGTGCCTTACACAGACTTACACAATGTGAAACTCTAGAAGCCTCTTGAAGCAGAGATGAGAAATGTTATGATATTTTTACAGAGGCTGTATTGTTTGGATGACTATCGCTCAACAGTAGCCTCATCACTCCAGTTCTAAATTAATGATGCAAACATAAAATACGTCTTGGCTGATCAACTACATCCGAAATCAGTCAGTGACTCACTGAGCTAATCTTTTAACATTTCAGTAAATAAGCTGCTGTAATGATGTGTGTGCTTTGTCCATGTTTCGGCAGGCCCGCCAATCATTTCAAGTGAACCTGTCCAGTATGCTGTAAGAGGGGAGAAGGGTGAGATCAAGTGCTACATTGCCAGCACTCCTCCTCCTGACAAAATAGTGAGTATACACACACACACACACAGAGATACACACACACACACACACACAGAGACACAGAGACACACACACACACTGAGGGTCACACACTTCACCTTAACTCAGCAGAACTCCAGACCTGACCATTCATCTGGCTCTGAAGCAAACCGTGGGGCTTCCACTCATTAGTGGGTTTGAATCTCAGAACTCAGTAAAAAGACAAAAGAGAGAGAACTACAGTGAATGAGAGCAGATGAAGGAACTGGGGAATGAGGAGGGTCAGAACAGAGTGAGAGAGACAGCTGAGAAGAAAGCGATGTAGCTTTCAGAGTGGATCATCAGCAGCAGACAGAGGGACATGACAGACGAGTAAGAGCTTTTAACAGTCTCAGCACTTCACTCAGCTCCTACTGTCTGCTCCTCCTCTCGTGTCCCTTCTCTTATCCCTCCTCAGCCCCCTCATCTCACTCTGTCTCGCTGTTCTTTACAACCCCTGCCCTCTATTCTTTCTCTCCCTTTCCCACTTCGCAGTGTTAATAGATTCAAATAGATGTTCTTTATTTTATATTTCTCTCTCTTCCACTTTCCTTCTTTCTTTCTCTTTGATTTAATTGTTTAATTTATTTATTTCTCTCCTCACTCTCTCTCTCTCTCTCTCTCTCTCTCTCTCTCCCTCTCTCTGTGATTACCCCATGGATAATGAGAGATGACATCACAGGGAGGTTCCTAATGCACAGACATGGCTCTTATGAAATATGAAGTATGAAATGAATGAAGGATGGCGGTGGAGGAGAGAAGTGAGGAGAGATAGATAATTCCTTTTGTTCTTCAATTGTGTTCTCCGTCACTGTTGTGTCTCTTCCTCCAGCTTAAGAGGGACATTAGCTGTGACAGAGTGAGGTGTGCATATTTAACCACAGTGTTCTTCATATTTCATAAAGTATCTGCTTCAGCTCACCTTAAATACCAAAACCTGCTGAATTAGCAGCACTCAAAAACACCTTTACTGAGGGAGACGGAGACAGAGAGAGAGAGAGAGAGAGAGAGAGAGAGACAGGGAAAGAGAGAGAGAAAGCAAAGACAAAAAATAATCAAGAAAGAAAAAAGCCAGAAGAAGAAGACAGAACTACACAAAGAGAAAGAAAATTAAGGCAGGAGTGAAGAGGAGAAAGAGAGAAATAGACACACTGAGAGAAACTAGTGAAAGTTTTTTCGAAGATATTAAAGCTCAGAATCATTTGACTGCACTACAGCACTGAACACTGAACACCGAACACTACTGCTCCTGATCCAGCCAATCCAGAACTTCTGAAGTTCATTAGTTGGAACTATTCAATGCTTAAACCTTAAAACGAACCCGAACTGTAATAATCATGATAAGCATGCAAAGACTTTTCCATATGTGCTGGCTGCATTAAAATAGAACTCAAATTATATGTTTTATATGTGTGCATAAAGGCTTTGACTGTATCCAGATTTTAAAACTATGGGCTTTATTAGGGAATATATCTGTATATGTGTCAGGTCAGGGTCCAGTAACACACTACAGGCCACCAAAAGCAACAAACTTTATAAAAAATAAACACAGTAAAAGACAGACAGTAAGATGTTTATTACCAGTGAACACAAAGGGGTTTAGTAAACATTTGAGTCAATAATGTACACGTAATTAGTTTTGCTCCTGATGAGTTTTATTGCATCTGTAATGATGATCATAGACGCCTGATTCTGCGGTTATGAAACAGCTGAAAGTTTAATGAACTGAACCAGGAGTCAAATTAAGAGTTTGTAAATAATTTAAAGCAGCAGGGAATGGGAATGGGAACTATTTTGTGAGAGTCAGGTTAGAGCGCTTTAAAGCAAATGAATAATCCTGAAAAACACATAAACCAATGAGCCAAAACATTATGTACCCCCACCGCTTCAACCCACCGAGGCCTGAAGATCTCTGAAGGCGTCAATCCTTATAAGATCTGTAAGGTTCTGACACTTTTTCCAGCACATCCCACAGATTCTTGTTGGGATTGAGATCTGCGCAACTTCCTGAAGTCTTGAAGACTTTGACAAACTATTCCTGAACACTGTGTGCAGTGTGGCTCTTAAAAATAGATGTCCATGTAAATGTCTTCAGAATTTCCCAGCAGAACAATGCCCAGAACATCACTTCCTCCACTGGCTTGTCACCCACTGTGCATTGGGTGGCATCAGTGGTGGACATTGGTAGCATGGAACGAGTTTGTGGTTTTCTCCTCCTCAGACTATTTTTAGTAGGTACTCCCCACTGCAAGCCTTGCCGCATCAGAGATGCTTCAACCTGCCTACCCATTTCTCCTGTCCAAAAGTGACCCGTCTCCGACTGTTCACTAACTGTCCAGTCTATCCCTTGAGATGCAGTGCTGTTTGGTTTATCTATAAATGGTCATAATGCCTTGGCTCATGGATGTATGGTTAAACTAGATGTCTATAAATCTGTTGGCTGTTTAA
This sequence comes from Prochilodus magdalenae, assembly GCA_024036415.1. Taxonomy (NCBI): domain Eukaryota; kingdom Metazoa; phylum Chordata; class Actinopteri; order Characiformes; family Prochilodontidae; genus Prochilodus; species Prochilodus magdalenae. The sequence continues at coordinate 92,345 of JAMWET010000078.1, read as the reverse complement.
ATATTGAGCATATTTTAAAAAAAATATGCAATTAAAAAATAACATTTCTTGATATGTAGGTTAAATGCGGTAAATGTGTGACAGTATCTGCCATTGATTTAGTGATGTTTGTATGTTTTGTGACTGTAGGTGTGGGCGTGGAAGGAGAACGTGTGGGAGAAAGAGAGAGGAACTCTACTGGAGAGGTATACGGTAGAGCAGAGTAAGCCTGTGTCGCAGGGGGGTGCTGTTCTCTCCACACTCACCATCAACAACGTCATGGAGTCTGACTTTCAGTCCACTTACAACTGCACTGCCTGGAATTCATTCGGCCCGGGCACCATGATCATCACACTAGCGGAGACTGGTGAGCATGTGCATGTACATTAAAGCAGCACTATGTAAGATCAGGAGAACATGCTGCCGTATGACGTGTGTGCATTGGTGTGAGTCAATCTGGAAAGCAATGGCATAGGTTTGGTATCAACATTGGTTAACAACCAACCTTCTTACCCCATACACCTAACAACACCAACCAACAGAGGAAAGGGAAGGAGTCATCTGATAGAAAGAATGGGATATGAGTGTGATCTGAAAGACTGAAGCTGTATTCACGTGGAGCAGCAAGAGAAAATTCTGACACAGTATGCGGACACAGCAGGACAATGCTTGTCTTTATACTGCTGCCATCTCACCAGCTTGCTTTGAAGACACCAATACTATGCCATGGCCAGTCACATCGCCAGACCTATCCCCAACTGAATATATGTGGGATGCTGTCGTAAACCTTATCAGTACTCCACCCCTACCACAAAATCTGCAGGAACTGTGTAAGAATATTCAAGCTGCAGGGGATGGATTATCACAGGACACCATTAGAAACCTCTACAGCTCCATGCTGAGACATCTGGCATGTTACATTAGCAAACATGGTGGCCCGTTGCCATACAGAGAGACACTACTTCTGTATGTGTAGCTCAATAAATATTGCCAGTCTAAATGCCAGTCTTTATCTCTCTTCCCAATAGCATTTCCGGCATTTCCAATTTTTTGGACAATAACTGTGTACAATAGTATATTAATTAACAAAACAAAAGTGTCTGAATACCTGTTTTACTGTTTGAATGCTTATGTGAAGTATCACAGGTGTCACACTGTCTGTGTTGATCTATCCATAGAATGTGTTACGGTGGCGTATTACTCTAGAGCTACTGATCACAGGCCCCATGCGCAGTGCCTACATGCTATAAACTATTAACCTATGCTTTAGGCATGTCTTGTAAAGTCTGTAAGTAGCAATATTTTTAACTCCTTTTAATCTCAGTCTCTCTCTATCTTTCTCTCTCTCCTTCTGTCTCTTCCTCACTCATCCTTCCCCTTTAGATATCGTGCCTGTGGGAATAATAGCTGGTGGAACAGTTGGGTCCTCCATGCTTCTGATTCTGTGCCTGCTTGCTCTGGCCTTCTACCTGTACCGCCAGCGCAAAAACAGTGAGTGCAGCAAGTGTGTGTGTGTGTGTGTGTGTGTGTGTGTGTGTGTTTCCTGTGTATCCAGTTTTTTTAGATAAGGAGTTGTTAAACCAAACATTTTGCCGCCTCTAAAGCTAGTATTAACATCACTTTACTACGTGACTTTGCAGCCAACCAATGACGGATTAGCCAGCCAACATGGATTATTAGATAGAGTATTGTGCTCACTGGAGTATCTTATACTTTAAAATTAGAACAATACAACTTCATCATGCAAATACGGACATAAACAGTTCAGAAACACTCTATTTTATTCTCTTTGAATAAACCATTCAGTGTTTATGCAAGCGTCATCAAGCTCCTGTGTAGTTAATCTTCAAGTAAGTTGTGAACCCAGTAAGCCTATCTTAGCAAGTCTGATGCATCTCATTTGTTTAATTCCATGAAGCTACTGTGGTAAATAGTATTCAGTGATTCAAACTGAGCTGCTTTACACATGCCTGGATACCTCCCAGGACAAGAGGTCTGCATAAATATGAAATTAAAGCTAAAACTAAACCACACCTGCGAGTTTGAGACCTGAACCAACTCGACCTAAACAGAACTACTAAATCTGAAACCCGATCCACACTCATTGTTACAGACACGGTTGTTTGGTGCTTTGCTTAAACTTTGGATAAGCTTAACAAGCAGGAGGAACAATCTGCTGCGACCTTTCCACAAACACATCTCTCTCATCATCCACTGATTACAACTGATGCACTGTTGAACTTGATCCCTTGTTTCATCCAGGGGCACATTCACCTACTCCTCAAGCAGCAGGGGCTGTTCTCAACAATGCTATTATGTTAGGAGATAGATGGGGAGAGAGAAAGAGAGAGAGAGAGAGAGACCTCTACTTTATATAAAAAATAAAAAATCAGTTGCATGAAACCCATATTTTGTTGGGCCTGTCTAGCTTGCGTCAGATAGCAGATCTCTAGTCCTAAATTTTCAAATTCAGTTGAGTTCTTTTGTTGAGATGTAAACAAACTCATTTGGAGTGAACTGATGTGGCACTCAACATACTATCTTTACAGTGGTGTTAGCCATTTGATATGTTGAAAACGGCTAAATAGTGGTAAATCTGAGGGGAAAAGTCCTTAAAAATCTGTTTTTGACCATAAGAAATGTCTCTGCCATCAGGCAGCGTATTCATAACCATTTCAATCTATAACCTTCTGTGAAAACCTTTATAGAGGTAATCAACTCTTCAGCTCACCATCCTATCCCCACCACTCGGAACAATTCTGACTAGGTAATCTTCTACAGAATGAAGCACTGCACTTTAAACTCCTCTGATTGACTCCGTTTACAGTGCAGTTATGCAGAAGGTCCTGCTCTCTGTGGCTCTGTGCGATGCCTTTATGAAAACATAAAGCTTTGCTTGGGCTTAGTAAGCTCAGTAATAAACTTTGGGGAACATCACTCAAACTCATCACTGGCTCTATGAGAGATCCCCGACAACAAGAAAGAGAGGAATATAGTACATCTCAGAAAGAAGCACAGATGTTCCCATTTCAGCTCAGCTAGTATGGATAAACCCTGCTGTGTGCATTAAAGCTCATAATGAATACAGAGTACAGACAATGTTGCTGTGTCTACTAAAGGCCAGTCTGGAAGAGCAGGAATAATTAGAGCTTCTCTAATAAGGAGTTTCATCTGAGGCGGTTGGTTTTGTGTGCAGGTCGTCGAGGGGTCGCTCTGAAGCCGGACATCAAGGTTGAGACGGTCAACAAAGAAACACATAGCCTGGAGGAAGATTCGGCCAGCGTCTCCACAGCAACTCGCATGGTAAAGGCAATGTATTCTGTGAGTGTGTAAGTGAGTGGACAGCTACATCTCTCTTCTTCAGAGCTACAGACATCCAGAGAAGGCGTTACTGCGTGTTCACAATCAGAAAGACAGAGGTTTTAATGGTTTAGAGGAGTAACACCAAACAACTGCCTTGAAGCTCCTGTAAGTTTCCAGACTGATGGCTCTAGCAAAGACGCAGATCTAAATTTCCTCTTTTTAATGATTAATAAAGTACAACACAATCATAAGCTCCAAACTCCTTGGGCATCTCAGTGTGACTCCTCAGCGTAGTCAATTCAACAAACGTTCAGATCAGCGTACCAGTAGTTTGCTAATCTCACTTTTTAATGAAGATTATTATAACCTGAAATATAGTCAATCAGTCAAGACTAATTAAAGACAAGTAGTAAACATATTGTGACACTATGCTGTCATTGTTTAGCCGTTTTGCGTACCAGTTGATGAGATGCTTTTCAGAGCTGTGACTGTGACTATGGTCTAGCAATGGTGACTATGGCACATATGGCACAGTATGCTATGACATATTTGTAAATCTAATATGCCCAATGTTCCCAAGAGACTGTCAGAAAGGAAGAACGTGTTACCAGACCAGAGGACAGAAGTAGAACTGTTAAACATTTCATGCGCCGAGCGTAGGCTCTAGATTAGCCAACATAGAGCACCTCAGTTACGAAGTATTTCACACACTGGCTGTATTAATATATATAATTTGTGGTCTGCTAAGCTATAATAATCACATTATTAATTGTAATAATGCGCCATAAACATGTATGTAAGCCATTGTTACCAAAAATATTGAGGATAAATTTATTATTTAAATTTACATATTATAAATGTAAAATGAACAGCTTTTGGTTCCTGTAGGTTCCTGTAGAATCATGACTTCTGGAGTTAATACACATTTAATAAGTCACTAATACTTGTGTTCCAAATTCTAAGGTAGTAGTGTTCAGTAGCAGTAATAGTGTTAAGCAGTTTATTACTTGGTTTCCAGTTAGTCTGTTTGCATCAGAAAATGTTTAATTACATTTAATGCTCAAAATGTATTAGTGCTTGCCTGCCAAAAGGGTTGAATACTTTAATAATATGTGTGCATGTAAAAAAGAAAATGTATTTATCAATTATTATTATATATAAGCGATGGCCTAATAAGTGTTGGAAGATTTTACTCCATTTAGCACATTCGGCAAACAGCATAGCTAAAGCATCACACTTTACACAAACTGCATGTTGTAGGAGGATTCTAAGTTTAAAAGTCGAGGTGTTAACTGGGTCAATTAATTAATTAGTGAAATTTTCCATTTTCTACATGACATCAGATCATAAACATAAAAGTGTTACCAGTGCAGCTCTAGCTGAAACCACTTTCCACTGAGGAGCCAGACTGAAGTCAAACAAAAGAACTAAAGCTGGGAGAAGAGAGAAGTTGCATGATCTGTAGCTGATGTGTCCATGCTTCCGTAAATCTGCTTTCACAGTATAGCTTACTGGCAGCCCTCCAGCCAAGTCCTTTAGGAAACTTCCGGGTGTTAGGGATGCACAATATGGACAAAGCTGCTAGTATTGCGTATCTAGTATCTTGTGACATGCAAAAGTCTGAACACCCCCTGCTAAACTACACATTTTGTGAGAAGAAAGAAATGAATTCTGTACAGGGAACAGACTTATTTGTATATAAATACACAAATATTTTATTTTCCGGCACGATTTCTATTTATGTGCTTAGTTTAACAGTTTGGAAAAATATTATAAAATAAAACATTATAAAACAGCATAAAATGTGCCATAACTTTTGCACAGGCCACATTTTATATTAGTCCTCACAATGTGTTATACTGAGCAAATAAACAGTACCTGTGCATTAACATGTGCAGAGGCTTTACCACAGAATGAGTGAGCCCTGATATTAGCATCTTTCAGCAGCGCAGCTTTCCTGACCTCCAAGAAAGAACAAGGGATTCAAATGAAAGAAAAATCAGTGAACTTACAGTGATGGTGGTGAAAGAAACAGTGGATGTCCAAAGCTACCTTTCTACCTTTTTCTTTCTTTTCTCTTCTTCTGCTGATCAACCTGATGTCGTATTTTCCTCTTCCCTCCCTCCTTCTCTCCCTCTCCTCTCTTTGTGTGTGTGTTTTGTGGTGTTTTGATGGTTTAGTTTCTTCCCTCTGTCTCCCTCTCTCCCTCCACTCAGCCTTTCAAAGACGACATGGACCTGAAGCAGGACGTGCGCAGTGAAACGCAGGAGACGAAAGAGGAGTACGAGCTGAAGGTGAGAAACACACACTATATATATATATATATATATGTATGTGTGTCTACTAAATTGGTATAAAGTTGAAAACTGGAAACACAGTTTAGACCTTGAACTAATCTTGATCAAATTGGTTAAAGGACCAAATCTTTCACTCTATAACTTAATTACCTTAAATACTGACTGACTGACTGACTGACTGACTGACTGACTGACTGACTGACTGACTATCCGTCCGAACTGACCAACCGACCAACCAACCAACCGACCAATGAGTGCCTTATGTGCTTGATGGTACATGCTCAATTCATGCTGTAGATATGGCGACCCCTGGTTCCCATCAACACCACTGTAAAGACATTTGAGACTTTAGGTTTCTTGCACACTTCTCACATTAAAGAGTGCAAAAATCTTTATTTACGTTTACAACCATTGCAAGAATACTGCAGCAAAGCAGACATTTGATAAGCTGAATGAATTCTCCTTTAACCGCAGTTAAGGAAACAACAAAAATCATCCCCATCTGAAATAAAAGCAGGGCGTGACAGCAGATTTGAGAACATGTTTTGTTAATCAGAAAGGACCAGAGAGAGAATTCATTAGCAGTTGTGTTGGTTGAGTAATGGATGGTGCTTCTTCAGTTGTAAACTACAACTACAGCTGGTACAGCACTGGATGCTGATTCTACACAAGGTCTTTTCTGGACTTTGTGCCATCAGTAGAAAAATCAGTTTCCACTGTTTCTGGAACTAGTTAACATCAGCTAGAGCAGGTACCTAGTTAGTGATATAATACAGTACAAGTATAGTTTAATTAACCCTTTATAGCTGGACATAGAAATAGTTTAATATCATTATTCTCTTAGCTTTTGACGTGTTTAAGTCATATATTACAACCATATTGCTCGCCCCTACTGTCACAATTTTCATTAATTTCATTAATTAATTTTCTAGGTATGGTGCAGAGAGGTATGTGCAGAAAGGTATGGTGCAGAGAGGTATGGTGCAGAGAGGTATGGTGCAGATAAGTATTAGCTGAGAGGTATGGAATAGAGAGTTGTAGTACAGAGAGGTATTTGGTATGTGCAGTAAGGTATGTGCAGAGAGGTATGTGCAGAAAGGTATGGTGCAGAGAGGTATGTGCTGAGAGGTATGTGCAGAGAGATATGTGCAGAAAGGCATGTGCAGAAAGGTATGGTGCAGAGAGGTATGTGCTGAAAGGTATGGTGCAGAGAGGTATGTGGTGAGAGGTATGTGGTGGGAGGTATGTGAGGAGAGGTATGTGCAGAGAGGTATGTGGTGAGAGGTATGTGGTGAGAGGTATGTGCAGAGAGGTATGTGGTGAGAGGTATGTGGTGGGAGGTATGTGAGGAGAGGTATGTGCAGAAAGGTATGTGGTGAGAGGTATGTGGTGGGAGGTATGTGAGGAGAGGTATGTGCAGAAAGGTATATGGTGAGAGGTATGTGGTGCAGAGGTATGTGGTGGGAGGTATGTGAGGAAAAATATGTGCAGAAAGGTATATGGTGAGAGGTATGTGGTGCAGAGAATTGTGGTGGGAGGTATGGTGCAGAGGTATGTGGTGAGAGGTATGGTGCAGAGGTATGTGGTGAGAGGTAAGTGGTGAGAGGTATATTCAGAAACGTATGTGCAGAGGTATGTGGTGAGAGGTATGCCTAACTGACTGACTGACTGACTGACTTACTGACTGACTGACTGACTGAGGTATGACTGGTGAGAGGTATGGACCAACCGAGGTATGTGGTGAGAGGTATGTGCTGAGATGTTACATGCTCAGGTATGCTGTAGATATGGTGACCCCTGAGGTATGGTCAACACCACTGTAAAGGTATGTGAGACTTTATGTGCAGAAAGCACACTTCTGAGAAAGATGCGCAAAGGGAGGTATGTGAGGAGAGGTATGTGCAGAAAGGTATATGGTGAGAGGTATGTGGTGCAGAGAATTGTGGTGAGAGGGATGTTCAGAAAGGTATGTGCAGAGGTATGTGGTGAGAGGTATGCCGACTGACTTACTGACTGACTTACTGACTGACTGACTGACTGACTGACTGTCCGACCGAACTGACCAACCGACCAACCAACCAATGAGTGCTTTATGTGCTTGATGTTACATGCTCAATTCATGCTGTAGATATGGTGACCCCTGGTTCCCATCAACACCACTGTAAAGACATCTGAGACTTTAGGTTTCTTGCACACTTCTCACATTAAAGAGTGCAAAGGGAGGTATGTGAGGAGAGGTATGTGCAGAAAGGTATATGGTGAGAGGTATGTGGTGCAGAGAATTGTGGTGAGAGGGATGGTGCAGAGGTATGTGGTGAGAGGTATGGTGCAGAGGTATCTGGTGAGAGGTATGTTCAGAAAGGTATGTGCAGAGGTAGGTATGAGAGTGAGAAGAGGTATGTGACAGAGGTTACTGACTGACTTATGGTGACTGTCCGACCCGAATGGTGACCATACCGACCAATGTGGTGACCAATGTGGTGGGAGGTATGTGCTTGATGTTACATGCTCAATTCATGCTGTAGATATGTGGTGAGAGGTATGTTCAGAAAGGTATGTGCAGAGATATGTGGTGAGAGGTATGGTGCAGAGGTATGTGGTGAGAGGTATGTGCAGAGAGGTATGTGGTGAGAGTTATGGTGCAGAGGTATGTGTTGAGAGGTATATGGTGGAAGGTATATGGTGGGAGGTATGTGGTGAGCGGTATGTGGTGGGAGGTATGTGGTGAGAGGTATGTGCAGAGAGGTATGTGGTGAGAGGTATGTATTGAGAGGTATGTGTTGAGAGGTATGTGGTGGGAGGTATGTGGTGAGAGGTATGTGCAGAGAGGTATGTGGTGGGAGGTATGTATTGAGAGGTATGTGTTGAGAGGTATGTGGTGGGAGGTATGTGGTGAGAGGTATGGTGCAGAGGTATGTGTTGAGAGGTATGGTGCAGAGGTATGTGGTGGGAGGTATGTGGTGAGCGGTATATGGTGGGAGGTATGTGGTGAGAGGTATGTGCAGAGAGGTATGTGTTGAGAGGTATGTGCAGAAAGGTATGTGGTGAGAGGTATGTGGTGGGAGGTATGTGGTGAGAGGTATGTGCAGAGAGGTATGTTGTGGGAGGTATGTGGTGAGAGGTATGGTGCAGAGGTATGTTGTGGGAGGTATGTGGTGGGAGGTATGTGGTGGGAGGTATGTGGTGAGAGGTATGTGCAGAGAGGTATGTTGTGGGAGGTATGTGTAGAGAGGTATGGTGTAGAGAGGTATGTGGTGGGAGGTATGTGGTGAGAGGTATGGTGTAGAGAGGTATGTGGTGGGAGGTATGTGCAGAGAGGTATGTGTTGAGAGGTATGTGCAGAAAGGTATGTGGTGAGAGGTATGGTGTAGAGAGGTATGTGGTGGGAGGTATGTGGTGGGAGGTATGTGTAGAGAGGTATGTGGTGGGAGGTATGTGGTTAGAGGTATGTGTAGAGAGGTATGTGGTGGGAGGTATGTGTAAAGAGGTATGTGTAGAGAGGTATGTGTAGAGAGGTATGTGGTGGGAGGTATGTGTAGAGAGGTATGTGTAGAGAGGTATGTGGTGGGAGGTATGTGGTGAGAGGAACTGTCAGTATATATACCATTTTAGGCAAACCTCTTCATTCACACTGATTAAGCGCAGGTTTTAAGGTTCCTTTTACTAGAAAGTAATAAGAAAAGTGGGTAAACATCCTGCTTAGAATATCAGTCAACCCATCAGTCAACCCATCAGTCAACCCATCAGTCAATCTATCAGTCAATCTATCAGTCAACCCATCAGTCAACCTAGTCTATTTCTTGCGTGACAAATAAGACCTCAGTATATTCTAACAGTGTAATTTTGAAACACACGCCATCACAAAATGAGTTGCACTATGTGAAGTGGCGCTGACCACTTTGCCTCCACACACAGATTAGTTAGTCATCTCCATCAAGACATAATAGCACACTTTACGTAAGCCCAATTAGCCCATCCGCTTCCTGGAGCTCTATGATGCGACTCCTCTCCAACTCTTCCAACCGCTCCAATTGCTTTCGAACTCTTCTCTGCGGCATGCTTAGCTTACAAAGGATTCTACCAACACCACAGCATGAGTCAGAATGGAAAGCCCGCTCAGCAGGACAATCTTATATAGTCAGTCAGCTACAGCAATAAGGGCCTTCCTGCTCACAACACGTGCAGCTGAACATGAAACTTTAATTATTTGCATCTCAAAAGTTTCATTCCTGTCGGCCGATTCCTTCTGGATGCCATTTTTTTGATGATGGGTGTAATTAAAAATTACTAGCACGCTGTAAATTGTAAAAAGTCAAATCTGAATGGGGTTTATGCCAACATGCCATCAACACCCTGTTTAATCTCCTAACAGTAGCTACAGAAAAATGCCAAAGAAATACAGATGTGCTTCTTTGCAGTAGCTTAGATTCCCTCACATGTACAGGGACCTATCAAGTGGTCCCCACATGCTCGACTTTAATATTTGTATCTTCCAAAGGAGGTTCTTTAACGGGATCATGTCCTTCAGATTGTAGAGTGGTAGATCTCTAACAGCAGAGAGGGAGTTAAACAGCAGTGTAAATCTCCAGGAATGTTCCCAAAATTTGAGGAGCGTTTGCAAACCTGTTCTCATTCGGCTTTCAGAAAGTCGATTCTAGTAAATTTTTTGCTATACTACATGTACTATGGCATTTGTGTGCTTTCAGGATCCCACGAATGGCTACTACAACGTACGAGCGACGACCCATGATGAAATTCGCCCAGGATCTCGTTCTGTGCTTTACCAGGAGTTCCGCCCCCCAAACCCCGCCTCTGTCGCTGCCTCCGGGCCACCGGCTGGTATTAACCCTGCCCCTATTGGCCGCTACGACGTACGTCCTCCGTCCCGGATTGCCCACGCCACCTACGCGCACTTCAACACCATCGCCAGGACCAAACAGAGCCAAGCTCCACCCAACCCGCCCCCACAGACCACAGACTATTCCAGAGAATGTGGCCTGCTGGAGTCCACCAATCAGCTCGCTTACGACAGCTACGGCTACCCGACCACGGCCCAGTACTCTCAGTACAGGCTAGGCTTCGCCCCGCCCTTGGAGGAAGGCCCAGCCTATGAGATGTATCCCACAGGACAGGGGGTGGGGCTGAGTCAAGGGGCAGGGCCAGACCCAGCCTTAGGAAAGTATGGAAGCTCAACACGCTTTTCCTATTCGTCCCCGCAAACGGAATACTCTCAAAGACACACCCAGAGAATGCAGACACATGTATGAGTGTGTGGCGGACATGCTGAGACACATACACTCAAGCTGAGCACGCAAAAACGGAAAAAGGAAAAAAAAAAGTCATAAAACAAAAGAAAAGAAAAATCGCACCACAAACATGCTGTACCAGTTTTACGTACCCTGGTGTTCAGTTCAGTCATGATTCTTCAGGAAATGATTCACTGCATCATGGAATCTATTTGCGGCAATTCAGCTAGACCATTTCTCTGATTCAGGCGTATTTAAGAAACACCACCAGCTGCACAGTGAAACTAGCTACACAGTAGTGAACTACACACTGTACTGGGTAGGAGACCTGTATGGTGGTTCCCCTGTCATTCATGTTGTTTCTGTTCAAGTCAGTTCCTTTGGCAGCTTGCAGTTTTAGCCGCGATGACAAGCAGTTAATGACATGGTAACAAAGCAACACGTCACTATGAGATTTTTCCAACTCGCAATGCAACACAAATGCATTATGATGCGGTGTTGTCTGATTGGCAAAGGAATCCCTGGACCAATCATAGCCATGGGGGGAGCCCTGCCCTCTGAACTTTTGTACACAGTGTACACAGCAACATGCAACAACGTGAGCAGCCTCGAGCGTACTCACAGGAGACAAACCTGAGGTGACATCAGCAACTTCTCGCTTGCTGCTGTACACCTGCGGTTCGAAGTTGGTTGCATTTTCTGCTTCTCATTATTCATAAAATGGACTCTGGACTCTGGGGTGGTCAGTCCATGTTCTGAGAGCACCACCAGCTTTGTTTTCTTCCTTTTTGCCTACAGCTTTTTCACAGCATATGCTTCTTGAGGTCTACCTCAAAAGTTCCTAAACGTTCTTAGTCTTTAGGTTCCAGTAGTCTTAAAGTGAGAGTTATGGTGGTCTACCAGGACCACCATAATTGCATGACTGCGAGTTCCAATTCTGGGAACACCTGGTATTTTCCTTTGACTTTCCCAAGTGGATTATCTTCTACCTACTCTCAATAGAGATTATATCAGAAATACCTCCTTGATAAATGAGTACTTAAAGGGAATAAATGGTATCTGACTCCTGAACAGTACTATAAGTAATTAATTAGTACTGTGAGCTTCTCGTGAATCTGGGAATTTCATTTAGGCAGAAACAGAGTGCATTACTTTACTGAATATTATAATTATTGTTTAGAAAGTTCAAACACTGATGCAGCTGAATCATCGCCTCCAGATCTAAGCGTTTCTACACTGCCATGATACACCAACACAGCTAGTTTAACAAAATAGTTTATCCATTTCTCAGCAAACACACACACACACACACACACAGCCACACACACACACACACACACACACACAGCCACACACACACACACACACACACACACATGCTGTATTTTGTACTTTTGTATCATGTCTCCATTGTGCGTCTATTGATGTTATTACAGTGCCAAACCAAGACAAAGTGAGACAGGAGCGTCACACAGACATATGAGATTAAGGGATTTAATGGAGAGGAGAAAACAAGTACGTGCAGAACATACTGATTCAACCTCACATCCTCTCCTCTATTATCCCGCCATCTCTCTTTGCCTGTCACTATATGTAAATATATTCAAAAAAGGGTCAACGAGCACAAACAGTGCTTTTCAAAAGATCGATACGGCCAGCTGTTCTGATGAGTCACTTTGCTGGAAAGAAGCAATAGGATGCTTGTTGTCTGAAGGAATTGCGTGGAACTTCACTTTCCTTGACGTGTCCAGGGAGACAAGACAGTGGGAATCTGCGGATGGCACCGGAGGTCACACTCGCTCTCGAACTACGGACCCAGTTGGCATCATTGGGGTGTGTGTGTTTGTGTGTGTGTGTGTGAAGGCCTGGAAACACCAAATAGGTTTTTCTCTGATGTGACGCGATATGAACATTACGTCGTACCTAAAAAGAATGTCTTGAAAAGGGAAACATTGAACAATCAAAACTATATCTTTGCTGCTGCCCCCATCAAAAGAACACCTCAGACTTGTGTGGTGAAAAATTAGCGTAATATTTCCATCAGAAGTCATACGATTTATTGCTGATTATCTTGGAAGGGCATCATGAGCTTTGCTTTGAATCGGCAGCTGTTGCACATGTTTATAGGAGAGCGTGTTCCCGCCGGCCCGTGGTGTATACAAGGAAAGACTGATTTACTTCAAATTGCCAAATTGCTAAACAACTCCACCTTACTGCACCGACAGTGGATTAAGACAGTATTTCCCAACCCTGGTGCTGTACAAATTCTGTGCTTTCTTTACTAACTATAGTTTTTCTATGATTCAAAAATATTTATGTAAAAAAGGCCAGATAATTAAAAAAATTACTTTGTTGGAAAACGATAAGGAACCTCTAAAGAAGATTTCAAAAGTCTTAGGCAGAAAGAGAAAATGACAAAGGATGCTGTTTATCCGACACTAAACAATTATTAAAAGAAAGTAACTGAAAAAAGTTGCTCCTCAGTACAAATTTCTTCACAATTATAATGAACTTTACAGTAGAAGGGAAAAACTGTTTTGCTTATAAGTCAATGGAACCAGAATTGTTCTGTAATTCTGAGCCATGTCTTTTGGCTCATTCATCATGAAATTTAAAGGGCAACAGGCATTTTCATTGACATCAACTTACTCTGATTTCTTTCAGTTTTCTCAGTCTATGCATGTGCGAAAACAAGCCCTGGTAGCAAAAATAAGCGAGCAGTTTTTAACACAGCAGATGTAAGATTGCAATAGATTACTAACAGAATGATTCTGAAAGCCACTACTTGCTTGCTGAAATGAAAGACTTCCTAAATATCGTTCATCCTGTAGATGAAGTATGTTCATCATTTCTAAGGGGCTTGTTTAAAAAAAATCGCAGCATGATCTTGGAGTTTTACCACTTCAGTCTCATTCTGTACGTTTACTGGCCAGTTGCAAAGCAGAAATCTGATTATTACTGAAAAAAAATAGTTATTGAAATATGAAGTGTCACTCATTGATAAAATGAATGAAATCAGGAGTGTGTCTGCTGGGCCACCATTGACGTAAAGGCTATATTTCAACTACAGGTCTACAGTAGCATCTAATAGTCATATCTACAGTGTATGAGCAGCTTGCTTTATGGAGTGAAACAGGGAAGCACATTAACAGTGTTATAAAACATTAACTGTGTGAATAATCTGTTATTCATGTTTATTCATATTTATTCTGATGTCATACAGTGTTTTACCAGAGTAAACATAATTACTGCCAGGATAAACAGTTTTAAACAGTTTCCTTATCTGCCTAAGACTTTTGAGCCAACTGTAAGAATGTCCAGGTGGCGTAACTAGGGTCATATGTGCCCCAGTGCATCAGTTGATAAAGACAGACAATGTCATTTGCTTGTTTACCTGCCATCGCTATTAAGTGGTGCTCTGATTTTGGCCAGTGGCAAACATACTGTCATTGCCAGTTACCCATAAGTAATAGTTAAGGTGGAATTTTAGCAGTCCAATAAAGACAGAAATGGGCCTAGTTAGGTAGACTGCTGAGAAGGACAATTAAATATATGCACCATCATCATGAAAACGGGCAACTAATAGTTGAAGATTTCTTGAGAATGGTCATTTTATTTGGGCAGTTTGAGTTTAATCAGTTAGGCATGAGAGCCCTAAATGAGTTATACTGGAGCAAGGAAAACTAAACAGTGCAGTAACTCCAGGACTGGGATTGGGAAACACTGGGGAACACCCAATCCTCATAACACCTCGCATCCTGAAAGAAAGGATGCCGGGACTATTGGATTTTTCATACTGGTTATTAAAAGAAAAGATATGGAAACCTCCCTCCTTCAAATAATAATAATAATAATAATAAAATAACCTCACTAATATTCGCCACTTTGTGCTTCTAAGTGAAGGAGCACACAAGAAGTGCATATCCTAGATAGGAACTTTTCAACTGTTTCTATTTGTACAGTCCTCTTGTCCAGCATCATGTATCTGCCCTTCTGAAGTAGAATAGCGGTCTTTTCCACATTTGTATTTGAACTTAGAATATGGCATTTAAAAGCATTTTTACAATATTTTTATAGAAAAAAAAGGAGACGGACTAATGCTTCTGACATTGTGTGGAAAGTCTATTTGTTTCATTGTTGATGTGAATTGTTTGTACCTTTGTACAGTTCATTTGGACCATACAGTGTCCACCGAGAAAAAAAAGATCAGCTCAGAACAAGACTTTTGCAGTCGGAATCCCGCATTACTAAGGCACCATTACGTTTCCCTTTTAAGATTGGTGGACGTCATCTTTATGCAAAGACTTGTGCACGTTTTGTAATGTCCGAGTTAAACAACTGTACGAAATATAGTCAGGCTGGGTTTTAGATCAAATCTAAATATTGGCTCTGTGCACATTTGACATTAATGATGCATTTCTTGATGCACAGGTCGCTGTTTCTAGGGAACAGATTTTACATCAGAGAGACTTTGAAATTTTACAGACATTCGGCTACGGTGTATGCAAAGCCTGCACTGAATCAGAAAATCGCACAGACTCAGCTTTTAGAAAGCTGTGGAATGATTCATACGAGAAACTGTTTCTGTCTAAAGCCTTTAAGAAGTCTAAAGCACTGAGACCGAAGGTACCACATACAACGCATTGGATTAAAGCTACTGTAGATTTTGGAGCAGACCTTTAACCCCTTTATTAGTTAATGCTACACAGATGAAAGGAAGTGGCTCGTTACATTAAAAGTTTAATGAACCCTTTATTTTTTTAAAGGAGCAGTCTGCAAGATAGTAATGCTGTCTAAAACTTTCCATAGGTAACTAAGAGCAGTGATGGAATATGAAGAAACAGCCCATCCAAACAAAGAGTCTGATACCTCCAGTGTGTTGACCTGTCAGGATTCTGCCAGTTGCATTCCGATTGGATATCTGTACATATCTGCACCATAGTTTGGCACCAGAGAGTCCAGCATGAGACGATGAAGAAGTAGCGTTGCTCCAACAGTGTATTCTAACCTCCTGTCAGTCCTCAAGGTGGCAATATGTGGCCATCTATTATTTGAAGTATGGATTGAATAGGCGGCTTCATCTTACTAATTGCTCCTTTAAAAAAAGGAAGAGAAAAAAGACGAATACACGAATATGGTTGGTTTAAATTTGGGGTCATTTTCATTCTTTCGCTAACAGAAAAGACACTTTAGCTACTGCATCACCACACCCTCACCTGTGGGATGATTACTGAATGAATGTGCAATACTTTGGCGTGTGCGCATGTGCAGTGTAGTGTGACTGACTCTCTCGGACCCGGTTATTGTACCTATTTTACTCCTGTTATAAAAGACTATTCAGTATTATTGTGTTCATATTGTGTCTTTTACTTGTCATTGTGTATTTTATAGTTTTATTCATCTTTTAAACATGTACATAAAATAAAATTCTATTATTCATATTTGTCCTATTCCCCCAATCTTATTTTACACAGGATTTTTTTTATTGTGTTGATTATTTTTCCACATTATTATTGAATAAATACACCTCTTTCATAGTAACTGAAGTGCATGTCCTTTCTTGATCACATGATCAGCCTGATTATACACTGTATGTAGTCTCAACAAACATTTCTACACACATCAAGAGCATTCATACAGGAGGGTTTTACACCAGATGCTGGAACATTGCTGAATCTGAGAATCCCATAGACTCAGCTTTTAGAGTATGTGGTTCTTGCCCACAGGTAGGAGGTATAGGTATGAAAGGTATAGACTCTCCCTGGGGATAAGAGGATGAAGAAGTGGTGTTGCTCCAGTGGCTTATTCTAACTTGTCAGTCATGCTGATGATCCTAATCCCGGTTAGATGATTTAAGAAAAGGTAGCCAATAAAAGGAAGAGTAATGACAGCCTCCACCCACTTTTAGCAAGAATCAAAATCAAAGAAGTGATATAAATATTGAAACATTGGTGCTGCAGTTCACCGCTGGATGGGCCAATTGAAGGAGGAGGAGGAGGAACTGTGCATTGTCTGGCGATATGTGGCCATCTACAGTTTGAAGTATACGCTGTTTACATTCTGCAAGCCTCATTCTCTGATTGAAGTATACCCAAAATTACGACATGAACTTGTATCAGGTGAATTTCTTAAATTATTGTGATATTATTTTTGGCCAATTTGTCCAGCTCAACCTGGAGCCCCTCGTAGGGCATGCTGACCTTAGACTCCAGAGTGTCTTCTTCTATTAGCAGTGCTTTTCCGTGCTGGAGTTGAACACCTGTATCAGTAGTGGATGCATGCTAATGCAGCCTTGTTCACTAATTTGACGTATGATTTCAGTCACAGGTAACTGGTGTGTCAGAACCCAGTGCTAAATACATGTTGGACTAACGTCACATTTATATTTACCCCCCCTAGCTTTTGACCTGATATTCCTACTGGCAGACTAGATCTCCTCTATGAAGGAAGGGTAAAGGCTAGCATGTGTTCCTCTGAGACCCACCACCATATCATGTGTTTCCTTCCAAGTCCTCCCTTTAGTGGCAGATAGTAATGCTTGCAGACTGTTACGCAGACCACCCCTACTGCAAAATCTGCAGAAACTGTGTGTAAGTATTGAAGCTGCATGGGACGGATTATAGTAGGACACTATAGGAACCTCTACAACTCCATGTGGAGACATCTGGCACGTTATATTAACAAACATGGCGGCCCGACGGCATACTGAGAGACACTATTTCTGTATGTGTAGCTTAATAAAGAGTGCCCATGACGCTTTCTTCTGGGTGCAACTATTCAGCTGATGAGTGTATTACTAATACTACCATGTAAGTACTATTACTACTACCACTACTACCACTAATATTAATAACAACAGTCAATAACAAGGCAGTGAAAGTGACAAGAAGCCTTTATTCTGACTATACAGCAGCAGACACTTGTTTTCCATAAACTGTTAATAACATTAATTCCAAATTCTTAAAAAAGTTACCTACAACAGACTGTCATATGGGAAATAAGACAAACGTTTAACTTAAGTGATAAAACAATATATAAATAATGCTGATGTTAGTTTAGTTCTGATATAAAATAAACTATCAAAAATAAAAGTGACTGAAATAAATAAAATCTACATCGTGGTAAAATATATTACAGGCTCCCCGACAAAGTGCAAGAAAACACAACAGAGAGAAAAAGAAATGGAGAAAGACCTAAACGTCACCATCATCATTATCAGTGTCACAGTAAAGCTGAAGACGTTCCCTTTATACAGAGGAGCCCCTGAAGGGTTTACAGCAGACCGAGTGCTGATATGGGGCCTTCTTCGGATCAGTTTACAATGACAGTAATTTCGTTCTAGGTCAGCATTTAAAAGAAAGCAGTACTTCGCTCACATCTATTTCATAGGCATTCACAAGAGATGCACACTCATTATTCAGATCAAAGTGTGGCGATTAGACCTTAGACAAGCTGTAAAGAGACGCTCACTTTGCTGGATTTACATTCATACTAATAATGGATGTTTTTGCCAGTTTAGCAATAGCATAGTGCAACACAACAAGCGCTCGGATACAGACTGTACCCTCTGCAGCACTATAGACCACAATATAGAAGATAAGCTCGTTTTGTTTCTGTTTCAGCATTATTAGCAGCAAGAAAGCTGTTTCCGGAGAGAAGGAGGACACCGTGTGCTAACAGTGACATTTCAGCACACAAGTTCAAATCAGGGAATGAATGGAAAGAAATGAAAATGTATCCACGAATGTCAGGAGGGATATCAGCTCATCAGCTACACTGGCTGAACTTTAATTGAACTGTAAGTGCTGGAATGGAATTTACTTCAACCCTGGTGACTTTCTTCCCAGCTGTAAGTATGTTTAGCAGTTAGAGGAATGTATGTAAAGCTTCATTAATGACTCCATGACTCAAGGCACCATACTGCATACACAGCACATTTTAGCAAAGCATCTATTCACACGATAGCCGTGAAGTCTTCTTGAATTGATGGATGCGCAGGTCAGAGTGTTTACATATTTGTCTCCAGAAAAAAACTAAAAACACACATCATCAGAATCCCAAAAAACGTACCCAGAAACCCCCCCAGAAGAACAGTTCAGCCAGACGTTCCCATCCCCAGTGTTTGGACCCCATGCACTGCAGACTTTATAGCATTTCCACACTACAGCTTTTCCCAGATCCGCTTCCTCTGCAGGTTTGGTATGTTTGGTTAAGTGTGAAAGCTGTTTTCGAGCATTCGAGTGGTCCACAGACTGGTTCTCCTCAAATCTAGTCTAACATGAGTGCCCTGACTAAGCTAATGTCTACCATCTTGCAACAGAATCTGTTCTGGGTGTGGTCTCTCTTATTCAGGACAAGTGTAAAAACGCCGTGTTAGTAGTTTGTAACTGAACTGGTGTGCTTGGTACCTGAGAGGTAGACATGGCACTACACAGACACCAGATATTGGCACTGGGCCCCTCTCAGAAGAAAACGCTGGATAGAATTTAGCTGTGTGTTTCTTCTTGTGAGGTAGCACAAGTGTTTATGTACCTAACCTGCTCACTGTTGATCATCGTCAGGAAAGAGCTGCAGATAAAAACTGCTTTTAAGCTTTAGTAGTTTTAAAATGCCAGGTGGGTATCAGTATCGACCTGTACTCAAAGTTCAGTATGGCTACTGAAAAAAGAAAACGTGAAATTGTACTATTGGTAGTTTGATCAGCTGTGCTAGAGTAAGGAAACTATAAACTGTGCAGTGTAGAAAGTCCTCAGAAATAAAAGAGGGAGCCACTAGGTGTGAAAGCACTGGATGAACTGCTCTGATTTCACCAATAAAATCACTGTGATCTAGCTATGAAACACTTTAGCTTCTTCAGATGTGGTCTGTTCAAGCGGCCCTACATTGTGGATTAGCTTTACCTGAAGAGGTTCTGAATATGAAAGGCTGATCAGTGCTGCACAACAGACGCCCCTCAAAACAATAACACACCGCACAGCTGTATCTACTAGCAGCTTTGTTATTACCTCACTGTGAACTGAATCAAACAGGATTCCTATGACTGAGGAAACTCCAGGTTCAGTGAAACGTCATTCACTTTTGTAGCGTCATACAGTTTCAGTTCTTGTGCTTATACAGTTCTGGTGTGTGGAGTAACTACCAACACACAATCTGTGAAGTAAGACAACCCAGTCTTCTTTGTCTGTGGGGTGCCTAGATCAGAATCAACAAGTCCAATAGATCTGGTGCCATATCTTCAAAGCTACCTTTGCTCAACAAGCGCCAGAGCAGATAGCATTACATGTTAGCTTAGCACAAAACATCCCCACAACATGGGTTCAGTGACACAACAGTGTGGACAAAGACTCAAATCTGAGGCAGTGAATTAGCTCTGTTATTCATTCCGTCATACTGTCGTCAGTAACACCGGAGGCTAACGTTAACTTAGTGAGCAGACTAAGAGACCTTTCAGATACTGTACCACAGTAAACTAATGTGTGAGGTCAGCACTCGGGTATTTCCTGATCATTAAATGGTACAGAGGGAGCTTATTTTATGTGTTGTGCTTTGCTAGCGATGGGGAGACACTTCCAAAAGAGCCAACATCCACATTTGGATAATGACTTTAAGGGTTGAAATGCTTTAGGTCGACTCTTTGACTTGCTGACTCTGTGTTGTTCACTGTAATTAGCTTGAGAGGACGTTCTGATGGAGGCAAGGTTATACTTTGGTAAATATCAGGTGGAGTCGAGGAGTCAATACCATCGTTTAAAATGGCAGGAGTCGGGGGCAGTTGACTCAAAAGTTGACTCCCAGAGTCGTGCATCACTAGCTATGTCTTATCTGCTCAATCTGTTCAAACATAAAGGGCTGAATCCCTCGTTTGCCAAAAAACCCTACAGTCTCACTGGAGGGGAAGAGAAAGGGAGGGTTTTGGGAACTGAGAGGCAAGCAGGGGTCAATTTGCATAACCATGCATATTCATATTCTTAATTAGCGTCAAGGTTTTGGGAGGCTCCTCTGCCAGTTGTACCAGTTTCCTGGGCATACTAACACATAAAATATTAATCAGCTTATTTTCTTAACCCAGAATTTCTTAGGGTTTAATTTATGACTTTAGGGGTACTTTAAACTACAGCACCTCCACAGACAAAACTAATCCAGCTTGAACAGTGTAGAAGAGTTCTTTTTATCAAAGATGATAGGAAAGATGCTCTTGAAGTTTGCAAAGTAGGTCACCTGGAAAGGCCTGTAACTAATGTGACTGGTACTATATACATTATGTTCACAAAGAGGAAGCAAGCAATAGATGCTGGCAGAGAACAAGGAGAAAGACCACATACATAATAAATAACATACACTCTCCCTCTCTCTCTCTCTCTCTCTCTCTCTCTCTCGCACACACACACGCACACGCGCACACACGCACGCACTATTTACATTTTGATCCACCTAAGCAAGTTTGCTCCGTAGTGTGAGATGTGTTGCGTTGTCTCCCCCTGGTGGTTAGTGGCAGCTTCATGTGTTGTGTGTCCAGAGCGTCACTGTGCGGTCAGCAGAAGAGGACAGGAAAGACAGGTGCTGCGGATGCCATCTGCACTGGATCACCTTATCTGTGTGCTCCCCTACTACAGTCAATGGCAGCTGCTTCGTAAGGTCACCTAAAAAGCAAACATATAAGGAAATTCATTTTAATGAGGGACTGGCTAAAGGGGAACGTGTAGTTTTGTGCCAAAGAGAGCAAAGTTTTAACTACATATAATGTGAAATGTTAAATACAAATCATTTGGAGTTTTTTGTGGTAGCACATGGTACATTCCAAAAACCTGAAAATTTGAGTGGAAGAGTTCGCATACAGTGTGAATGCAGCGAAAACACAAATATCTAAAAGGCTGTTGTGCAATTGATGGTGCAAGTAAATAAAAAATATTAAAGAATTCGACACTGTCTTTATACAGCCTGCTGAAAGCTAAAGAAAAACAGACAGATCAAACATGAAGCTGAACTAAACCTCCTATTTTCCAGTTTCTGTTCCATATTGAATTGTGCAGCAGTTACACTGTGCTGCTTCAGTGGAGACAGTAACTGTGGCACCATTCCAGGCGTAAGGTGAAAATCTGAACGAGAGGCTGGGAATAAAAGGCTGACTATAGCTTCATATTTATCACTGCAATTTGCAGAAACAACTGGAATCCAGACACAGAAATGTGGGTTTGCAGTTGCTATTTCGTGTCAAGTTTGCTGTATTCTGTAATAAAATCATACTCTATGTTACATACTGTATTGACATTTCTTCAATGAAATAATTAACAGGGTTACAGGGGATTAACAAAGTATGCACAGATTGAGTCTATAATTGTGGAGCTACAAAGTTCTCTTATATGGTAATCTCAGTGCTCTCTGGCAGGAGTCTCAGCTCAAGTTTTGACAGTCCTTGTTTGCAAAGGTTGCACACAAACTGAGACACATCTGTTTCATTTATCTGCTGTGAAGAACAACGTTAGTAAATGTGATATACAAGTTTTTTTAAGACAGGGAAATAATCTGGCTGTGAAAAGCTGCATGTTTGACACTGGCTTTCTTTGCCTGGGTACTTTTTTTTCCACTTTTAATTAAAAATAAAGGGTTCAAAATATAAGGAAAGGAATCTTGATGTCTTTTCTGCCTCTGTGTAAGTTTAAAGAGGCGGACCGTGCCAGATGTGTGCTGGATTCCAGTGCCACATATAAAAGTGTCCCAAATAACAAAAGTATGGAAATTTCTCATTGAAGAACAAACCACACATTAATTTGCATTATTTCCTTGAAAATATTAATCTGTGTTGGCATAGATACAGTGAAACTATCACAGAATCGAATACTTATATCATAGGTGCCTGTTGAAAGATGCTTGAACTAATGTTTCCTGTACAGGTGTATGTTTACTGTAGTGCAGGTGAGATCCAGGTGTTTCTGAAGGCCGCAGGAGGTTGAGATGTGGTTAGATGATTACAGTGGGTGAATTTGCTCGAAAGCAGGTCAGTAACGTGCGAGTGATCAAAGTTACAGATGCTGTGGTGACACTAGGGAATGGTCTGTAATTACCTTGCAGGTCAGTGACGATGACCTTGGCATCGTAAGAGCCGGTCAGGAGGTAGTGTGCCCCAGGGGAGAAGCGGACAGAGCGAACGTCGCTGGTGTGGGGACGATACGTCTGTACCATTCGCCCACCTCTGATGTCATACAGCATGCATGCACTGTCTTCTTGCCCAGTGGCCAACAGACGCCCGCTGGGATCCACCGCCACCGAGGCTACTGGACTGCCTGAAACATTACCAGGGAGATGTACAGTGGAGAATTAGCTATGTTGGGTATCTGTGTTTTCACAGCGCCTGATTATACCACTCTGTCAAATAATACTACTGAAAACTGTATTATGCCCAGTGTGACATTCTCTGTACTGACATATTTTATTTTTGTATACTCCTGTAACCATTTCATACCTGTGTCTGTGTACTATTAGCTCATGATCACATGTAAATGACTGATCATGATTTAGCTAACTGTTACTTTAATGTCCAGTTACATCATTTCTTATATGCATAGTATATAAGGCATTGGGGTGTTGGATATGCTATAATTTCATACTTCTCTGGCATCCTTTTGTTATTCTGGAACAAGCTATGGTTTCTGCTGACATCAGTGTTAATCCAGAAATGGCCTCGCGTTTGGCAGTTTTGTTAGTAAATAGTGAATTGTGGATAGTTAATAGTTAACATTTTTAACTTTAGGGTGTAGTGTCTTTAGTACAAGGTTTTGGTGGCATGTCACTCACAGCAAATGTCAGTCATATACTGTCAACTTATACGACTACATGTAGACAAAAAGCAGCTACTTTAAACATAGTAGAAACAGTGGAGGAGATTCTGCACTTGAAGATTTTCCTCTTTCAACATTTGAACACTGCAGACATTTAATCCTCCTTGTTATGTGCTGAAAACATTGCTGTAGGTTGCAGAACAATGTCTGTTTAAGGCACATCTATAACAGCAGTACAGAGTAAACAGCACAGGATCTGAACTGGGACAAGCTTATTTTTACAGATACCTCATCCTCTGCAATATGCCTGGACATTCCTGAATTTAACAGTAGACATTTTCAGGCATTGTATGGCCCACAATGTTAAACAGAATTTTTTGAAAACTTTTAAGGAACTTTTTAAGAAGTACCTAGATTGAGAATTTTAAGTTTGCCCTCATGGTTTAAGTGGATAAATGAAATATGCAGCGATGCCCACCTGACCCATGGAAAGCTGTGCCCACTACTCTAACACAGCTGGGCACACGCAGGTCCCAGAAGCGCACCGTCTTATCCTGTGAGCCGGATGCAATCATCCAGCCTCCCCACGTATACAGAGAGAGAATATGACCTGATGACAGACAGCATAGCCAGTAAGAGCTTTGAAACCAAAAGTCTGTGGCACATTGAGAAGAAAGCATAACATGTGTAATAGACATTTCAGGAAGTGATGCGATGTTGCCACATGACTGCATGTGGACATACCTGTGTGCCCACTAAGAGCGTGCAGCCCCTGTCCTCGCTGACAGTCGGTAGTGTAGATGTTGCAGTCTCCCGCTCCAGCACTGATTAAAATGGATCCCCCACTTTCAGGACCCTCCATAAATGCCAAGTCCCGAATAGTTCCATCATGCATACTGAACTCCAGATCAGGACCTAAGAAAAAAAGTGAGGGAGGGAGAGAGATGGGAAAACAGGGGAGATAAATAGGTAGAAGGACAAAGAGACAGGTAGGAGATAACAACATGAGAAAAGAAAGCGAAACAGAAAAGAGAGAGGTCCCAGGAATAAGAAAGAAAGAAAGAAAGAAAGAAAGAAAAAGAAAGAAAGAAGACAATGCAATAGGAGAAGAAAAAGGAGAAAGAAACAGAAAGAGAGAAAGTGATGCACAAAAGAGAGGCAGAGTAGAGAGTGAAAAACCTGCTACTATAGTCTGGAAACAGCAGAAGCGTGTGAGAGAAATAAGAGCAGGTGAAACAGCCTGGCCTCTGTGCTCACCTGTAGCGTTGCAGGATTCAGAGTTGAAGGGCAGTACTTTAACGTATTTGTCGTTGGAGCCGGTGGCTAGCAGCTGACCGCAGGGGCTCCAGGCCACGCAGTATATAGATCCTTTATGATGCTTATTTCTCTTAAAGCGCACCACGGGGGGCTTAGAGGCACTCGAGCCACTAAAGAACACAAACACACACATACACAGAAATGATCAATCATAAACAATGAACAATCAATACGCAATGATCATGTAACAAGAGCGATACACTTTAATAAACCCGCATAAACTGCATCTCAGATTTTAAATGTACATTAGGAATAAACAGACTGTGCTAATCTAATCACATATCTGATCTAATCTAATGACTATCCAAAGGCTCTGTTTCAGAAGCTATCCCAACAAGATGCCAGCCAGCTTCTCCAATGTCTGATTTCCTATGCAAATGAGATAATTGGCTATCGACAAACAAGATGTGCACATAAACAAGATGGTGAATATAGTTAGATCTTCATGTTTAACCTGAGGCTTCCCAGCCCTGGTTCTGGAGTACTCCAGCCTGCGCACTTTGGAGTTGTGTTCTGTTCTAAAACGCCTGATCCCACTAATTTGTATATTAATATTCCCCTCCTTCAACTGTTTGCATAGCAGAAACACTACATCAGGTCAACACCAGGCCAAGGACTCTCTGGCGGCAGACTTCAGTTCTCTGCTTGGAGTGTGTGTGTGTGTTTGTGTACCTGGTGTCAAGAGTGTCAGGGTAAGCACACACACGCAGGGTTTTGGAGTTGGAACCCACAGCGTACATCGCTCCTGAAGGATGGAAGGCTACAGCACGCACAGCCTGAGTGTCCTCCAGAGTGCCCACTGCTACAAACTTCGCTTTACACTTCTCCCCCTGGATCAGAGGAAGAGCACACCAAGACATGCTGTTAGGTAAACCAGTTCATCAGTTCAACAACACATTAAACCAATGTCAAAGTCAAATTCATTTAGCACAGACAGCAGGTAATGAAGACACCCACACTGCTGATAACGTTCCAGTACCACGAGCTTTAAAAATACAGATATATGTGTGAGTTAGTGCGACTGTCATGTCTTGTCTTGCCCCTTTGCCTCTGTTTTCTCAGATTTTCTGTTTCTTGTCACTACCATGTGCCTGTTGTTGTCCTGTTCCATGTGCTTCTGTTTTTTTGGTTTTTGCTCCTCCTGTCTCTGCCCTCTTCTCAGGCCCCTCACCTGTCCTTAGTTTGTAGCTCCGCCCCTTCCCAGGTGTTCCTTGTTAGTCCTTGTTCATTTATACTCCTTGTTGTTCCCTTTGTTCTTGCTTGGTGTTCTGTCTCCATGTCTGTTGTTTATGTAATTCTGTTTCCAGTCATTTCACAGTTTGCTAGTTTCTTTGTTTTTTTTTAAATTAGTTCTTCATTAAAGACTTGCATTTGCATCCTGCCTCCTCGTCTTGTCCCTACGTGACAACGACCCTCTTGTGGAAACTGAGGAAAGCGGGTCCTTACGAACACAGAACTAAGCCTAACACTAGTGGGAGGTGTGGGGGAAAATGATGGTATAATTAAGAGTACTGATGGTTTCAGTATCATGGTAGTGCTATTAAAGTAATCTTTTTTCCCCAATGGTGTTTTACTGTGGATGTGCCTTCACTGTTCTCTACGTGCCCCTTATCTATAGCAACTCAAATATCCAAAAACTGAAATGAAAATCTGTGGTTCTGCAGTCACTGTATTATTCTCCTCATCTTTACTTAAATGGTCTGTATTTAGGATCAGTCCTGTATTCCATTGTATTGGTCACTGGTTATAAGACACTCATCTGCCTTCAAAAACCCATATCACCCAGAGACTAGGAGGTGTTACTGCACTGCCTGGCCCTGCCCTGTGTTCCCTTTGTCTGTTTCTTCTTCACTGGGTGGAGTCCCATTGTGTGCACCTCTCCTCGTCTTCAGTGCCATCTGTTTTTCTGTTTACTTTGTTTTGCACTACATATTTGCACTCCTTGCCTACATGCAAATCCGAACCCTATAATGACAGAACTGCAGAATGCGATTGGTGTAGAGCACTGCTGATACTTGCGAGGCTGTACGTGTTGGACACAGGCCGAGAGGATTAGGAAACTACAGTAATTAAAACACCAAATCCTCCAGAGACAGGGAAACAGACAAAGACGGAAAGCAAAATAGAGAGGAAGAGGAGGATCTGAGGACCATAAACAACATAAATCTGATACTATATATAATCATAATCGTAAATACCCAAATCAACAATTATAATCTATTACAATAACCAGCCTGTGCAAGTTTCCTGTCACCACACCATAATCCGGTCATTAGCATATTTTAGTATACAGGGCTGCAATGTGTTGAGGCTCTTTGTACAAAACTAAGCCGCTACACAGGACACCACAAATCACTTTAGTGATGTGCTGAGAAAGCCTGTATATTCAATGGAAAGAGTAGCTTTATCGAACTCCAGCACACACTATGAGACCACAAGCCAGGAATACTGACTAAGCTTCGATTATGATCTGTTCAAGTCTTTAATTTACAAAGTCAGCATTTATAGGGCGCTTTCTACCAGGAGGTGTCTAAACGTGGGTTACCACTGAAAGACATATCCCGCAATGAATGAACTTTTTAGTGTATTTGAATGAAAAACATGATGATTGCTCAAAGCTGTGTTTTCTAATCATGTACTGACCAGCGTTCTGCTCACAAGTCACGATCGTTACTATTGAAACAGTCAACACTTTAAATTTCAGTACTGTTAAAACTATACCGGTGGTGACTACATGGAAAATATAATCATATGTTTTAATAATATAACCATAATTAAGATATACAGTCACTCAAAGCAAAATGCCTAGTCTAAAACTAGTCTAAACATTTCTTGAAATATAATAAAATGGCTCAGGGTGCGGTCAGCCATGGAAGGCTCAGCAAGAAAGACCACAGTGCAACATATGTAGACTCAGACAACACATCAAGCTAAATCAAAGTTTGCATTAAAATATATTTATGTAAATCTTAAATATGCAGATGTTATCTCAAATCTGCTGTTTCCTAGCATTTAAAATCATACATAAAGGACTGGAATTTCACATAACAGATCAAAAATTAAAACACATGTAGAAAGGGGAAAAATATTAGATTTTACTTATTGATTTATTGTAAGTACAGCTAAATTGATTAGTGCTTGCAGCCCTAGCTTATCATACAAATATTTCATTGATTTTACACTGTTATGCAAAAAAACAGAATAAAAAAAGTGTTTCTGCTTCAGTTACATACCTCTGCTGCTTTAGTGCGTGTCATGCTTCCGTCACTCTGTCCTCCTTTCTCCTTCTGTCCACTGCGTGACAAAACACAATGGAATTACACCCACACCCCTTAAAAACCCACCACATCCCCATATACAGGCTACGTTATACAGACCTATAGGCCTTTAAGTTAAACACAAACACTGGTGATAATGCTAATGTTGCATTAATTTGAAATACAGTATAACAGAGACAAATGTTTGCAGAAAGAAAACATCCAACTATAGTCAACATATCAGCAAAACGTCGTCTCTTATAAAGCCAGATGCGATTAGAGAATACAGAGCAAGGACTTTTAGACCACTCCAAAAAAAAAAAAAAAAAGTCTCTCCATATCATCCAGGTCGTAGGTTTCTAAATGGGATCATGGTCATTTAAAAGTTTGATTGTGTGGTCACTTAACTCTTCTGTGTAGATATGGATGCATGTTCTGGTAGATGTCTATTTGGTTATTTCAAAAAGCAAAGGTAAGTCAAACTTGTATAAGTCACAAGCAAGTCTCATGTCTTTTCAAGCAAGTCCCAAGGTAATGTGGGAAAATTCAGGTCGAGTCCTGCTGTAAGTCAAGCAAGTCTCAAATCGAGTTATTTACATTTACATTTATGGCTCTTATCCAGAAAGATTACAATTGTGCTTAGCGTTCCTTTAAATAATGTTTCCTAGCTAGTACACAAAGCTTTGAGTCTAAAATACACCATGAGCTCACACACTGCCCGAACAAGGGCCAGTTATGATGCTGTAACTCCAGTTTCCACATATAACCAGTTAGATGAAGTGGCCACAAAGAACTGAACTTATTTTCGACATTGACAAATACTGATTAATTTCTTCTTGACCTTTTAGCTCATCTGTTGAAGGTGCTTCTCACGAGACACTATATGGAATGAATAGCTTTGTCATTTAAACATATGTAAACATCTGGAGATTTGATCTGCATATGATCAAATGAAGGAAATATTAAACTTACACGTAAAACTGCCATAAAATACTAGTGATTTTAATCTGCAGTAGGTTTATGTGTGGTGTCTCAGCAAATGTATGGCAGGTTTTGGTAAGTAGTGGGTAATAGTGGGTGTGGGTTCTGGGCTCTCTCTTAGAGTTAATGTTCAGATCACACAGCTCAGCCAGACTGAGTATGCGTGTGATGTCTAATCTCACCTCTGGGATAGCACAGGGGATTCGGTGGGAGGGTGTACAGGGGTTCGGCCCCCTGGTCTCAGAGGAGTGCTACTGGTGACTCCCACCCCCTCCTGAGGATGTGGGGTGTCTATGGCGGCCCCTGCTGTATTCCCCGTCTCTCCTCCTCCACCGTTACACTGCAGGGACAGAGCCTGTACCTCCTCACCTAAATCATCCATCCCCACATTCAGCTCCTCCAGCTTCTGTATGGATCTGCACACACATACAAACACACACATACATAGACACGAATAATGAGCACATATAATAGGCACAAATAATGATACACAGGCATGCACCTGCACGAATATTAAGGATGGGAGGGAAAAACGATACAGCATAGTGTTGCGATACTGTATTGTTAAGTAGCCATATGTTATTTAATAACTGTATTGAGATTTTTATGACAGTGTTAGTCAGTCTGACTGCTTGACAATCATATTCTGCTGCAATAAAAATCACTAAAGTGGGAAAAGTTGTTGTTGAAAAAAAGGTAATAAACTGCATATATAGCAATAAATGTTTTTGCAGTATTCAGTATATTGTCGCTGTCCAATGAAAAACAAGTATCTCCATTTTTGTCCATTTTGACTTTTATATGTCATTTGAACTTACCAGCTGCCATTTACATTGTGTGAGAATTGCAAAACGAAAGGACCAACAGAAATGGTGCAAAAATGTTTGGAAAGTTGTCTGGTTCCATTGACTTCCATTTAAAGTGAATGAGATTTTTGGCCTCTCCTGTAAACTTGTTTTTCTTTGGACAGCGACGATATCTCAGTATTTTTAAAATGGCATGGAAATTATGACTTACGCATCATAATAGCATGTTATTGTGGGGCCTTTAGTTATTCATATTCCCAACAAATACATGTATATATTAAAAAAGCTTTTTTAATTTCCCTTACATACTTTAGATCTTTTGATTACATATAAAGATGAATGAAATACTGAACTTTGGCAAAAAAAAAACTCAAACTAAACCCTTGAACCGTATATGAGACTGCAGCGCAAAGGGGCTGAACATTTTGGGCAGAATTTAGATTTTGCTGACCAATACTACATTTTTAATATTTTCTATAAATTGCTTATACTTTCTGTGAATTGATTTATATGGATTGATAAGCTGCATTTTTGTGCTCTGTCAAGAAGGCAAGCATATCTCACTGTCCAGCAAAATACAAAAGATATTTCATATTTATTTTTAATATTCTAAAATATTGAATATTATTCTGTAAATAACTATGGTCTGTTTTTTTTTTTTAAACTAATTTTATAAAACATTTACACACACACACACACACACACACACACACACACACACACGCACATACACACACACCCACACACACACACACGCACATACACACACACACACACACACACGCACATACACACACACCCACACACGCACACACACACACACACCCACACATACACACACACATATATATAATCTGTTCTAACAGTACGGACTAGGTATCATTTAAAATGAATAACACTCTTAGGTAGAAGGTTTAAGGCTCTTTAAAGCCTGGATTAGCAGTTATGAAAGATCTAGTTGTAGGACTATCAAGATTTTATATCTAAAATAGTATAGAAGTATGTCAGGTCAACAAGCACTCTTAATTCATACAACCATGCTCTCAGTGGAAACAAGTCGGCAGACAGGTTAATATGTTCTTAACCTCCAATATACCTGAGTTACCACATTACATGTCCTCGCACTAGAACATACCTGCTGAATAAACTTATGTGCCAATAGTGTGTTTTCATTAGTGTCAGTGGAGTATTAGAAAAATCTGCCACTACAAAATAATTAGCTCTCAGATCTCATTTAATGAGTGCTTAGATTTGAATATTAAAAACAGAAAGCTAGCGTGCAAATTAAATACAGGTTTAGTTAACTAACCATAAACACTACAAAGAGCTACACGCCCCGAGCTACTTAGAGACAAAGCTCTTTGTGGTGGTGTTTATAATTATATGACCTCATATACATGCACATGCTTGAGTTTATTTCCCTGGGGGTCTTTCCCCTCCCCTCCTTCCCTGGACTCTAAGTGCACCATCTGGAGACCCCCAGGTGGTCTCCTTACCGTCCTTCTCATCTCCCTTTTATTAACCACTCTTTCCTCCCTCCCTCCCTCCGTCCTTTTCTCCCTCTAAATCCACAAAAGAATACTAGGACATGAGCACACTTCATTACCAAGGCTACGACGGCTGCAAAGGGAACACCTTTCAGTCAGTCCTCGTCTAAAACAAACAGCCTAACAACTACAAGCTCAAAGTTTGATCAAGCCTGATTCTGCGCCTCTTCTTTACACATTCAAATCATACATACAAGAATCACTGACCATTTATTTAATGTCCAGTCAAAATAGCCATTACAAGTTCATCTTACTGGGAACAGGCCAGAGGAAACAAAAAAAAGAACGTGAGTCAGACACAGATAATAATGCTCCTAACAAACGTGCAACACCTGGCAGATCGCCAAACCTGTCACCATCAGGTAAAGGTGCTATAGAATGCAAAACTGGATTTACATTATTTTGGTTAAATAAGGAGCGTTCAGTACATAGATCTGACATGACCGTGAACTTCAAACACTGTTGTTCATCCAGTCTTTTGCAAAAGAGGGTGGTAAAACAAGTAGATTCTGAAATCTTCAGATATGTTGCGTTACAGTCTACCCCCAAAATGTACATGCACCAGGTCACATTCTAGCCAAGTGAAATGATGACAATGTAGCAGCAGTAATGAAAATGGAAACCTGCGTGTGGAGAAATGATTCCATTATTCCATCAATATTATTCCAGGCTGTGAAGGAAATGACACCACTTTCCACACCCTTTGCAAGGAACTGTGAGCAAGGATGGCTATTGTTCATCTTTACAAAAGGCTCAAGTTGGATTTTTATTCTCCAGGTTCTTAATCAGACTTTTCATCGGACCTTAAATACTACAGCTTGTACAGGCCCAAGAACATAACTCAAGGCATTAAAGGTGAACATTTTACAGAAAGCTGGCAAACAGAAAGCCAACTGCAGCTGCCACATCGTTAGCAAGGTCCTGGAAAACATTACTTAGCACATTTCACTCCAGACAGTTTCTCAAACCTTAGACCTTGGGATACTGAGCAGCTTAGCTCAGTGTTGAGGCTGAAGAGACTGAAGAATGAAGTTTCTCCTTGAACAGCATCACAACCCCAACAGCAACCTCTAAGTAGCAGCCATGCTGTGTCCATTTATCACTGTTTGCTGGCTGAAGCAGATCGTCTTAAACTGAAGAGTGAGTATCAGCTTTAACTTACTTTGCGTTGTGGTCAAGAGCGAACGTAAGTAGCTAGTAATAGGTAATGTTAGTGTTAGCGCAGATCACTAAACCGCATGAGAACCGGGCTTATTTACACAGAGGTCCAGTTTATGGTCCTGCCTGCGTCTGTTTCAACATGTTGCTTCTGTGTAATCATCACCGTGTACAACAGTTCATTTCATTCTATGACTAAATCATAGGGTGTAAAGGGGTGTATTAATACACGTCCGGGCATGTCAGCCAGACCTTTATGTAGATGCAGAGAACAATTTCAAATGCTGAATAAATGTATAAAATGGCACCTTTAAAGTCTTCATCTTTGAGAAAGAGCAATTTAAGCTCTACTCTCAGAATTGAAACAATCCATATGTGTTTTTGTCCATCCATGCATTGTGAGAAGACAACTGAAGTAATAGTTCTGAAAAGATGCATAGCTGTCAAGAAGCTATTACTGAGAAAAGGTAACCTAGAACAGCTGCAAATCAAATAAGGAAGCTACTGGTGTTTTCCAAACGATGGAAAGACCACCCCAGAGTCCAGACCTTAACATCACTGAATGCACTTGGGATGCAACCACTGTTTACAACTGAATAAGGTGTGAGCAGACTTACTTGGAAAGCTGAAAACTAAATCCTGAAATCTATTCTGTACGTAAGGAGTATTTTGACTGGAACTGAAATAAATGAAAAGAGGGTGTCTGACTTTCATGCAAAAGATCAGCTTGTGCCATGAGCAAAGATGCGTCTCTATATGACTGTGTTACAGGACAATGAGTGTTTGATCTTTTCTCTCTCTCACTCTCCCCCACCACCCTTCTGTCTCTCTGCATTATTTATTACGCTGCCCCTTAACAAGACATAATCTTTGGAACCTGCAGAGCCCAGAGTTCTGGAAATGCTCATTGTTCATGCAGAATCATGGTCTAACAAAATAGAAAAAAAAAACAGAATTTTAAATGATTAAAACTACAGCTAAAAACACACTCGCAATGTAAAGACAGCTTAACAGAACATAACCGACCCTACAGACATCTAAACAACACCGCAGCTAAACAGACAATATTCCTAAAACTGCATTAAAACAGAAACTCATTACAAAAAGACAGAATGGCCAATATGGATCTTAAAAAGAAATCTAAAATACCCCCTACAGGAACCGTGGTCAGGTGATCCCAGCACATCACCATGAGCATGAACAGGGGACTAAAAAAGTTCCAAAAGTGAAACATTAGCTTCCCTAGACAAATCTTCTTTCTTACCTATAGAAATCATTATGTGCAGGCTCGTTTTTTTATTTTAAGCACTATTCAGACAAGCTTAGCGGGATAGTGTAATGCCTGACTGATGTGAGATAAGAAATCTGAGATGAGAGTGGCTTCTGAATAAATAAACTGCCTACACATTTTTCATTTTTACACTTTTTAATGTTCTGGCTTGTACGCTTAGGTTAGGCAGTACATATCGGCTTTATTTTAGCCACAGACTCAAGTACATTTTTGTCAAACCTCCATCCAACTTTTTGGGTCTAATGGCAGTTTAGCATCCTTTTGCTATGATCTTAAGTTTCATTTCAAAATCTTCAGAAGATTCTCACCTATTTCTTTCATGAGAAACCACTAAACTTCAGCAGCCGTAAACCGTTTGCACTCCATTTGACATGTGCCTCCGATGTTCCTTGGATGAACAATATAGGGTTTTCTGCCATCATGGGTAAGTCATAAGGGATTCCCTCATGTTCACTGGGCAGTTTCACAAAAAATGTAGAAAGACACACAAATCCACCGACACACAGTAGGAGGCAAATACCGTTTATCTCAATCACATCAAATCTCATTATAAGATGGAATGAACGGGGCAGATTCTACAGATTCCAGCAATGTTTGAAAAAGACAGCAGAAACATCGGATTTGATGTGCTGCCAATTTTGTGGACACCAGACAGATAAAAAACCCTTTTTTACCTTTCAGGTTATGACAGTGTTAATACCATCATGTCAATTTGTATTGGATTACCTTGTATTTATGTCTATGGCTGGTTCTATAGAACTAAAGGGCAACAAAATCCTACTCAACGCCTGGTCTGTAAAGATGACTGAAATAGCATGCTACATTTTAGCTCATCATGTAGAACAGGAACTTAACAAAACACCATTGGTCTTAACTTGGTGTAGGGCAGGGCCTGTGGGGCTGGGTTGTTTTAGTGTACTGCCTCAAGCAGAGTTAAAAAAAAGTCACAGACGGGCAGGACTGCAGATACTATGGACTTACTCAGACTTTATACTACATACACACACACACACACACACACACACACACACACACACACACACCACAGCACAGAGACAATGGCAACAAAAACCCTGTATATGCATTTTAACAGCACCGGATCATGAGCAAATATTAAGCTGGTAAATTGGTTGTGACTCTCAGTGACCACATGGACAGCCTTTCTACAAGGCATCCTGTATTCTGTTTGGGTCTTTCATCTGATTACGGTGTTGTAAACCACAGCGAACTCAGTCCAAGTGAGCAAAGCGTCCATAAGGCGGTGCTGGGGTTCTGACTGTGCATAAATATGCTGGGTGTGAGAGTGAATTATAGCAGTAAAGTAGTTCTGAGGTTTACATTAACGGCTGTGGAGAGGATGGGTCTGATTGCTATGTCTGGTGATCTTAAATGCTGGCCTGTGTAATTCATCACTAACATCAACTATCAAATCAGACAGTGTTTTGATATAGCATGCTTGAGGTTTTGACACTAAAAGAATTACATTGTGACTGACCTGTTGAGGAAGGTCTCTGTGAGGTTGTGCTTGGCAGTGGGTGGGGTCTCCTGCTGCTGGACTCCGCCCTCCAGCAGCATCTGCTGATAGAGCTGTCTCTGCTGCTGCTTTTGCTCCAGGTGCTGCTGTACACGTAAACGTTGCCTATAATATTCCTGATACTGCTCTGTGGAGTCTCGTAGCTGGAGAGAGAGAGAGAGAGAGAGAGAGAGAGAGAGAGAGAGAGAGAGAGAGAGAGAGAGAGAGAGAGAGAGAAAATCAGCAAAAACTTATTCTAAGCAGGTTTGAGGGAGGGACTCTATCACTGATTTGCTTTTATACACAAGTATTCCATTCAAGCCATGGAATGAGCAATTCCACACGTCACCTCTCTGTGCTCATGTTTGCAAATATTAGACAATAGCTTAATCTGTTTGCTGCTTTTTATAATTGTCTTTGATCTACTAACACCAAGTACATTTGACTCTGGGAACTCAAGGTAGGCCAAATGATTTCTTTTGATAGCAGTGAGGATGAATTTGTCACTGATCTTTTACACTGGCTACCAGTAGGTGAAAATTTATATTTTTATTTATATATTTATTTTGGGGTGCAATGTGTCCAACCAAAGAAAATGAAGATGATGACAACAAAGAAGATCAATTTCACATGTTTACAAAAAAAAAGCACTGAGAAAATCATAAAAAAACAAAAAAAACAAAAAAACATGAGAACCATGACATAGCTTGATGGCAAATCTGGCATCTACATGCCAAATGAAAATCAATGACATCATACAGACATTGCTGACATATGACATCAGACATTAGATCTGATATACACAAACAACACTGTGATACCCTCCATGGAAACAGTTCCCATGGTACTATTTATATTAAATAAACTTTCTGCTATTTGAGTTGAGAACTAAAATCATATTTGACCATTCAGATGATATCTAACAATAATATCTGTAAAGTAAAAGTGGGTAACAGTAACAGTTAAAAAGTCTAACAGACCATCATTTACTTTGTGGCCACATAACTGCTTTTTGACAGTGTGAGCATCAAAGATTATTTGAGATAATTTACACTGCTCAAAAAAAAATAAAGGGAACACTTTTTAATCAGAGTATAGCATCAACTCAGCTCAACTTCAGGGATATTGATCTGGTCAGTTAAGTAGTAGGGAGGGCCGTTAATCAGTTTCAGCTGCTTTGGTGTTAATGAAATTAACAACAGGTGCAGTAGAGGAGCAACAATGAGACACCCCCCAAAACAGGAATGGTTTAAAAGGATGAGGTCCTTGACATTTTGTCCCCCCTCATCTTTTCCCAATGATTTTTCATTAGTTCTGCAGTTGACTTGGGTCAGCGTCACTACTAGTACCATGGTGCAGTACCTGGACCCTACAGAGGTTGCACAGGTAGTCCAACTACTGAAGAATGGCACATCAATATGTGCCATTGCCACAAGGTTTGCTGTGTCTCCCAGCACAGTCTTAAGAGTATGGTGGAGATTCCAGGAGACAGGCAGTTACTCTAGGAGAGCTGGACAAGGCTGTAGAAGGTCCTTAACCCCTCAGCAGGACCGGTATCTGCTCCTTTGTGCAAGGAGGAACAAGATGAGCACTGCCAGAGCCCTACTGCTGTGAATGTGTCTGACCAAACAATCAGAAACAGGCCTCATGAGGGCGGCCTGAGGGCCCGATGTCCTGTAGTGGGCCCTGTGCTCACTGGCCAGCACCATAGAGCTCGATTGGCATTTGCCACAGAACAGCAGAATTGGCAGATCTGCCACAGGCATCTTGTGGTGCACAACAATGCCCGGCCTCATGTGGCGAGAGTATGCAGGCAGTTCTTGGAGAATGAAGGAATTGATACCATTGACTGGCCCCCCGGCTCGCCTGACCTAAATCTAATAGAACCTCTGGGACATTATGTTTCGGTCCATTCGACGCCACCAGGTTGCACTTCAGACTGTCCAGGAGCTCAGTGATGCCCTGGTCCAGATCTGGGAGGAGATCCCCCAGGACACCATCCATCGTCTCATTAGCAGCATGTGGAGGCCATACAAACGACTGAGTACCATTTTAAGTTGCTGCAATGGAATTTGGGTTAAATGGACGAGCCTGCTGCATCAGCTTTTCGGTTTGATTTTCAGGGTGTCTTTGAATTCAACCCTCTGTAGGGTGATCTTTTCCCTCAAACGATGTAGCATCCTTTCGTTCCTAACACATTACCCAGTCTATATGAGGAAAGATATTCTGCATGATTTTTTTCCCAATGAGATCTTATATGTTTTCAAAGTGTTCCCTTTATTGAGCAGTGTATATCATCAGTCTTCAAATTTATTATCATCCTAAACTGGTATCACCACATTTGAACACTGGGTTTGTCCGAGTAATTATAATAGAATTTTTAAGCCACTTCAATCACCCCTACCCGAGTCAGACATTTCATACATGTAGCCCTGAGGAAAAAGCAGTCACTCTGTCACATCCCTCACCACACAGACACACACCTGCCAACTGCGGCCTGGAAAGTGCCAGTTGTGCATTCCAGCGGGAGAAACACAGGAGGCTGCATATATCTGCCAGCCCACCTCTGCAGTGGAGTTATGAAGTTTAACGTCCACAACACACACACACCTATACACACATACACACACACCACCAAGCAGACACATCTGCGTGCCTCATAGTAAGTATGGGGCCATTTCAGGTCGAGGCACAGTGTGCTACACAACCCATGACAACAACCAGAAGTCTGAAATACCAAAATACATAAAGGCTCTAGATAAAAACTCCGTACTCGGTACTCCTCTACCTTATTACTTGTGATATTCTATGCCAATCTATTTTCCTCTGTTATTCTTACACATGTCTGTTGTGTTTTTGCTTACATCTACATGTTTGGCTGGCCTGTTTTGAACATTCTTTTAAAACGACCTTGATTTTTGAAAAAGGTGCTTAATAAACGACACATATGTTACACACCAACGAGCCAAAACATTATGACCACATGCCTAATATGCTGGTATTTCTCCATGTGTTGCCCAAACAGCTCTGACCCATTAAAGCCTGGAAAATACAAGAGCTCTGAAGGTGCCCTGTGGTAGTCTAGCACCAAGATGTTAGCAGCAGATCCTTGAAGTCCTGAAAGTTTCAAGATGTTTGTTGAATATATTTCAGGGCTCCCTGACCAACTCCTGATGAGATATTTAGGGGTATATACGGTTAAATAGGGGGTCCCAAGAGGAAACCATAAAACCATGGATGATGAGAAGGGTGTGTTGGGTTAATGTAACGGTCACAGCAGACCTGAGCTTGAGTTTGCGAAGCTTGGCGAAGGTGTAACGCATTTCTTCAGCAGTACCGAGAGTAGCAGGAGCAGCAATAGGAACTGTGGCACATTGGGGTTAACATTAACAGCTGATCAGTGAAGGCTGGATAACGCTCCCTGACTAGTATGATCCACACAACTATACTCATAATAAATAGTGTTATATTACAGACGTGTAAAATACCAGTCTAGCCAGGCAGTGCTTTTCTGACTGGTAAAAGCCTAATTTATGTATTTTATGTTTTTACCTCATTCCTCTCTGAGGAAGTTGGGGCATCCTGACCTGGGGCCGGAACTGGGCGAGAGTTCTGGGGACCCACTGAGCTCATCATTTTATCAGAGGGAGTGTCAGTTCTGGAGCTGCGATACAAACAGAAAACATACATCACCTATAATTGAAATAATTACTACATAGCAAGACCAAACATAATTCACATTCTCACACACACACACACACACATACGCACACCCGTATTATAATTATAGCATACAAACCGTTTCCCCATCTCTGCCACTCTTAGGCACAAACACAAGCGTGTGCACACATACACACACATAAACACAAATACACACACACACACACACACACACATACACATACACATACACACACACACACACACACACACACACACACAAACACAAATACACACGCACATACACACACACACACACACACACACACATATTACATATTAAATAGAACAGATACATTTACAATACAGAGTTAGCATGTTAAATAAACACATAGCCTTCATATTTACATCTGCTGGAGAGCTCTTATAATTACCTTGATTTCTGCTTATATAGACACAAAATTACAGACAAACACAATCTAACTAATCTAATAACACACAATCAGTACTTTCATGTCTTTCACTGAGCACAGTGAGTAACATTACAGGCTAGAAAAAGTAAGTGCACCTTAGAATTTTCCCCCTTTAGCAGCATCACCTCCACCAAACCTTTCCGGTAGCTGCAAATAAGATTTGTACAATGTGTTTTTGGAGGTTTGGGCAAACCTAAAATGGGCCAAAACATTTTTAGGACACCCATGTGTGTGTTATTAGCTCAGGTAGATTGTATTTTCTAGAATTGTGACAGGAATTAAACTTGGTGTGTAGGGAAAGTGGGACGGCCTTATCAACATACTGTGTGCCATACCAAATGTGTGGATACTACCGTAGCACACTTTTGGCAGCAGTGCATAGACAGCACATACTAGTGACCAGGATCTGGGAGACTATCATGAACCACATAGACAGAGAACTGACAAATTGTCTGACATGCGCTCCGTGACCCAACAGCCACAATAGCGGACATTTAGCAAGCAGTCAACGCCACAGATATTTAACACCAGGCCAGCGTCGCCAAAGGCTGCAATAGTGTCATGCCAGACTGTCATAGAGTGACCCAGAAAGGAAGCGGGTCATCTTTAGTGAGGAGTGCCGCTTGTGCTTGGTGAAGTTGACCAACAAATCTCCATGTACAGCGCCAAGACGAACGGTTTGTTGTCAGGCGTTACATGTCCAGAAGGCCAGGTGTCACTCCACCTCCACCCCTACTGCCAAATCTGTGGGAACTGTGTGAGAATATTCAAGCTGCATGGGATGGATTATCGCAGGACGCCATTACGAACCTCTACAACTGCATCCCAAGACACATGCATGTTGCATTAGCAAACACGGCAGCTCAATGCCATACTGAGAGACACTAATTCTGTACGTGTAGCTCAAAAAATATTAGAACAGACATAAACACAGGAACTGTGCATCAGGAGCTTTATGAAGCTACCTGCCTTAACTGCAACGAACAAACTCTTTTAAGTGAATGGGCAAAAATCCTCATTGGCACACTGCAAAATCTTGTGATAAGCTTTCTCAGAGGAGTGGAGGCTGTACTGCAACTCCAATGGAACGGGATGTCTGACTGGCCTATGTAGGTGTGACAGGCACCCACATACTTATTTCGATAGGTAGTCCACAAATGTATCAGGAATGCTGTTTATATTGTTAACTCCACCTGCTTTCATGGGCTGCATAAAAAATTTACCTCTCAGGTGACTCCTCGAAGATGCTATGGCACTGTGACTCCTCCATCATCAGACTTCGGCTGAGGTTCTGCCCGCCAGGGTACTGAAAGTTAGCGAATGAGTGTGACATTGGCGAGGCCTTGCCTGTGTCCGTGGTTCCACTCCCTCCTCGCTTTTCCAGGCCTGAAAGACCGTAAGAGAGGCCATCCAGTGCCGGGTTAAGCGAGCGAGACATATAGGTGTCGGCTGACTGAGGGCGACGAAGAGGGGAGGCGGGGTAGGGCGACAATTTGCTAATTAGTGGGGTCAGCAGATCAGCGTAGGCTGCTTTAGCTGGCTTGACTAGGCGGTCTGTGTGGATGTTAAGGATCTTCTGCTCAAAAGCGCAGGAGAAGACGCTGGAGGGGAGATTCTGGAGCCAGGAGAGCAGGCTAAGGTCCAGATCGTCACAGCCATTTCCGCACAGCATGTCCATTCCCAGCAGAACTTCACCTTCTGTGATTTCTTCGCCTGTGGCTTTGCTCTGGCAGAACTCCACGCAGCACTCGTACAGGACCCCCTTGATTAGCAGCTGGAAGAGGCGGTTGCAGCTAGCCTTGAAGCCGGCCTCGCTTAGCTTGCGATCCGCTGGAATGAACTCTGCCACCATTGCACAGGCCTCCTCAAAGCACTGGACACGCGCTGTGCTGGGATTCCAGTCCTTGAACTCTGCGTGGTTGGTCAGTCGGGGAAGAGTCAGGAGCAGGCACAGCTTACTGTAGTCCTCTTTAGAGGGGCAGAACTCCTCCAGGGCATGGAGGCATTTAACAGCCTCCTGCATGGTGAACTCCAGCTGTTTGTGTTTAAAGGACAGGAAAAAGAAAGGGGCGGAGAAGTAAAGTGAGAGAGACAGAGTGAGCAAGTGAGCAACCACTTCCATAAAGTGTCTGCTTTATTGAGTGTAGCTTTAGCTGTCTGCACAGACTAAAAGCTCTGCCATTACATCAGACAGCAGTGAATCAGAGCGACGGGTCAGTGTTATTAATCCCACAGGCAGCTGTACTCACATGCTGTGGCTCATCCTCAGCTGACATGGCATTGTTCACACATAGAGCTTCCAGAAACTTCTGCTTCAGGATGATGTAGCGGAACCTGGCACAGAATTAAAAAGTAAATGGAAACGCAACCATCCATGTCGTCTAACTGAACTGCCTTAACAATTACATCAATGCACAGTGCAGTTCTGAATATCAGACTGAACCCGTGATCAGCACCAACTGGCTTTGGATTCCAGTCTGGATTCGAAGATGCTGTATCATGAACAGCAAACATAAAGAAACACTTGAGAGGAGCTCACCTTTTCTTATCAAACTTGTCCATGCCCTCCAGAGGCTGAATGAACTGCAGCACCTCATCCCACTGTCCATCAAGAATCAGCTGCCTGAGACAGAAAGGCACAGAGAGATAAAGAAAGAGAGGAGACAGATCTTGTTAACTGGTATTCAGAAAGTTCTGGTTGAGGAGGGGAGATGAAATCTGTGTTAGACAATATTAATGACATCCCATTCATTTGCAAGAATTCCAGAAAAATACGTTGCTACATGGAAATCATCTGATCAAAAAGCTGTCTACAAGCACGCCATTCCCGATCAGATCTAACAATCTGGAGCTGGAACAGTGTCAACATCTCAAAAACTGCAGTACTAGCTAACGAGGAGAAGAAGAAGAAGAAGAACAGAACAAGAGAAGAAGAAGAAATATGTATTGTTGGATTACAATAAAATACACCCATCAGCCATAACATTAAAACCACCTCAATAGACCACCACAGTATGTTGGTATTAGGTGACAATGACGTGGTGGTGGTGTGTTAGTATGTGTTGTGCTGGTGTGAAGGACTAGAGGATGACCAACACAAACTGAGCTATTGCCTCTGACTTTACATCTACAAGGTGGACCAGCACAGTAGTAGTGTGTCTAATAGAGTGGACAGTGAGTGGACACAGTGTTTAAACACACCATCACCATGTCAGTGTTACTGCAGTGCTAAGACTGATTTACCACCCACACAATAGCTGGTCTGTGGTGGTCCTGTGGGGCTCCTACACCAAATGGAATTTTGTACAGTATTGCAAGGAAATCTAATATTTTGTGGGTTTTAAATTACTTTACACTACAAAGACTAGTCAGGTGCCCGGTCAGGTCCTAGGTCAAATACACTAAACAATAAATAGAATTTAAAAGCTCAGTTCAAACCACATGGTAGCAGATGGACCACTGTATTGTGGGCATTATTATTATTATTATTATCATCATTATTATTCATTCTATAGTAAATATTGTTGTATCCAAATCTCTATGGTAAACAGCTGTTAAAGCCTAACAAAACGTTGTAATACACAGTCTAATGCAAAGATGTGTTCAGTAATGATCCACAATGATACATCTCTGTAGCGACTGAAACAGCTTCGGACAGATATTTGATGTATTGATTATACTATAGGAGATCAGAATGTTTAGAAGATGCCAGACTCCTGCATTAAACATGTAAATACACAAAGAAACGTTACCTTCCTCTGTAATAACTCTATACATTCCAGTGCTCTGTAAAATGTCACCAGCAGCCATTTTTAAAGTGTGCAAAACAAAACAAAAAAAAAAATTCTTCACGCATGGAGCAGTTTAGGGTCATTATCTCTAATGAGTTTCTAATCCGGAGCGTCAGATGAGGCACTCTGATCGTTTATAGCACCCTTCTGAATTTGTGAAACCCTCATGCTCCTAAGGCCGGTACCAAACTCTCAAAATAAAGAACAATACTCTCGTACAATCCAGCCAGGGTCTCCTCTATTTGTCCTATTGCACTGCCAGCCCAGCCACAGAACCAGCACTCCAGCATGAATGGGTACTATTGTAAAAACACTCTCACAGTGGGAGAGGCCCACACGGTCTCCAGTCTTTGGCATTCACGCACGCTAAAACTGTAAACAAATAACACTGGGCAAATTAAGATTCCTTCAAATTAAAAGTCCCACCACACCAGTGATAGAAAACAGCTCTGCAAATCATGTGTTCCTCCTGTTTAAAAACTAAAGTACTATTCAGACGGGATAAGGAATCTATGGGGCGATGAAATGCCAAATTACCACAGGACGTCTGTAATACTTAAGTGATTCACACAAGAATCACACAATCCCAGTAACAGTGACAGAGATGGCTGGCTACTGGATTTACACACTGCTCTTACTCCAGCACGTCAGGATCAGGATCATTCTGCTTAGGAATAATAAGGGTCTATTTGTCATTGAGTTTGTTCCTTTTGAAATCTGATATGTCAGTCATTTTGCTTGTGCGCCCAAGCTTCAGTAAATATTCCACCACCTTTGACATTTTATGACATAAGAATTTAAAATAATCCCTGGTCATATTAATTTCGTATAACAAAACAACAGTAGATATAATCTCAGGGTATATTAATCCTG
Source organism: Prochilodus magdalenae (assembly GCA_024036415.1). Classification (NCBI taxonomy): domain Eukaryota; kingdom Metazoa; phylum Chordata; class Actinopteri; order Characiformes; family Prochilodontidae; genus Prochilodus; species Prochilodus magdalenae. The sequence goes on along the minus strand of JAMWET010000078.1, from coordinate 48,077 downwards.
TGCTACAAAAGAAGCAGTAGATATAATATCAAGTTATATTAATCCTGTGTTATAAAACAAGCAGTATACATAATTTCAGGTAGAAATAATCTTAGGTTATGTTAACCCTGTGATGTAAAACAAGTCGTATAAATAATCTCAGGTAGAAATAATCTTAGGTTATATTAATCCTGTGATATAAAACAAACAGTAGAAATAATCTCAGGTAGAAATAATCTCAGGTTATATTAATCCTGTGATATGAAACAAGCAGTACAAATAATCTCAGGTTATATTAATCCTGTGATATGAAACAAGCAGTACAAATAATCTCAGGTAGAAATAATCTCAGGTTATATTAATCCTGTGACATGAAACAAGCAGTACAAATAATCTCAGGTTATATTAATCCTGTGATATGAAACAAACTGTACAAATAATCTCAGGTTATATTAATCCTGTGATATGAAACAAACTGTACAAATAATCTCAGGTTATATTAATCCTGTGATATGAAACAAACTGTACAAATAATCTCAGGTTATATTAATCCTGTGACATGAAACAAGCAGTACAAATAATCTCAGGCTATATTAATTCTGTGATATGAAACAAGCAGTATAAATAATCTCAGGTAGAAATGATTTTAGGTTACATTAATCCTTTAATATAAAACAAGCAGTAGAAATAATCTCAGATTACATTAATCCTGTGATATAAAACAAACAGTAGAAATAATTTTAGGTTATATTATTCCTGTGATATAAAACAAACAGTAGAAATAATCTTAGGTTATATTATTCCTGTGATATAAAACAAGCAGTAGAAATAATCTCAGGTTATATTAATCCTGTGTTATAATAATACAAAATCCTACCATCCTATTTCGTGCGCATGCACTGCGGACATCAAGTACACAGTTAACAACAACGACTAAACTGAATGTTCTGGTGCTTTCTATTCCCTCTGTAATTAAGTGCACAGTCAGTAAAAAGTGTGACTGATATGCCAGTAAAAATAATCACCCACACCTCCATCATCCACATACGTTCTAAGCTACTCTTACTTTCTTTAAGCACGTAGAGTTCCTGTAACAGCAGAAATGTAATACATGATTAAAGTCAGCTGTTAGCACTTTTGGGGTTGTTACTCCAAAACAATAACTCATTAGAACTGATCAACTGTTACTGGATTTTTCACTGATACTTTCCAGCATGTTCTTTCACAACAGATTACCAACAATACAGTCTAAAAGAAAACACCGTAAATATAAGGCAAAGAGTATATCAATATCCATTCCTTTGAACAATAACACAGCCGGTTACACTGAGTCTACAAGCAGGAGATCATGTTTGACAAACCTGGAAATCGAAAGAAACAGTTTGTCAGGGTATTGGGTAGAAAAGCTGATTTTTATTTTGCTATCTGACTAATTTAAAAGAAACCCAAAGAGCTTAAGATACAGCAGGACTTGTTTACCTTGCAGAAGAGGGAATATATTTGTATAATGCAGGAAGATTACTGCAGTGAGAGAACGTGGACGAACAGCAAACACAAAAAGCAACTAAATCCTAAATACTGTTCCACAGAGGGGTGCAGACTGCTACCGAACATCACATACCACAATAACAAATCGGCTGTCCTACTCCAGTGTTTTACAACCAAACTCAAACATGCAGGTGTTGATCACTATGAACCTTCTATTATCACTTCATGCCATCACCCGTACAGCTCAGGTGGTGCAGGTAACAGCTATAATTCTGCTATGTTTACAAAACCCTGCAATATTCCTTTATCAGCTCTCAAATCTCTCGTGTATGTGTAGGTAAGAGGAGATGGGCTAAGCTGGACTGTACTGAGTGCAAATCACACCTGAGGAAGAGCATGTCATCTGAGTAGAGTCCGTTAATCACTCCGCTTTCCTTCTCCAATGCTAACATGCTGATGTGTAGCTTCCGCGAGTTCAGGAAGTCCAGGATCACCTTAATGATCTCCACCTCCTTCACGTTAATTGTCTCCTCTGCCGTCATTGTGGTGGGCTGTTATGGAGAAATGGGGAGAGGGAGAGGGGCAGAGAGAAAACAGAGTGAGGGAACGTGTTGACCGATAGATAGATAGATAGATAGATAGATAGATAGATAGATAGATAGATAGATAGATAGATAGATAGATAGATAGACAGACAGACAGACAGATAGATAGATAGGCAGACAGATAGATAGATAGATAGATAGATAGATAGATAGATAGATAGATAGATAGATAGATAGATAGATAGATAGATAGATAGATAGATAGATAGATAGATACAGTGGGGAAAATAAGTATTTAGTCAGTCACCAATTGTGCAAGTTGTCCCACTTAAAAAGATGAGAGAGGCCTGTAATTGACATCATAGGTAGACCTCAACTATGAGAGACAAAATGTGGAAAAAAATTGAGAAAGTCATTTTGTCTGATTTTTAAAGAATTTATTTGCAAATAATGGTGGAAAATAAGTATTTGGTCAATAACAAACAAGCAAGATTTCTGGCTGTCACAGACCTGTAACTTCTTTTTTAGGAGGCTCCTCTTTCCCCCACTCATTACCTGTATTAATGGCACCTGTTTGAAGTCGTTAACAGTATAAAAGACACCTGCCTACAACCTCAAACACTCACACTCCAAACTCCACTATGGTGAAGACGAAAGAGCTGTCGGAGGACACCAGAAACCGAATTGTAGACCTGCACCAGGCTGGGAAGACTGAATCAGCAATAGGCAAGCAGCTTGATGTGAAGAAATCTACTGTGGGAGCAATAATCAGAAAATGGAAGACCTACAAGACCACTACTAATCTCCCTCGATCTGGGGCTCCACGCAAGAATCTCAGCCCGTGGGGTCAAAATGATCACAAGAACGGTAAGGAAAAATGTCCCGAACCACAAGGGTAGGGTGGGATCTAGTGAATGACCTGCAGGAAGCTGGGACCAACTTACAAAGGGCTACCATCAGCAACACACTACGACGCCAGGGAACTCAGAATCTTGCAGTGCCAGACGTGTCCCCCTGCTTAAAGCCAGTCCATATCCAGGCACGTCTGAAGTTTGCTAGAGAGCATTTGGATGTTCCAGAAGAGTAATTGGGAGAATGTCCATATGGTCAGATGAAACCAAAGTAGAACTATTTGGTAAAAACACAACTCCCGTCGTGTTTTGGAGGAAAGTGAATGCGGAGTTGCATCCAAAGAACACCATAACCAAACTGTGAAAGCATGGGGGGTGGCGAACAAATCTATGCTTTGGGGCTGTTTTCTCTGCAAATGGGACCAGGACGACTCACGGTCCGTGATACATGAAAGGAAGTGAATGGGGCCCATGTATTGTGAGATTTTGGGTGCAAACCTCCTTCCCATCAGAAGGGCACATGAAGATGAAACGTGGGCTGGGTCTTTCAGCATGCCAATGATGCCCCAAGCACACTGCCAGGGCACAAAAGGAGTCGCTTCGTAAGAAAACATTTCAAAGTCCTGGAGTTGGCCTAGACAGTCTCCCGATCTCAAACCCCATCGAAAACCTCTTGGAGGGAGTTTGCAAAGTCCGTGTTGCCCGCCGACAAGCCCCAAAATCATCACTGCTCGCTAGAGGAGATCTGCATGGAGGATTGGGCCAACATACCAGCAACAGTGTAGTGCCAACCTTTGTGAAGAACTTACAACGAAAACGTTTGACCCTCTGTCATTGCCAACAAAAGAATATACAAAACAAAGTATTTGAGATGAACTTTTGTTATTGACCAAAATACTTATTTATTCCACCATTATTTTCAAAAAAAATCTATAAAAATCAGACAAAATGACTTTCTCAATTTTTTTCCACATTTTGTCTCTCATAGTTGAGGTCTACCTATGATGTCAATTACAGGCCTCTCTCATCTTTTTAAGTGGGACAACTTGCACAATTGGTGACTGACTAAATACTTATTTTCCCCACTGTAGATAGATAGATAAATAGATAGATAGACAGACACATGCGTAGACAAACAGACCGAAATGAAGTAGTAAACACTAAAAGTCATTCAGAATGGTTTGATGTGGACTGTGTCACTCTAGAGAAACTTACACAGTCAGAACTGGGCTCACTGGCGGTCATACGACACAGATGTTTGAAACCTGCTTCTATAAAAACTACCTCACTGAACATTATTACACAACATGTTATTAATAACATGGTTTGATGCCAGTTTCGAGATAAGATATGACCTATTCATTTTTTCAGTTTATTAAATCCATAGCAGAGGAGTACATGTAAGGCTTTACTAGGAGAGCAGACCCAAAGAAACTTTCCTGCTACTCCCACTACGGTACTTACTACCATCAGCAAACACACTTAGTCTTCAGCCAGAGACTGCCCCAAACACAATCACATACACAATCACAATGCTCATATTGTTTAATAATGTTATTATTATGTTATTAGCTGTATATTGATGTTTTCAAACTGTAATAAGCAATTAAAACTTTTTTACTGAATTTATTTTATTTAGTTGTACTTGTGATTCAGCAGAGGCAGCCTATTGCCATCTGACACTGTTCCTTATTTAGATTCTACAGTATGGTTAATAAAAGAACGGAGAAGATGAGAAATAAATATAACAGCCGTGTAAACAAAAACTAATTAACCTGGAATGATGAATTTTGGATTGAGGTTTCCTGTGCTGTGGCTTACATGTATTACTCCCTCAGAAACATTATAGTTAAGCCAGGTTAATTGAATATAGAGGCAGGTGTCGGTTGCAGCTCTGTTGTGAAGAAACAGGTAAGTTTTTCTACAACGCATCATTTCACACCTGACCTCCTGAATGAGTTTGCTCGACAGATAAATTATGCTGCTTATGTTTTTTAATCAATGAGATGAATTTACCATGTAAAACACTCTCCCAGGGTTTATTATTGTTTTGGGAGGAAACAGCTCTCAGATTACTTCACATTCAGTCTACGCAAATGACTGCTCCGCACAATAAACTGATCAGTCCGAGTAAAAGCCGTCCGATCTGCCTAAGAAAAGCCATGAACCCTCAAAACGCAGGCGACCCTCGGTTGTCATAACCCAAGTGGGCCGGTGTGTCCCACCCAGCTGAGCTGCTAGCATCCGGAGCCTTGCTTACTCACGCTTCCCCACCGCCTGCAGCTACCCGAAGCCCAGCCTGTCAGTTATTGCTCTGCGATGGTGTTTTCTCCTCCATAACAAGTGCCAGCCAATGTTAGCACAAGTTAGCCCGCTAACGTCATTTGCGAAATCCGGGCGATGAGCGAAGACATCCCTCCAAATCCGCTATGGCAGATTTAGATCAGTGAGCGGAGGATGGCTAACTAGCGCTGAGCTAACTAAGCGGCATGAAGACAGACTGCGCTCGCTGGCTGCAGCCCAGCCTCGCCTTTACAGAGAGCGGGGGATAAGGGCGTTCAGCGGGGGTTTATAGCTCACCTGGTAACGTCTACATACACACAAAGCACGGACGTCCTCTCGGGGGTCTCGGAGGTCGTGCTGTCACACACGGTCCTGTGTTTTTCCTTCGCTAGTCTCTGGTCGCGCTTTTCCCCTCTCTTGTTGTCTCGCCTCTCCGCGCCGTTACCTCCCAGCTCTGGTTGTCAGGCGAACGTTTCCTCCGCCGAGCTCCACCAATCAGGGCCGAGTGAATAGCGGCGACGCTTCGAGAAGAAGCCCCGCCCACACAGGGCTGAGAAATCCTCTAATAATTACCACGTGTCCTCCATAGGCTCCCTTTAAAGTGACCAACATTCAACCATCGCAGCATCTGCTGGGAACATGTCCGGTCTCGTCGCCGCAGTCGCTGAAGTTACATTTCCTGGTCTGAAGATGAGGAAGACTCCCCTCTGGTGATGTATCTTTCAGGTGGAAGTAAAGTGGAAAGACTTCACTTGCTGTGAGGTGGAGGTTGTGGTCTTTGTTTTTCTGTCTGGCTAATATTTAAACAGACTGAATCCTTTAACAAGGGAAAAGGCTGAGGTTAGCTCTGTAGCACAGGTGACAGTGGTTGGTACGGATGGCAGTGTTTAGCAGTCAGGTTATGCTGAGCACTGTTGGGATTCCCAGTTATGTATTCACATACCACATGCTGGGTATTGTAGTCAGAGAAGAGTGATGGGCAAAAACAGAAAACAATCCAAATCTAATGAGGCTGGTGGGTGGAAAGCTACAGAATATTAGAAAGGTGCCATAGAGTGCATTGAGACAGTGTTTTGATTGTTCTCTGGTAGAGTCTACATAGAGGATATGTGACTTTGGTCAGAGTGGAAAATGCTGTAAAACCAGATGTGACTTTACATGCCCTTTACACACTATTGTAATGTGTATTATAATGTGATTGGCTGGTTTACAGTGAGGCACGGTGATTATCACACAGAAGTAACATGCCGCAATAGACACAGACAGGAAAACATCAATGTCTGAGTAATAAGCTGGTTAATATGCTATTTAGTTAGCCATGTTAATGATAGTTGCTTGATGCTGGCTAGTAGTAAACCTTAACTATACTAGCTAATCCAGGATTTGTATTTCCAACAGGGTTCATTGTATGTCAGTTCTATGTACAGAACTCCTTATTCAACTATACCAATGTAAATACAGTGTTTCATTCTACCTTTAAATGCTGGTTTTAGGCCTATATTTATTATAGTATTTAGAGGTCCACATATGCCAACTGTGCGCCAAAACAGTCATAATTATTTTTAAACCATCATTTTCCAATCTCTCTTCGTTCCTTAAATTCAAACAGATGTTATTGTGCTTAACATGATGTACAGTATGTAAATGAACCTGTTCTGACTGGCTGCTTTGTATTGTCCCTTGTACAAAAGCAGACTGGGCTGAAACGCTGTGAAACACTGTGTGTAAAACTTCAGCACCAGCAGGCGCATGTAATATTTAAATACATTGGTTTCCATGACGTCACATAAATGTATAGGTCATGCCTAAAAAAACATGAACTGTCCAATAACCCCCACAATAAAATGCTGTTAGTTGACGAAAAGTAACTGTTGGAAAATGGAACCTCCTTCACTGGAGTCTTAAACGCATCTATTCTTCATCGAGTGATATCATATAGCGTGGGCTGAAGATGTAGGCCAGTTTAGGCTTTTGGAAGTGAGTCACCCTATGGAAGCTCATTCCTGCCTTTGACTACTGTATTTTCTAATACACTAGGGACACTTCTTACTTGGCTTCTTAGTAAAATCTTATTATTTTAACATAGTGGGTCAGGGTTTCTTGAGACGAGAAGTCAATATTCTAAAAAAACAGTATAACAATATTATGGGAGTTTAGCAGGATATCTTAGGTCAAGCCTCTCCGATAGGAAAAGAGCTGAGGGAGATTCTTATTGGACAGTTCATCCCCCGTATTGGAGCAGCTTACATTCACCCGTCCAAATGATTTTTTCTTCTTACATTTTCATTCCACCAGCTTTACAGCTAGAAAGTACATAAAGCTAGTGCGAAGGTAAATACATGCTGTGCAATGTTGCCTGTTCATGATAACAGATTTAAGGAGTGTCCTATTCCGGCGAAGAGATAATCTATCACACTAATCCTCATTAAATCCCTAAATTAGTTTGCATAGCCCTGTTTTGTCTACTTTGACATCCGGATATGAGTTTAATCCCTGGAATCATTTTAATAGCGTGTGTTCATGACATCTTTATCTTATTAACTCTAAATGCTAATCAGTTCAGCAGGCATTTACCAGCCAGGTAAAATTAGCCAATGAACACAATCATTATATTACAGCATCACTGCATTACAGGGAATCTCTACCAGCGCTGGAAATATCTTCATATTATCAAGATGCACGTCTGAAGAGTTTAATGTCTGTAAGATATACGTCACAGAAAGTTGTTACACTAAATGGTTATGGCCACACTGCCTGCTGCTTAAGTTCTGACTTAGGATGAGACCTAGCTGTGGTAGAGATATGCTATATATAGTCGAAAATATGGGCATTAGTATTAAGGTGTCCCCAAGGTGGCCATTTGTAATGTCAGGCACTGGTGTTGGACGAGAAGGCCTGGCCCATGATCAGTGTCCAAATTCTTCCAGAAGGGGTCGGAGGTCGGAGCTCTGTGCAGATTGGTTAAGTTTTACACCAAAGATACTATGTGCACAGAGGCAGTCGTCCTGGAACAGGAAGGGTCTTCCCTAAACTGTTGCCACAAAGTTGGAAAAATATAACGAATGTTTCGGTGTAGCTCAAACAACCTCAACTCAATGATTGCAGGAGGTGTTCATGTGAAGCATTATCAGCAGTCCTTAAAGGAAATGTTTTCATTTATTGCCAGTGTACTATTATCAACTAGCTACCTGACTATCATGATCCTTGATTTCTACCACCACCACCACTAGGGGTGTAATGATCCTGAAACCAAGACCAAACAAAACTTATGCCTGTGGTCTTGTGTGCATCTTCAGGAAGCGCAATACCTCAAGCCTCTGTCAGTGCTGCCGGTGCAGCCTGTTGAGCTCTTATTACTTCATTTATCCTACCATGTACTTTAGTGTTCTTCTCTTTAGTGAGATTCAGTAAACCCCCCTCCCCCAAACAAAAAAGGTAAGAACCAAAACACGGCCTAACGTGAGGTTCTCCACTATGCTCAAACCACTGAGTGACTCTGAATGTCCCAATTATTATTAATAATAATAATAATAAAAATAAGAAATAGAGGAAGCAAATAGATGGCACCACCAACACAATGTTTTGGATGAAAATCTGTATTTGTGTAGGCCTAAAGGTTAACAGATATTCAGATAGGACCCAACACACAGCACATAGGCAATGATGAACACACACAGATGGCAGGAGAGGAGATGTAGTAAACTGAACTCAATAAAAGCAAACGTTCAGATGTTCAACACAGTTCTCTCATTGCACTGTAGCTTCCCCCACAGCCAACACTGGCAACATTTACCCAGAACACTTTTAAAGCATTTCCTTGTTTATATGAAAAATATCATTAATATTCAATGGCTTTAAAAATATGCTTAACATGTAAAACTATATATGTACAGCTTTTAATAAATCTGATGGATGAATTTCTTCAGCTAATAAAAATAAAAACATCTTTCCGTTCTCTTAAACCTGAAGAAAGGAAAAGAATGAAAGTGTTATCAGTCGCAAAAGCCTGTAAAAACGTAACAGCTCCTGGAAATGTGGTTTATACTCGATATGAATAAGCAGGATACCTAGCAACAATATAGGCAGCATCTATACGGAAGCATCGTAATATTATATTCAGTAATTATACGCTCTGGCTTTAATACTAACTCCTCAATGTAAACTACTGCAGCTGAACTGCACTGTGTTTCTAAAAGAAGGTTAGCGGTATGCTCGAAACATACCCCTTACGTTAACGTGAACACTTCGGAGATTGTTACACAATCATGGCGAGGTTGGCGTGAATGATGTAGTGTTACAGTCCATCAGCTGAAACTGTCAGGTCCGTGCTGATTTCTGACGTGCTGAAATGACGAAAGGCCACTGGACGACATGTAGAAGCCAGACAATTCAGCTCAACATGATGGGCATTATATATACACATATACACTGCTCATACTCATATTTATCAAAATATAAATAAACTCAGACAGTAAGACAAACATGTGAAACTTAATTTAGGCCCCATTCACGTTGCTAAATTCGGAGCTTTTGCTCAGATCCGATCTCTCGAAAGTCCACATGAAATCAGACTTCCAACACAAGTCTTATTTATAGGTGACCATAAACCTATAAAAATTAGATTTCTGGATTTGTGAATCAGTTTGACCGGCCAGATTCACGAGTGATTTTATGCGTTTCCATCATTCATTTGAAATAAATGGAGTCTGAACTGAAATGCAAATATTCTTCAAATTTGAACATTTATCATTCACTCCTCATACAGTCCATATACAGAAACTATTCTGCAAAAACAGCCTGTTTTAAATTCATGCATGTCTGTGATGTCCTGATTCCTGATATTAATTAGGACAGGCCTTTTCAGGACACAGATAACAGCCACTTAACATGGGGAGGTCGGAAAGATCGGATATGGTAAAAAATCTGAATTAAGCACCAAGAACTCCAATGTGAACATAGCTCTGGTGACAACACTGGCATTGCATTTGGTCTAAGACTTAAATCATATCTAAAACAATCAGCCCAATGTGTAATGTATTCTTCAGTCTGTTCCATGATCGTGCAAGCACACCTCAAGGATGTGCTGTTGAGCATAAAAAGCAGGCCAAGATGCTGAAACAAGACAAGCGTAAGGCCACGAAAGTTTAAAGTGTTTAAAATAAGAACAACACGGCTGAGCAACCTATGCTGCTTTTTTGTTTCTCCGGAACAAATGCTACAACCTTTATATTTGGCACACGTATACACAAACACACGTGTACACACACACGCACGCACACACGCACACACGCACCACATGCAGACAAATGAACCATGTGAGCTATCAGCTAAAACTGATGTGTTTGCTGCTAGACATGGACCCTAAATCCATTCTTTAACCTTGACATTCAAACTGTGCGCAACCCTGGAATTCTTCCATAATCCTGCAATTCCCGTCACTCTTGGAGGAACAAGCGAAATGGCAATGATGCAAATGTGTCTGAAATCCTCGCCAGACCTCCAGTGGGATGTCCAGTAAGTGTTGGGGTGCTTTCTGCAGGGATCATTTGAGCAGTTTTTTGGGCGTGCTCTGTTTCTTGTACTGCCAGAGGTGGCCGTAGATGGTGATGGCGTCGATGCTAGCGGACATGGTCTTGGCGGGGATGTGGCAGAACTGCTTCTTGTCTGAGCTGTATTTGTACAAGTTCTCGATCATCTTGGGCGTGATGGCTTTGGGGCCGATGCCTGTCAGCTTGCTGATCTCCTGAGTCTCCGGACAGTATGTGTAGAGTGCGCGGAACTGGCAACCCGAGTCCCGGAACAGGATCAAGAAGTTGTTTGTTTCTGTCTTCTCCATTTCCTAGAAAAGAAAGGGAAAAGCTCTGATCTCTCTGAAAGAATGCCAAGTCTGCCTGCCATACGCACATCATGAGCACAGTGTCCACATTAAAGGGGAATGTTTCTTGAATTTCGGCATTCAGTGAATTCACTGGTTAAGACAGAGTGAGAACTGTTTATAGGGTAATGATGGAAACCAGACATCCAAACCATTTAATGCCTCTAAAAGCTCCCATACCGAGGATGTGAAAACACGTAATAACTGGTAAATGTGTGTTTTCTTTTCATACTTTACACTTAAAATACGGTGTATTTATCTGTATATGGCTTCTTTGTATAGGAATAGTTACGGATATGTTATCAAGTGCGGGAGACACAACATGGTGAAAATGGAATAGGGCTTGACTGATACTGATCCATTCAAATATACCAGGATCAGCTCTGATACTGATGTGACGTCTATTCAATATACCAGGATCAGTTTGCACAATGTTTTTTTTGGGCTCTGATACTGATGTGACGTCTCTAATTTAGATATTAAAATACTTTTTCAAATGTATTTTTTTTTTTGCACAATGTTTTTTGGGGCCCTTGTAGTGCAGTTAGTTCCTGACCTCCAGAATCTTGTTCTTTTGTCCCTCGTTGACTCTGCCTGCCAGGCAGCAGTGGGCCAGAGCGTTCTGGATGATGTACTTGTTAGACTTGGCACTGGGCTCCTTATAAAGTTTGGGCCCTATTTAGAGATAGATGAGATCAGTGTTCAGTTGCATTCATGCATCAACATAAATTTCATTCATAACTGAATAAGAATGACCAGATTTGACATGTACAAAGGTCATAAACGCTCAGCTGCAGGTATGGAAGGCTACCTGCGTGTGAAATAAAAGCACAGCAGGCTTTGTTTACCTGTGTATTCAGTGTTGGATGCTGCTGATGATGTTGTTGATTCATTCTCCCAGTTCTCCCCATTCCTATTTACTGAGGGGCATGGTGACAACTGACCCTCTGCAGATTCTGGCCTGTGGTAGGACATAGAGAGTTTCTCAAATACTGCTTTATTTCAGTAGACTGATAAGGAGAGGGAGCTGTTGAAGCACTTTACTAAAAAATGGCAGCTTAAAATCCTCTACAACCAGACACAAAGCCAAACACGCAGCAGCACTATAAATGTAGCATGATTAAGGAGCCATCACATGCCAGCATGGAAAACCCAGAAATCAGCGCTAGATAAGCATGGAAAAGCCAGCAGCAGGTTAGCACTGCATTAGCACATCACAACTTTACTGTAGCAAAAGAAGCCGATCTGAACAAAGCATGGATGACCGGATGTGAAAGCTGGTAGAGCCCAAGGGGTGAGTAGGTAAGTGTTTGTATGTGCAGTGGTTTGTATGATCTCTCTCTTTTTCACCTTGGATTGGCATTATCACTCTAAAGTTCCATTAAAACATAAATTATCAATGAACTGCATATGAAGCACACTAGAGGTTGTACAACTTAAGGTGACAAAATTAAAAGCTTTTAAGCCAGCCACTGACCAGACCAAACAAGAGGTCTTAACTGAAGGAATTGGGAGAAACCACATCATGCATTTTTACAGACAAATGATTCCATATGGGTGGCTCCTTTCCTCTTGTTATGGTTTATTTCTAGACTGTGTGGGTGTTAGCTCACCCACAAGCTTTCCTTTAATCATATCACATTTAAGCATAATTCATCTTACACATGTGGACAAAATTGTTGGTAACCCTCGGTTAATGATTCCTGTATCTGTCAATGAGACTTCTGCACCTCTCAGCAGGTATTTGGGCCCACTCCTCATGAGCTGCTCCAGTTGTCTCAGGTTTGAAGGGTGCCTTTTCCAGACGGCATGTTTCAGCTCCTTCCAAAGATGGTCAATAGGATTTAGGTCAGGGCTCATAGAAGGCCACTTCAGAATAGTCCAGTGTTTTCCTCTTAGCCATTCTTGGGTGTTTTAGATGTGTGTTTTGGGTCATTATCCTGTTGCAAGACCCATGACCTGCGACTGAGACCAAGCTTTCTGACACTGGGCAGCACCTTTCTCTCTAGAATTCCTTGGTAGTCTTGAGAACCCCAGAACATAACAGAGCCTCCTCCATGTTTCACAGTAGGGACAGTAAAGAACACAGTAGTGTTCTTTACTTGATATGCTTCATTTTTCCGTCTGTGAACACAGAGCTGATGGGCCTTGCCAAAAAGTTCCATTTTTGTCTCATCTGTCCATAAGACATTCTCCCAGAAGCTTTGTGGCTTGTCAACATGTAGTTTGGCAAATTCCAGTCTGGCTTTTTCATGTTTTGTTTTTTAACAACAGTGTCCTCCTTGGTCGTCTCCCTTTAAGTCCACTTTGGCTCAAACATCGACGGATGGTGCGATCTGACACTGATGTTCTTTGAGCTTGAAGTTCACCTTTAATCTCTTTAGAAGTTTTTCTTGGTTCTTTTGTTACCATTCGTATTATCCGTCTCTTTGATTTGTCAGGAAGGTTGGCTACAGTCCCATGGATCATAAATTTCTGAATAATATATGCAACTGTAGTCACAGGAACATCAAGCTGCTTGGAGATGGTCTTACAACCTTTACCTTTAACATGCTTGTCTATCATTTTCTTTAATGTCCTGAGACAACTCTTTCCTTTGCTTCCTCTGGTCCATGTTGAGTGTGGTACACACCTTGTCACCAAACAGCACAGTGACTACCTGTAGCCCTATATATAGGCCCGCTGACTGATTACAAGATTGTAGACACCTGTGATGCTAATTAGTGAACACACCTTGATTTAACACGTCCCTTTGGTCACATTTTTAAGGGGTACCATCATTTCTGTCCAGGCCTGTTTCAGGAGTTTATTTTTTAAATAATTCTGTGGAAGCATGGTTGAAAAGCAATATCTGACTTCCATTTGTTCATTTTCATAGAATTGTTATTTATTATTACTTTTGTCTCATTTAAGTTATTTCTGATACCATTGTGGGTTTTCCTTTCATTAACCGAGGGGTACCAACAATTTTGTCCACGTGTGTATTTGGTAAGATTATTGGTGGTTGTATACGGCCTACAGCGTCTTTTATTGTTCTTCTAGGCCCTGGAGACCATACCAGTAACATTCGTGTTTACTCATGACTGTACAAAGTAGCTGTGTTTACATGAATCAAACATTGCAAGGTTTGTGGGAACAAATAAAACGAATGAATAAAAGACTTAATAAAACCAAATATTCTGTAACTTAACAATCGAATCAATAAATATCAAACAATATCTATGGATAGCTGAACTGGCTGCAGTGCGGCGGTCTGATTCGACTGGGCGGGAACTGACCTGGCCTTCCCCCCTTTAGGAGAGGTCAGAAAGAAACACAGACTGCCTGGCGACAGTTTACTGCGTCTGCCACAGCATGCAGGGGAGGAGTGGAGACGCCAGAGAGAAAAGTCAGACAGGAAGTGACAGAGGAGAGAAACGTCAGTCAGGAAGTGACAGAGGACAGAGACACAAGTTAGGAAGTTGGAAGAAAAGTTATCCAACAGAAATGCCAAAGGAGAGTGACAGGCAGAATATAAAGGGGAAAGGACTTAAACATACAAGAGGTTTGAGTGAAGGAAGGATTTTAAGAGAAGGGGAAAAATAAGTGAGAGGTAATAGAGTAAACCCTCACCTAAACATGTTGATATACTTTTTAGATCCAAGAAAAACCTCTATGTAAGACCACACAAGCTTACCTGGACGTCCTCTTGTCCGACTGGACACTCTCGTTGTCTGCCAGGTTGAGTGAGGCAAGTGATATGCTGGAGACGGAGAATCCGCGAGGTCGAGACCCTTTAGAAAATTAATATATAAATAAGTATTAGAATAACTCTAAAACCTCTAAAATTCTCTAAAATCTCTAAAAACAAACTAGCAAACAAAAACACACTGAAAGAAGACTTTTCGTAGGTTGCTCTTCTTTAGGGTCTTTAGGTAGCTATCGTACCCGTGTTTGTCCGTGCAGGGGGTTTGGGAGACTCCATTATATCTCTGTGCATAGACTTGGGCCGGGGTTTCTTTTGTTTGACGCTTGGAGTGCGGGGTCTGATGACCGCGTCCATGTCTTCCATTAATTTCAGCTGCTTCCTCCTCAAATATTCGTTTTTGATAAACTCTCGTCGCGCCTTCTCCTCTTCCTTCTTCAGACGTTCTTCCTCTGCTTTCAATCTGAAACAGATTCCCAGAACAGAGGTTTACCCAAAGGGTGTTACAGCAGAGAAGCACTCACAGAAGTGCATGTATTCAGTCCTGTTACAGTCCATAGCTAACAAATATGATTTTTCAGTATCAAGATTACTGACAGGCTGTCTAAATTACATTCTGTGCATGTTATTAAGGTCAGCTGTTTTGATTAGTCTGTGATCCATAGCTGCCAGCATACCCAGTTCCAGCACCTACCTTCTGATTAAAGTACCAGGACAGATATCAAGCATTTTTAAAAGACACCCAGCTCTAGTGCTCACCTGCCCAGCACTTACAACTAGACTGTGTGTAGTGTTGGCAGTATGTTATGTGGTTAAATCTGTGCATAACTAGCTTCAACCTGCACAGAGTTTAAACCAACCTTGCCACTTCCTTCTTCTGCTCAGTCTCTTGCTCCTGCTGTCGTTTTTTCATCTGCGTCTCTTTCTCTCTCCTCAGCCTCTTCTCCAGCAAAGCTGCCCTCTTCTGCGCAATGTCTTCCTCACCTTTCTGATCATCCTGAACACAAACAAATGGGCACAAAATTGACTAAATCAAAACATACCCAGGTCAAAATACAGAGAGATGCATGTAAACCCAATACATTTGTCCAATACATTAGTCAAAACACTGAAAGATCTCAAAGGACTTTTTTAAACGAGGAGTTAAAGCACAAACAGAAGTAAACATGCCCAGAGTGTAGAAACATAAAAGTACTGTGCTAAAGTCAGAAACTTTTATTTATTTCATTTCCAGACAGAAGCTCCGTTAATGAGAAAAGTATGATGGTGTAGTATGATACACCCCATACATTAGAATGGGAAAGTCAGAAAATTCCAAAACTGCAGTAAAAATAGGACTTGTATCAGCTGTGCATACCCTGTAGACCTCTAGAACTGTCCTCATGAGACAAACAGTACAGACAAAGCTTTCATCTTAGAGAGATAAAGGAGAAAATTCAACTCCACTCTTGCTTTTCATCTGAGAGATTCCACAGGCGTGCCTGACGTTCTTCCAGTGTGAGAGGACAACCAATGTTGCATGAAACTCTTGTTTCTGTATTTGTTGTAGAGGTGCACTGAATGTTTGGCAACCAAAATTATTCGGCAGAGAAAGGCGAAAGAACACTTTCGTTTTCCAGCCGAATAAGTGAACAGACCATAATAATTTCTAGCTAACAATGACGTTTCTAATGACGCTGTTACTTTTTTTAAATTCCCGGATGTAGCCGGGGCCAGAGCACAACTTTTACTCGATAGCTTCAGAGCTAGCACCATCTGCTCTAGGCTAATAACCACTTTACCCCTTATTTCAGCAGAGGGGGTCACACTGGAGCACGCTGATGTCTCCCAGCTTTATTTAGTTTCAAGCATTCGAGCAAAACAGGGCCTCAGAAAGAGAAAAGAAAAGAGCCGCTACAGCGAGGCAGACAGATAACAGCTCCAACAGATCTCATGGCTGCATCCTCTGAATAAACACAAAACCCAATTTTACTACATTGCAATGAAATCGTGACCACCGTGGAGTGAGGCACTCTCTGTGAATGAGGCAGACATGTCGGCTGGGTTTTTATGTCATGTTAATATATTCTCTTTTTTAATAATAATAAAGTCTTTATTGTGCTTTGTTGGTATGTCTGTTGGGAGGTTAAACACATTCAGTGCTGAATAAATATATTTAAACTGCAGGTTAGTAATTGTTTTTTTCATTGAAATGATGAGAAAGTGGCAGAACTGATGAAAGACTCTCCTGTAGACTCTCTTCATCTTCCTCAGAAGTTTCTGTTACTGTAAAAAGTATGTTTACTGATTGATTCTTTTTTGCTCTGATTCACTTTAATTTTATTTGACAGCCAAATGGAGAATTAGGGCACGTTTAATCTAAAAACTGTGTGCATGTGAGGTATGCTTTCTCTTGTTTGATGGGTGTGTTTGAGGTCTTACCCCATCAGCAGCAACATGTATATTTGTTGCTGTCCATTTTGACTTTAATGCGTTATTTGAACACAGCAGCTGCTGTTTACACCTTGGGAAAACTGAATGATAGTGGACCAACAAAAATGCCCCGAAGCTGCTAGGGAAACAGTCTGGTTTCCTTTGACCTCCGTTATAATTAAGTGAGGTATTTGCCCTCTCCTGTAAGGTTGCTATTATGGAGATTCTTGTTTTTCTATTGGACAGTGACGGTATAAACCCCACCAGGTGGATTCTAATGAAGACTACAAATGTAGCTAGCGCAGTTTGGTTTGTACAGCCATCAAAGATGTCTACACTACATGTGCCCAATCTAGATTTCCTGTCTTCTTTGGGGTGAAGTTGGTGAAACATGTACATTACTGAGAATGTCCAATTCTGGTGTTTACCTCGGCTGTAAGGGGTATAAGCTGCTGTTTATGGAGGCATTTTGCTTGTAGAGTTACCCAGAATTCATAGAGAAAAGTATGTTAAGTCATAAATAAAAGGAGAAGATAAAAATGTTCGGAAATTCTGCACACTTATCTCATACTATTCACACACAATTCATTGGCAAAGGTGCAGATTTTAGTGTCAAGCTAAAAAGCCTCACTCATTAGCATTTTTGAGAATCTTGCAGCCATAACATCAGAGGGTCGATCCCCAGAGTCTAACCTGGTGAAACGAAGCTTCGTTTTCAAGACATAAAAGCAAACCAGTCACATTAATAACCACCTCGAAGCACTCAAAGCTTTGAGAAAGTCCAGCCCATTTAGTATCACTAGTATCTTTTCTATCGTTCTTAATTTGCCCATTCCCATAACCGCTGCTACAGGCATCACACTCCTAATGGAGGCATATAATATTCAGGACACAATGTGAAAGTGCATCATTTCTCTCCCATTTGTATAAGGCATGGTAAATTAGTAAGGTAATAATGTTTACAGTAATGCTAATGCAGCTGCTAAAAAGCCATGACTTCATAATCTCACAGCAGGGCTACAAAGCAGGAGCAGATCACACAAAGCTGACAGACTGAGATCAAGCCCTCATTAAGCACTGGACATCAGGTCATGCTGTCATATCCATTCACGTCAAACTGATGATGGCCTTGCTGCTGTAGTCTCTAACAAACAAAGCTAGGAGAAGCTCTCAGGTTTAAAACAAAGGGTTTATCTTTCCACTCCAGCAGCTACTAATAAAAAGCGGTTCTCTGTTGTTGACAGTTTGGTTTCTGTTGTAATTCCATTAATATGCATTTGTTGGACAATATTCTGATATTATTGCTAAGAGTTATTATGTCCATATTTTGCTTTCATTTGCCTCTGGCTTTAAAACAAACAAGTTCAAACAAGTCCTTTCATCAGAATTATACCACCCTCTATTTGTATATTCCCACTCATGAAACACATTACTTACCAGCTTCTTATTTCAATTTTCCCCAAAAAAATTGGCACCTGAGGCATTATATTAATAATTGATGTCCTATTTAACAGGAACAGCCAAAGGCTGTACCAGAGAACGCCTTTTATCATGCAAAGAAATTAAAATAAATAAACAGGGAAATAAATGTTTGGATATTTCCTGGCTTTGTCCTGCTTCCCACACAGCAAATCATTTTTATTTATTTTGATAAACTGCATGTACAAATCACTGACATACTGCAAACACTGTAGTTATGCTTTCACATACAAATCCTGTGTTAGTTAAAGACGGCAGAGAAACGAGCCCATTCCGAAATCCTAGACCATTATGTAACTCCACACAAAAAGATGCGCCAATATTTACATGTACCAGTTCAAGTTCCAGCCCTGCAGGTAACAACAACCTCTGCAACTGGGGCAGCACTTTTCATCAGGTGTCAGCGGGCACAGATGATGTTCATTATCCAACAGGACTAGAATTGGCTTCCTATTCCCCATCCTTTTAACTGAACATTCCGTTCCACCTGAAATGCCACAGCTTGTACGGCGACAGCAACTGTGCAGAAATGCATTTTAGCATGCACACATATCCCTAAACATCAATCATACCTGGGATACTGTGGTTAGTGGGATAAAACACTTACTCTGTAGAAGAACCCACAGCACATCTTCTGATCAGGGTCTTGCAAGTCCATCCCACTGTCTGTCAGTTTCTCGCCATCCAGAGGCTTCAGTATAGAGAGTGGCACCTCGATCAGATTCTTACCCTGGACCTGAGCCTCCACTGGACCTGCCTCTGTTGTCAATTCCAAACTCTCTGTTACTGGCTGGGACTGAACCTGTGACACTGCCGTTGCCTTAATGAGTCTGGCTTCTTCAGCTGGTCCTGCCTCCCCAATTTCTCTACCGTTCCTCTCCTCCTTTATCTTCTCTTTTTCCTCCTTTGCTTGGCTGGACGGAGAGTTAGTTGCAGTCCTGTCTGCATCCGTGTTTGTTTCAGGTTGCTTGTCTTGAGCCTGCAGTGCTGATTTCCTGTCTTTATTTTTATGGCCTTCTTTGGCAGGGCCCTCGTCATGCCCCAGGTATGCGAATGAGCTGGTTTGCGTTTGGCTTGGGGAGAACCTGCGCAGCCTGGGCAGACTGTCTACCGACTGTGGCGTGTTTAGCATCCGGCTAAATGGAGTGACTTTCAGCTCATTAGGCCGCGGGGTACGGGGTGTCCGGGCATGGAATGACGCAGATTTCCTCTTTATAGGGGCAGGTGAGCGTTGGGTGGCTCGGGGTGACCCTGTGGAGGAAAGGTTTGGGGACAAGGACCCCACGGATCCACGACCCACAGCACTACTGCTACGCATTGGGTGTTTTCGTGGCGATGGCTGCATTTGTGTTTGTGGCTGTGTGTGTGGAGGGGAGATCACCCAGCTCTGCTGCTCACGAAGGCGCATGATGCGCTCCTGCTGCTGTGCCAGTCGCTGCATCTCTGTCTGCAAGAAGCTCAGAGAGGTGTTCAGACGCTCGACGGAACGTGTATATTCTGCTAAATCCGCCACCTCCGCAGCCCCTCCTTCCTCTGGAGTCGATCTCAGGGGTGCCCCGTCAGGCTTGCACCTCTCTAATCTTGATTCGCTCTCATCCGATTTCAGAATTCGTGCCTCTGTGCTTTTCTTTTCACCTTCCACATGACTTCCGCCACTACTCGCATCTCCTCCTAGTGGTGAAGTAACTCCTTTGCGGCGGACAACATTGAGGAAGGCCGTGCGGCCCATCCGTTGACGGTGACGGGTGAAGGCAGCTTCCACCTTCTTTTTCTGGGCTTCAATGGCTCGCCGCTTCTCCTCCAGCTTCATCTTCAGCTGTACCATCTCTGACACAAGCAGACTGGACGGGTCACGGGGAGAGGTGACCCGACCGGGACTCCGGGCATCAGGCGTAATAGACCTTGGCATTGCCGTATTAGGGGTGATGCCTATGTCATTCTCTGGAGTGTTCCCACCACTCCGGCCGTCGCCATGGCTCAGCTTGCGGAACTTCTGTTCGGCAAAGCTGGTCATGCGCACGGCAGTTGCAGAACCAATGGAGGAGGCAGAGCTTGTGGCCAGTGAACGTGCTCCCAGCAGGCTTGGCACAGGGCTAAAGCCACCACCCGTGTCAGGTAACGGACATGAACGGGCCTCATAGTCTTGGTCCATATCGGAGTAGTCCTTCAAGGACGAGTCTTCATCTTGTCCATCTTGAATGTCTTCTGTGCGCACGTGGATTCCTGTGTCTATTTCCGTGGATGTGGAGTTAAGCTCTGCATCGTCGGCCCGGGCCTTAGACAGACTGTCCTCAGGGTCCTGCGTGCTGGAGTTGGGGTCAGTGGTTCCATGGTCACAGGGATCAGGGCTATGCAGGAAAAAGGCATTTTCCCCATCAGGAGGCTGCAGACTGCTGTGAGGACGTTCAGAGTCATGGATGATCTTCAGAGCTTCTTCCATAGTGGGGGTCGAAGGCTGGGAACTGGAGTGCTCAGGAAGTATGCCATTAGAATACCTGCAGAAGTACAGAAGTACTTTAAATCACATGATATGATAAACAAGACTTGTTTTTATTATATCCAACACCATAAGTACCTAGAAAGGACACATGTGACACTGTTTTGGACAATGCCCCCAAACAAAATTATTACAAATAAGAAAAGGTTATTAAAATCCTCCAGGTGCCAATATTTAAATGCTGCATCACTATTTATGTATTCATTATCCATCTCTTTATTACTCTATAGTACTTCTGTCAAACCCAGATGCATATCTAAGATGCTTTTGATATTGTCCAAAATCTTTTTTTTTTAAACCTTTACTACAAATACTGCAAAGCTGTGTTATTAACTTTAAAGGCTCACAAAATGCTGATGGTGCTAAATGCTAAGAGTGCCTAAACCAGCTCACACTTTTATCTCAGTGAAATGCTATTTATTTTCTGAGGCTGCCAAATACATTACATTAAATACCTGGCTTCAGTTCTAACACGAGGCCTCATGGAACAGTTGCGTGATGCTGCTTCATCATCCTCTTCCTCGTGCAGCGGGTGTGTGCTCCCATTAACAGGCTGGAAGGAGAGGTTTCTGCGCATGCCCCGTGCCCCATGGTGAACTTTGAACCCCAAACCGTCTGAGCTTGCAGACCGACTTAATGCACGACCTGATGGGCAAGCCACATCATCATCATCAAATGGAATTTCAAATGAGATGCCATGAGCTGAAGACCTATAGTGGAGAGAGGTGTGAAGAGAGAGAGACCGATAACTGGATCAGTGAGTGAGCACATGAATTAATCTACTGTTCACATTAAAACCTTACTGACAATGTGTCTCCTCCTGGGATTGTTGGAAAGCACATCAAATCAAATCACTTTTGTTGTCATGTCACATTTATACAGGTGTGAAGTACATTAGACAATAAATACACAGTAGACAGTACACATATACAATATTCTAAACACCAGACTAGCTCTGTTTATCTAAATATACAGTTTATATAACAGTAATAAGTTATGAATAGAAGTTATGAAATATGTACCCAGATGTACACATGCTTCAGGTGTATGATGGCACTGCAATGTACTATTCATCAACAACATGGGGAATATATTTTAAACTAGCATACCCAACTATGTACAATAGCTGCCATGTCACAACAGTTTTGTGCAAAGCATGCAGGTATTAAACTCCCTATAGATATAGATATACTCTATATAGATATTCTCTATGGGTGCTCTATGGTTTTGGAACATCACCCATAACAAAGCCCTAACTGGATGCTGCTGAAACTAACAACATGAACATGCAATACTACCGTTAGTATGTTCGTCTAATCTCTACATTAAAGTAAGAGTTGTAACACGATAAGTTCTCCACCACTAACCGTTTCTCTTTGGGCCATGTCCCCACACACCCATCCACATATGACAGAGAGTTGGACCTCTTTATCACAGCTGCAAGACAAACAAAACACACTGTTTAACTCTATACGTTTCAATACAAGCAACCCATAACCCTCAATCCCATATATTCTTGGCTCCGCACAACACCTTTACCTAACTGCTTTATTTCATTACATCATTATCTCAATTATATACGTCCTTATTATTAACTAAACCATGTGCCTCAGAACATGAAAACACTACACAAAGCAGAAAACGACTGAAATGGCAATTCTTACCTGAGCTGGCGGTGTCTGGCCGAGACCTGGAGCAAAAAAAAACGGGGTAGGAAAAACAGTTAATAACCTTCCATCCATTTACTCCAGACAAGAGAACAGTATCACACAGACATTCTAACTAGACTACACATCCTAAATACTGTCCTAACTTTACTGTCCTAAACCTTTACAGTGTCCTGACTTTACTGTCCTAAACCTTTACAGTGTCCTGACTTTACTGTCCTAAACCTTTACAGTGTCCTGACTTTAGGATAAACCTTTATAGTGTCCTAACTTTAGGATAAACCTTTATAGTGTCCTGACTTTAGGATAAACCTTTATAGTGTCCTAACTTTAGGATAAACCTTTATAGTGTCCCTGACTTTAGGATAAACCTTTATAGTGTCCTAACTTTAGGATAAACCTTTATAGTGTCCCTGACTTTAGGATAAACCTTTATAGTGTCCTAACTTTAGGATAAACCTTTATAGTGTCCCTAACTTTAGGATAAACCTTTACAGTGTCCTAACTTTAGGATAAACCTTTATAGTGTCCCTAACTTTAGGATAAACCTTTATAGTGTCCTGACTTTAGGATAAACCTTTATAGTGTCCTGACTTGAGGATATATCTTTATAGTGTCCCTGACTTTAGGATAAACCTTTATAGTGTCCCTGACTTTAGGATAAACCTTTATAGTGTCCTGACTTTAGGATAAACCTTTATAGTGTCCTAACTTTAGGATAAACCTTTATAGTGTCCTAACTTTAGGATAAACCTTTATAGTGTCCTAACTTTAGGATAAACCTTTACAGTGTCCTAACTTTAGGATAAACCTTTATAGTGTCCTAACTTTAGGATAAACCATTATAGTGTCCCTGACTTTAGGATAAACCTTTATAGTGTTCCTAACTTTAAGATAAACCTTTACAGTGTCCTAACTTTAGGATAAACCTTTATAGTGTCCTGACTTTAGGATGAACCTTTATAGTGTTCCTAACTTTAGGATAAACCTTTATAGTGTCCCTGACTTTAGGATAAACCTTTATAGTGTTCCTAACTTTAAGATAAACCTTTACAGTGTCCTAACTTCAGGATAAACCTTTATAGTGTCCTAACTTTAGGATAAACCATTATAGTGTCCCTGACTTTAGGATAAATCTTTATAGTGTCCCTGACTTTAGGATAAATCTTTATAGTGTCCTAACTTTAGGATAAACCTTTATAGTGTCCCTGACTTTAGGATAAATCTTTATAGTGTCCTAACTTTGGATAAATCTTTATAGTGTCCTGACTTTAGGATAAATCTTTATAGTGTCCTAACTTTAGGATAAATCTTTATAGTGTCCTAACTTTGGATAAATCTTTATAGTGTCCCTAACTTTGGATAAATCTTTATAGTGTCCTAACTTTAGGATAAACCTTTATAGTGTCCTAACTTTAGGATAAATCTTTATAGTGTCCTAACTTTGGATAAATCTTTATAGTGTCCTAACTTTAGGATAAACCTTTATAGTGTCCTGACTTTAGGATAAACCTTTATAGTGTCCTAACTTTAGGATAAACCTTTATAGTGTCCTAACTTTAGGATAAACCTTTATAGTGTCCTGACTTTAGGATAAACCTTTATAGTGTCCCTGACTTTAGGATAAACCTTTATAGTGTCCCTAACTTTAGGATAAACCTTTATAGTGTCCTAACTTTAGGATAAACCTTTATAGTGTCCTAACTTTAGGACAAATCTTTATAGTGTCCTGACTTTAGGATAAACCTTTATAGTGTCCCTAACTTTAGGATAAACCTTTATAGTGTCCTGACTTTAGGACAAATCTTTATAGTGTCCTAACTTTAGGATAAACCTTTATAGTGTCCCTAACTTTAGGATAAACCTTTATAGTGTCCTAACTTTAGGACAAATCTTTATAGTGTCCTGACTTTAGGATAAACCTTTATAGTGTCCCTAACTTTAGGATAAACCTTTATAGTGTCCTGACTTTAGGATAAACCTTTATAGTGTCCTAACTTTAGGATAAACCTTTATAGTGTCCTGACTTTAGGACAAATCTTTATAGTGTCCTAACTTTAGGATAAACCTTTATAGTGTCCCTGACTTTAGGATAAACCATTATAGTGTCCCTGACTTTAGGATAAACCTTTATAGTGTCCCTAACTTTAGGATAAACCTTTATAGTGTCCTAACTTTAGGATAAACCTTTATAGCGTCCCTGACTTTAGGATAAACCTTTATAGTGTCCTAACTTTAGGATAAACCTTTATAGTTTTTAAACCCCCTTTATAGTGTGTGTTTTCCTGACTTTAGGATAAACCTTTATAGTGTCCTAACTTTAGGATAAACCTTTATAGTGTCCCTAACTTTAGGATAAACCTTTATAGCGTCCTAACTTTAGGACAAATCTTTATAGCGTCCTAACTTTAGGACAAATCTTTATAGTGTCCTAACTTTGGATAAATCTTTATAGTGTCCTGACTTTAGGAAAAATCTTTATAGTTTCCTAACTTTAGGAAAAATCTTTATAGTGTCTCTAACTTTAAGATAAACTTTTATACTGTCCTAACATTAGGATAAGCCTTTATACTGTAACTGTGGTTTTAACTGTCTGCATGTGCAGTGGCAGGCAGGACAGTTTACATAACTAGCATAGCTAGATGTTACATTTATCAACATTGCAAAAATTCCCATACACTACAGACATGATCTCCATCATTCCCTCTTATCCCTCCCTGTGTGTTTAAATGGTAAGAAACATGCCAAAGAACATTTCAAAGAGATAGAGGTGACTAATGGCGAGCTGAACACATGGCTTATTAGTAGGAGTGATGTTAGCATGGTTTGGGAAATAGAACTGAAATAGAATAGAAACTGACACGCTGGTAAACATCACAGACCACTATATATCTTCCAGTTTATTTTGCTTTAGTTTTGGTTCGGTCTTAGAAGCTGTCCAGCTAAGTTACATTTTAAGATGTTTATCATTTTTATGTTTATGTGTCAGCTGTGCGTGTATGGCTAGGTGTTTGGTAGTAGACATGACAGCTGATCTTCGATCTACTAGTTTAAATAAAGACAATATTTGCTTTTGTGATCTTGACCTGCCAAAGTTGTTCTTTTTTAAAATCTGATTTAATAAAGAGTATTAATAAAGAGTTTGTTTTCTTTTCAGCCTCTTCTGGGAAGCTTTTACACTAGTTGAAACTTAAATATAAGGATTTTATGCATTCAGCCACAAAATCATTAATGAGGTCAGGCAGGTACTGATGTTGGACTATAAGCTCTGAATCACAAATACCATGGCCACATATCCCTAAGTGTTTAAGGAGTTCAATCACTCCAGAGAGCACAGCTCCACTGTGTCATAGCCCAAAGCTGGGGTCCTTGTACCCTTCTAGCCAATGAATAAAGTAGTTGCAATGGCTGTCTGCATACTTCAGACATATAAGGTCAGATTAAGACAGGACTAACCACAATCCTGCACTACATTAGAATTTGAATGAAGAATCTCTATTTAGAATGTTGTGTAGTCCAGGACTAGATATATTCTCAATATCGTCGCTGTCCAATGAAAAACATGTATCTCCATTTTTGTCCATTTTTACTTTTATGCATCATTTGACCACAGCTCCTGCCGTTTACACTGTGTGAGAATCTCATGATAAATGGACCCACAGAAACAGCCCAAAAGTGTTTGGAAAGACGTCTGGTTCCATTGACTTCCATTCAAATTAAATTAGGTTTTTGGCCTCTCCAGTAAAGTTGCCATTTTGGAGATACTTGTTTTTCTTTGGACAGCGACGATATGTGAAACCCTTCTATAGTGTACTTCTCAAGCTATTGTTTATGTTGTACCTGAATATAATAAAACACAAACCTTTGCTGGTCAGGGCTGGTTGGCCTGGGGATCAGGTTCTGTTTGGTTATTGGAGCCATTTTTGTTGACTGGACTTGATCAGATACTGAAAACACAATGACATTATCACAGGCTGTTAGCATAAACCAATTCTGGAAGAGTACTGTAGAGGACAATAGTTAAACTAGCCATACATAATTCTGATTCGGCTACTGGTATTCCTGAACTACCCTAAACAACGCTGTAGAACGCTTATTACCTAGCTTTGGAAAGACACTTCCAGACTTACCTTTGGTTTCAAGCGTTCGAGGCTGAACAAATGATGGTTTGACCACTTCACACCACCAGAACAGCTCTGCCATAAACACAAGGTAGTTACTCTAAAACAAACAAACACACAAACAAACAAACATAAAGATATGAAAGGATAAGCATTCCTCCAATAGTAGTGGTGAGCAACACTAACAAAGACAACACTCAGCACAGTTCAGTTCCTCAGAAAAGTGCAACAAAATGTAACTCGCTGTTCAGACATATTCTTTTACAGGGTCGTCAATGCGTTTTTAACAAGACAATACAAAATGACATGCTGGACCCATAAGAAGGTACAGGAACTGGACTGGCCTGTCCCCAATAGAAAAAAAATTTGAAACAAGAAATGTGATTCACTCAAAATAGGCAATATAACACCTCAAACACGTCATCGCTTGGTATCCACGGTGACTAAATCACTTTTAAGTGTTGTGAGAAGGAATGGAATTAATATAAAATGGTTAATGCTGAAACCCTCCCAACATTTTTGGAATGTATTGCAGGCCTGAAATCCTGAAATGTAGCAATGGATGTATATTAACAAATAAAATGAAGCTGTTTGGACAAAACATAAAATATCTTGGATTTAAACTGTCTGAATGGCATATGTTTTTTTACCTGCATTCCACCCCCCCCCCCAATAAAATACAATTAAAAAAAAAATGTGTGTGTGTGAAACAATCAATCAAGTAATCAATCATGTTAGGTATAGGAAGTTAAGTATATTAAAAACTATTATTGTAATACTGTTCTATGACCACTAGGTGTCTGTGTTCTTCCAAAACATTCAATATCTTCCATAAATGCTCCACTGCTGAAAAATGTGGTACAAGCTGCCACTGTCTCAAAAAGTCATACTTTATCTACTTCCCTCACAGACACACACACACACACACACACGCACACGCACACATACACACACACACGCACACATACACACGCACACATACACACACACACACATACACACATACACACACAAGACGAAATTACCAAAAAGAGCATATAACAAATTCACTAAAGCACCACATGACTCTTCTCTCTGTTCAGTGTCTCCTTTCGGCCTCCAGACTCTTTTCTCAGGCACAATGGCCAGCTGCTTAAGATTCAGTGGATGTAGCTTTACTGGCCTATAGTACAGCATTCAGAGCCAACAGAGCTCTCTATTAATACCCTCAACCCTTTCTCTCCCCCGCTATCTTTCTCACCCCTACCTCGCTTTTTTTATCTCGCCCTCTTAGACACAAGACACAGAAAGAATAAACTATCACGCACAGAGGGCCAAAGCTACAAGGTCCTCCAAAACCTGACCTGAAAACAGCGACATGGGTCTTTGTAATTATCTGACCTCTAATGATTGAGCTCAGTTATAATACTTTAGGAAACTTTCACTGCAACGTCTTCACTATGCTAAAGCTACTTTAAAATTCACTGAATGGACAGATGCACACAGGCAGTGCTATATACATTTACTCCTGGACCTTCTACAGCAGGGGTGCACAACTTCTTTTAACCAAGGGCCAATTTCATATTAACACCTACACCAGAGGGCCACACATTTTTCCAGGGGGGTGGGGTGGGGGGGGATCGCGCGCTTCGGCGGATGGCGATGGCTTCGGGCGGGAGAATGATTAAAGTTTTGGAAAGTAAACACCAGGTGGCAGTGTTCCGCAATGTCATCAAACTTCCCAATGAATTTAAAGTGGCAGCATTATTTATAATAAAAATGCATCAGCACTTCCTTTCGCGGGCCGGATTGACAGTTTTACCAAGCCGTATCTGGCCCGCGGGCCGTATGTTGTGCACCCCTGTTCTAAAGGTATTCAATTTCAAATTTTGGGGGAAACAAAAAAGGTGTTTTGCTGTCTGTTAGGGAAAACAGATGATCAAATACAAATGCTCAGAGAGCTCACTGTTGGTCCATCTTAATGAACGAGAGCTGCAGCAGCAGTTTGACTCAGGGTGGCGCTATTGCAGATTTGTGTACCCAGTTCGTTGCTCATAGTCTAGCAACTGTTACTATGATCTGGATACCTCTGGAAAAACTTTAAAATGTGCCACAAAACTGCTGTGCTGCTGTTTGAGTTTGAAACAAGACCATTCCAAATGGAGTAATGAACATATAGAAACTACTCACAGCATAAACACAAATAACACCACACTGAAAAATATTATTTGCTGCCATCCCGTATGACCATATTGTTTGTCTATGCATACCACTAGTCACATTTCACCATTTGCTAGCCAACGGGTCCACCCGGGTTCCACTTTCACTCCATATTACCACTATAATTCAAATGAAGTTTAAATAAAGCAAAACGATGACTGTATTACTGATGTTGCACATCTTACTAATAGAGCAGTGAGGTAGGAGGCGTGGGGTATGATGTCAGCATGCTGGATTAGATGTGAGCAACTGCATTAGATGGTATAAAATGAGAAAGCCTATTCTCTCCTACGTATTGCTAGATTACCAATAAGCACACTGTACCTACCATTTGTGCAGTGTTACACCCCGAATATGAGTCTCAAAACTTTTATAAGCGATGGGCTCTAATAACAGATCATAATGTAGAGGGGTTGGACAATGAAACTGAAACACCTGGTTTTAGACCACAATCATTTATTAGTATGGTGTAGGGCCTCCTTTTGCGGCAGCGTCATTTGGGCAGCCGTGGTTTTATGTATTTTGGATACAATCCGGGTTAGCACCCGAACATCCCTTTCAGACACCTTCCTCTTGCGTCCAAAGTTAATCCTGTTGGATGTGGTTCGTCCCTCTTGGTGGTATGCTGACATTACCCTGGATACCGTGGCTCTTGATACATCACAAAGACTTGCTGTCTTGGTCACAGATGCGCCAGCAAGACGTGCACCAACAATGTGTCCTCTTTTGAACTCTGGTATGTCACCCATAATGTTGTGTGCATTGCAGTATTTTGAGCAAAACTGAGCTCTTACCTGCTAACTGAACCTTCACACTCTGCTCTTACTAGTGCAATGTGCAATTAATGAAGACTGGCCACCAGGCTGCTCCAGCTCTAATGCTTTTTTACCTCTTAGCAGGGCTGGCTGTTTTTTGTTATTCTCTGTTCTGGTATCTTAATAGGTATCATGACATAATGTATATAGTGAAGATTTCTTGACGTATCTCAGAATATTTTTGCCATACTTTCACTATTTTACTGGGTTTAGTAGCAGTGTGGTTTGTAAAACACTGAATAACACTGTAAGAAAGGATTACGATATTTTTCATTTAAAATTAATGTTTCACTTAAAAAGCTTTTAATCTGTGTAACTACAATACATTGTAGAAACATATACAAAACAAATAATGTATCTCTCCCTCATCTCTCTATCTCTTTTCCCATCTTTCTTTCTCCTCTGTCATCTTCCTCTTTGTCCGCCTGAAAGCTTCCAGTCCACGGTTCTTTCAGACCAGCCGACAACAAAACAACACCCAAGCAGCCAGCACATCCTGACACCATTAGAATTCTCTCTCTCTCTCTTTCTCTCTCTCCCTCTCTCACTATCTCTCACTCACACACACAGCCTCCGCCCTCACCAACACAGGGAAGTTATTCATTCCTGCTCTTTGTGTCACTGTAGAATACCCCTGTTTACTTTCTTTAGAACCAGGTTTCACACGTATACAAGTAAAAGTAATGATACTTCACCAGCTATTAAAAACACACTTCACAGAAGTGAAACTTCGCTACTGAGGCACTTTTAGATCTGAATACCTACAGCTTCTGCGGGGGAACGGAAAGATTCTCTTTTAGGGATTATGTTGGTTTAAATAAATAATAAAAGCAGTCATGGTCAGGTTTGTGAGAAACAGTAAATAGTAGATTGTTTTCCTCACAAATAATCATTTGGAAAAGTGTAGAGAAATAAAGATCCTGCTGTAACTGAGTAAATAGTTACTACCCACAACTGCTCACTTAGTACAGGTAATTCAAGCCCAGTGTATGCTTTATTAATCTGTAAGACTATTCCATACGTTCCCACACGGCTGAAATGACTCTAGATGTGATAAGAAAATTCTGAAAAAAAAGAGCCAGTCATTTCAGCTATGGTATGTGCATTAATAAGCCCTACCAACTTTACTCTCACAAGATGCACTCAGATGTCTAGTTTTACGTGACTGTGGTTTGGTTCGGATGAAAGACCAGGGGAAAGGGAATGGGAGAGGGCAGGAGTAGAACAAGGGACATATTAACAATAGAGTTTCAGAACTCTGCTGTGCCAAATTGTTCATACTTGGATGGTTACTAATAGGCAATCGTCTGTACATGTACACTCTGTACCTGTAATACAACAGACCTCCTAGGATGTGTCATCATTTTGTAGTTGGCATAACCAAATAAGAAACTCTGGATCTGAGCAGGTTTTTCTGGGTAATACTGAAAGGCCGGACATGTTTAGCTGTCACTGCATCCTCTGAACTACAAGATCAATAAAGAAATGTGAAGGTTGCTCGTTAGGCAAGCTAACAATGGGGACATTCAAGGGATGAAACAGGACAAAATATACGACAGAATAAATTTTTGAAAACGTAATTTCCAATAGGCAAAAACAGCTTAAACATGCAGTTCCTTATATGGGCATGACACCAAATGCAATATGAACATGACTTCAGAAATCTATATATCTCCCTGCTGCATATGGCAGAACTGCTACTGTAGGTTTAAAAGGTAAGAGCAAGACGAGAGGTGAGACACAAACTAAAAGCTGTCGTGTGCTCAAGTGTTTGTCACATATAAGCTAACAGCCAGGACTTGTGTATAAAGCAGTCGTATATTACCTCTGAACAACTTTCCTAAAATAACTGTTCCGTTAACACGCCCAGGCTGCTCTGTTTGGCTCGCTGTCATTGCAACAGCTAACGTAATACGTCCTCATACACAGTCCAGACATGCAGTCACACACCCGCACAGCGCTCATGATTCAGTTCTTCCAAACAGTCAGATTTAAACAACGCACTGACCATCTCTCCCTCCCACATCAGTCTCTCTTCCAGAACTCACACATTCTGCTGAGTCCATTTCAGGCAGTACGTATGCCCACACACATGCTCTGCTGTTTAGTACAAACTCTCTTCAGCTAATGGAATATCAGAAACACTGAAGAATCTGCCATCACAAAACAAAGATCAGCTATATGGCAGAGCTATGGTGCAATGAAACCGATCCTGTTCTGGTACCTATAATGAAGCTCTTCTAACTACTCTATACTACAGAGCTGGTTCTAAATGAAATACCCCTCACTTAGAGGTGAATTCCATGCATCATTGAGCCATTAAGGTGTAAACAAAGTCATTCCGAGTGGTTTGACATGGAAACCTAGTTCTAGAGAAACCTATAGCGTAAGAATTGGATCACTCATGGTGATATGGACAAGAAGAATCTGGCCCTCAAAGCTACATTACAGAAAGCTATTATAAGAAAAGGGAATAAAGACACCGCCTGCCACACTGGTTTACGATAGCTCTGATATACAGCTTGGGATAAATAGTAGAAGGTACAAGCAGTTGAAATAGTACCCAGGTAGTTTTACAGCGATTAAAATGGTGATATTTGTAAAGCAGACACGGTGACATCTGGTTCCTATCAGCACCGTTACACAGAATAAGAACTTGCATGTTTCTGCATAAAGCACTCTTTTACATTTATCCACTCTTACTGACTGTTTGCTTGCTGATTGAGGTGTACAGGCATTCAGTGGAATTCCTCTTTAACATGGCAATTGCTCTTATAGTCACTGGAACAGCTTACATAAACTCCAATATCCAGCATAACACTCTCACTAACTATATTAAATGTCATCAGCAGTAAGTTCTTCAGGCCCAATCAGAGGGAGCAATACTCCACAAGACCACATTATCGGTCCCAAGAGGGTTTAAAAGACTCAAACTCTCACATATCACCTTTCATAACTGACAGCAGTATAATCTCACCACAAAGCAGCTGTGTGACATGTGCTGGGAAAGAAATGCAGCTGTCTGAAATGTGCTGTGAGAGATGTCTGCTCTGGCTCTTACCTTGATGGAGCTGGAGGCATACAGCATGTCCTCCAGAGTGAAGTGGCAGCAGTTGTTCAGATTCTCCCTGCAGAAGTCCTGGATCAGCTGTAGGTTGTACAGGCTGTCAGCCAATGACATCGTCTCCTTCACACAGATATCTGCATGGGGCGGGAACAAAATATGGAACCGGTCAATGAAAACACAGAGACTTGTGAGTGGGGAGGGTGTGCAGGAAGCAAACTGGTGGTGACGTCAGTGGAATGCCGGGAGCTACAGGGCGGGGAAGTGTTTATGTTCGAAAAACTGCTCTACTGGTCATTTTCCCTCTCTCCTTCTCTGCTTTCCTTCTATTCTTGCTTCTGTCTCACCCCTTCTACATATACATGTTTCCTTCCTCTTCACTTCCCTCAGTTCTAGATTTCTGTTGGCCATGGCTTTCCCAGAACAATACACTCCTTCCAAAAGGAGTTTTTAAATGGATTCAGCAACTAGAAAGCTTAATACGGATTAAATGAAGCTTCCATTTGGTCTTTTTTCTCCCTCCAGAGGGTTTTGCTGTTGTTTCTTCTATAAAGCACTTTTTGTTTCCACCCGCCTTCATTTCTCTCCCACCATCTAACCGTAAAGGTTATTACACAGTGTACACAATGATTTGTCCAACACATTCAGATGTTGATATATGTATTCCAACAACTGTATAACTGATTAACATTCAACACATTTATTCAGGTGGTCAGACAGATATTATTTTATTACATTTTTATTACATGTTTAACATTCCTAGGAGACAGTGGTGCTGGTACAGCAAACAAGGTTTATCAAAATAGGATAGAGTCAGTGATGTAGCCAGTATCGTTCTCACTAGAAGTCATTTTGCACATTTCTGATTTTATTTAAAGGTATTCAGATTTGTTTTCTTTATATTTCCCATTTGATGCATTTATTTTCATCATAATCAGTATATTAAGCCAATGTTAGCTTTGAAGTGCCAGGAAACACAGAGTAAAATATTAAAAATGTTTATATGATTGTAAACCTAAGCATTACATTAAAGATCCAGCATAGCTTAAATGAAAAACATAAGACATAAGTATGACTATACACAGCATAAAAACACTGACCAGACCTATCTGGGAACTGTGTCGGCGTAGCACCTGGCACCTGGATTGACAGCTCTCTGTCCAACACGCCTAGCCTCCTCCACCACTCATACAAAACTAAAATCATCCTTCAGCTTTCATGTGACGGTGACAGGATAAGGAAAGTCACAGGGGTGCAGACAGAAAGATGGACGAACAGGTGGGCGAACGAAGCAACACATGAATAAAGGAATACACTGAACGAACAATATTTGTTAATGTTCATGAATAAACAAACGAATAAGCAACGGAGAGCGACAGGCAGGTGGACCAGCTTGCTAGCTTTGGATTATACTGGGTTAGCTTTAGCTCGCTAAGTCTCTCTGATGCCAAAACATTGGTGCCTTATTTGACAGAAGACACAGATGTAGGTCTCCTGGGGCGAAGACTGTATTTTTTAATATGTGGGTCAAGGGGAATGGGATGGGACACAAACTGGGCTGCGCATACGTATAATTAGTTACAATACAGGGGGTACTGCAATATAGGGGTTACAATTCAATATTTGGTGGTATATTGCAATACTGTATGCAAGGTAACTAAATTGACTTTTAAAATATAATTAAAAAAAAAACCTCACAGTATAAAAAACACTACCATATGCACGTTTGCTAATGCTAACGTTAACAGTGCGGCATTATGCATTAGAAGAATCTAATGATGATACATACTGGTATCTAGCACTCTGGGGTTTTAACGCAACCCAAAATTAGTCACTGTCTTTAAAGGACACCTGTATTACTGATGTGGCCTTTCTTTATACCTGCTGCTTGTATCTGATGTGGTCATTAAGTGTCGCACAAACTATAATACTAATAATACCTGCTCTGTGGTGGTCCTATGGAGGCCCTGATCACTGAAGAACAGGGTTAAATGAAGAGAAGTAGCTAGACTTGAATTGTAAAACTCCAAAGTGCACTTATATGGTAAACGAACAAGGAGTGTAGATACAAGGAGGTGCATTTGAAGTGACCAGTCGATACATTTTCTGGCTACTACTCATTTAAACTCAGTGTAAAGTGCTTTTGCTGCAGTACCTTCCAGTGGCACCGCATTGGGGCAGTAGAAATGCAGCAGTGCAGCCAGTGCACAGCCATCTGTGTTGTCCTTGAGTAGATTGTCCACCAGGGGAAGACAGAGTGCCGTCTGCCCTTTAGAGTCCTCTCTCTTGTACCGCGTCTGTGTCAGCCACAAAACAACACTATGGTTAAAATGTGAACAGAGCAAAATGTATTAACTATCTAAGCATGAGGAAAGGGTTTCATTTACTCAGTCTGTTTCAACACATGTATATACACACACATGCTAAACTGGGAATTATTAATGCACTTTGAATTAGGAATAAGTATTGACAGCCACATGCAATAATCTCAGGAACACTGAAGGAGAGAAAGTGATGGCGCACGAGGTCTGGCAGTTTGAGTAAATGGTCATACAAGAAGCTGTCCTTGTTGTTGGATCCATATGACCATATGTACCATGCTTAGTTCATATTTTATTACATGATCAAAACATTGATTAATGGTTTACTCCTGCCTTTTGTGACAAGAGTAGGCCTGGGCCAAACAGTTTAATCATGGTTTACAATACAACTTTATTGTGTTTAAAATAATATCATTTTCAACCACCTCACCGGGGGTTTTACGAGCCGACCCAATATTTATTATGGAATTTTATTAAATGGAGGCTCTGTGTGGTGTCTATCATACAGGACCAATGAGTATGCCAGGAATGGAGCTTTGAGTACTCTGTCATACCTGAAACAAAACTGTTTTACACCCGTTACCCAAAATCTGCAAATCTGCTCCAACAAAAAAAAAATAGCATGGACAAACTGGCTAGTACTACGTACCATGGCAGTCATTAAAAAGCACTCCTTTACATGGGGAAAACACCTGTGATGATCATGCTAAATCCTGCTAGCTGGAGTTCTACATGGCTCAGGTGTACACACAGACAAATGAAGCTTGTAACAATCACTGATGTAACTTGTTTACCTTGCACGTTCCACTTTTACAGGTAATCATTTAGCAAGTAATTCAACTCAAAGCCTAAAAGCTGCATCCACACTGAGCAAAGGAAAATTCACCACCACAAACAAGAGCAAACAGGTAAAGCAAGTTGCCAGATATAATGATTTATATAAAGAGAGAAAGATTAACTGCATGTGGGAAGGGGGCCTGTATGTGCTTACGACAGAATAATGAATTGAATTGAATTGTAGTGTGTGTGTGTGTGAGTATGCGCACTGGGGTCGAGCATTGACAAAACATGTCAGTGAGGCCAATCATTCTCTGAGTAGAGTTTTTAAGAAAAGATGAGATTAGATAAGATGCCTTTATTGCCACTGCACTGTGTACAACAAAACTGAGCAGCAATGGCACTTTTTTCTCTCAATTTATTTTGTGTGTAGAGAGACCCCCCCCCCACCCCCCACACACACACACACAAAAAGGTATTATACACATATACACATTGCCTAAAAAGTATTTTTTTAGATAATACATTTTAAATAATATATTTAAATAATAAATTACTATAAAAACTGTATATTCTAAACAGACGAGAGACAGGTGAGGTAGCAGTTAGTTATTGCAACTTCCTTGGATAGCTTATAGAGTTATAATTATTGCACATCAAGAGATTTTATTTTGCATAGAAGAATATATATTGCACACTCAAGAACAGTGCAGAGAATAATAAATAGGACAGAGCTGGAATGGAACACTGGAACAGTATACAGTGCTCTGTTGGAGTCTGTGTCAGTGAAGTGTTGAGGTTGTGTTCAGTTCACTTCCACACCACACCACAGTGTTCTCAGTGTGTGTGTTTGGAAGTGTTCAGTTCCTATACGGCTCTGGGGTAAAAACTGGTTTTGGGTCTGTTTGGCCGTGACGTGATGGACCTAAAGCGTTTACCGGCTCGAACAGGTGATGTCCTGGGTAAAATCGGTCTTTCAGGATGTTGGCTGCCCTGTTGAGGCAACGGGAGCTGAACAGGTCCTCCAGGCAGGGCAGTGGGTAGCTGATGATCTTCTGGGCCGTGTTTATGACTCTCTGCAGTGCTCTCCTTTCTGCCACCGAGCAGCTGCTATACCATGTTACAGTCAGATACAGTCAGCACACTCTCGATGGCGGAGCAGTAGTAGGACACCAGCAGCTTCTCCTGAAGGTTGTTTTTCCTAAGAATTCTCAGAAAGTAGAGCCTCTGTTGTGCCTTCTTGACCAAAGCCATGGTGTTGGTGGTCCAGGAGAGATCTTCAGGAGAGATGTGTGTGCCCAAAAACCTGAAGGACGGACTCTTTCAACACCATCCCCATTGATGTACAGTGGTGCTGGTACTGCACCTTTCTGCCAGAAGTCTATAATAAGTTCTTTTGTTTTGTGAGATTATTCCTTGAACACCACTCAGTCAGTCCTTGGACTTCATCCCTGTCTCCAACCACTGTTGTGTCATCCGCAAACCTTACTATGGTGTTGGAGGAGCGGGTGGGGACACAGTCATAGGTGTAAAGAGAATACAAAAGCGGGTTAGCACACACCCTTTGGGTGCTCCGGTGCTGAGTTTACGGGTGGAGGAATGATGGAGACCCAACCTTACAGACTCGGTGCAGTCTGTCAGAAAGTCTTTGACCCAGAGGCAGGTGGGTTGTGGGTTTGTGCCATTTGTGCTTTTACTCACAGAGGAATTTGTCCTCTACATTTAACCCATCCGTGAAGTGAAACACGCACATACACACACAATAGGGAGCAGTGAGCACGCTTGCCCGGAGTGGTGGGCAGCCCTGGGGAGCAGTTGGAGGTTAGGTGCCTTGCTCAAGGGCACTTCAACGTTACTGTCAGTTCAGGGAATTGAACTGGCAACCCTCTGGTCACAAGGCTGGTCCCCAAACCTCCGACTGGAAACATGGCGATATAAAAAATGTGACGATACAGGAGGTACAATTCAATATACTGTGACACTTCACACAATGCAATTTACCACAATTTTTAAATCTAATTTTAGGAAAACTGTAAGAGTATAACAGCATATCATAATATGCGCAGGTTTGCTAATGCCAACGTTAGCAGTGTTCCTTTACACAACTTGAGTGAAACGGCTGAAGCTAGATCACAAAACTGCTACAGCACAAAATAAACCACTGTCTAACACAAATCCTTGCAGGCAAACTATTCATTAAAATTCGACACAGTGGTTTCGAAAATTAATCGGCAAACATGAAGTGTAAGAATATTTTCACACACCCCTAGTGTGTGTGTGTGTATATGTGTGTGTGCGTTTGTGTATATATGTGTGTGTGCGTGTGTATGTGTGCTTGTGTTTGCGTGTTTGTGTGTGTATATGTGTGTGTGTGTGTGTGCATGTGCGTACGTAGACAGGTATATGTGGGTGTTTGAGTGTCACTGAAAAGTTCTCACAGAACTCCAAGGTATAATACAGGGTTCATGAACACTACCACTGCATTTAAACGAATTGAGAGCAACTGCACATCATTAGTTTGTTTAATAATGGAGATTTGTGCTCAGAGAACATAAGACATTAACAGAACATTAAAGAATCGCCTTACAGCAACAACAAACTTCCCTCATCCTTCTCTTTGTTCTGATCTGAAATATTTGTCTTGTACTGAAGGAGCTCGTTCTAAAGGTAACCCCATCATCCAGCTGTTATAAACAATACATGAGCCGATATTCAAGGAATTTAAAGTTCCAAAACTTCATCCTGCATGTAAGCGTGTTCAAAGTTTTCCAAACCAAACACTAGAGCAAAGACTGGGGTTTTGGGTGTTAGGTTAGGAAACAAGGGCTGTGATTTAGGATAGCCTACCAGGTGACTCAAATAAAGAATAAATAAAAAAATACTCGGGGGAAAGATAAGTCGGAGGACATAAAGAAAGTCAGGGCTGGCACAGAAAGACAGTGAACTTACTGGTACCAGTCTCCAGTACCATTTGTTGGAGCACTTCTGCCCAAAAGCCAAGGAATGAGATCAGACAAATGAGAGGACAAAAACAAAACAGAGGAAACAAGAGGGCATACCGTCAAACCAGGCATCAAACTTTAGAAATATGTTACCTCAACATAATTACTGTGCTAGTGTATAATGCACTTCAGTGGATGTAACAATACTTTTGTGCAAAACCATGTGTAAACGTGCACATTTAAATAATGTAGATAAGATCTTTTTTTTTTTTACCAAGTTACAGAAAGCCATTGCCACTCATCTCCTTTGTCTCTAATTTCCTCTTACCTCTGTGTAAGCATACTGCATCTCATTACTTGTGGCACACTGTCACACTTGTGGCTGCATGTGCAACCAGGGGCCAAAAACGCCTTACTGTAACAGATGTCTATGAACACCCTACTAAGTTTGCTAGGCTTGCTAAGACGCACAATTACGCCCAACTTCTTTTTGTTGTTTGTTGAGTCTGTCTATCCCTGCCTTATCTGACAATATCAGGAGTAGTGATTTTGGGCTCTTTAGAAAAGCCCTTTGGTAAGAACGAAACGGGAACCGAGTCGTACAAAACCCACTCCACTCCTCACGTGTAAGTTGTATTAATTAGGTGAACCCTCAACAAGCAAAAGAAAGAGCAGCAGTTGGTGAGTGCTGAATGAGGTGGGTGTTGGGGTTGAGAGTGAATGTGGAGAGGGAGTGGCATTATAGAGTAAAGCAGTAAATCAGAAAAATAAAACCTAATTTTACCTTATTTAAATGTGTACCCCTCCGGATATCAGATACTCTCTAATCAGCTTCATTCCATGAAGATGGTGCTTTCTGAAGTGACGAGTGCTGCTTTCTGCCCCCTAGCCGCACGCATACCACTCTGATGATGTTGCACAGAAAGTGCAAATTGGACCACTTTTTTATACCATTTTTAAAATCAATTTTTGTATGTAAGCAAAACCAGTTGCCCAGTTTATTCAAGTAGCACTGGTTGAACAGTCGGTTATTTGTTTGACACATTTACAGCATTTAGCTTACACTCTTATCCAGAGCAACTTACAAGGTTAATCATATTGCAGGTAGACCACTGTAGTGGTAGGAGTTTTGCCCAAGGACTCTTATGGGTGTAGCACAAGATTCGAACCCCAATCTCCCACATGTAGTGGTGGCACCCTAGCAGGTAGTGGTGTTGTCTGCTGAGCTACACCAACCACAGAATAACAGTTAATTAGTTGATCTGTTCCATTCCTTCTTTAAAATCTATGAGCCACACGTTCAGCATAAAGGTATGCAAATACTGCAAAACCCTGAGCGCCCTTCTAATCCCTCTCTAACATTCCTCCTAAAAACTTAGATCAATTAAAACAGCAACTACTTGCTAACTGAACAGCACATACTGCAGAACTCTTTGGATACTTAAGTTTTGCACATTACAATCAATTTAATATCACTCCTATAGTACTACATACTTTATGGTTGATATGTGTTAAATGCAGATGCTTTTTTTTTTTTTTGTTTATACTGTAAAGTAACAGTCCTAATGAGTTTCATGTTGTCTCCCATATCATCTTTCTTCGATGGTGTTTTATTGTAATACTCTGAATTAGTAAATACTACAATAAATACTGAATACAGCAAGAAAACACCAAAATATGTAAGGCACGGAAACTACAGTGATTATAGTAACGGTTTAGAATTAACAGGTAGTGCAATAAGCACACAGAGAGTTTGGAATGCTGACACCTTCACTCGTTTCCCCACTTACATCTTAATCTTTCAGCTTTCTCTGTATGATTAGTCATCATGTCTAAAACTCATGAAATGCTTTTAATTACTTTGCAATTAAGTGTCCTGTGTTGCACATTAGGGACCATGTATGGACCAGTCTGGAGAGCAAATGGGCAAAATAGCTTAGAACTGATATTTCCAAGTGCTGCGTCCTTTTAATAAATTAAACAAGTCCACAGAACATTCATGGGAAGACGCCAAATGCCCCTAGTAATCACACATCACTGTACATTTACACCGACAAACATAGCTATGACAGATACTTGGAATAAAGCCTAGGCACGGATCAAATTCAGTGGTCTACGTTTAGAACACACTTAAGTCAACTTACCTTTTGACCTGTAAGTTTGGCTTCAAGTGTACTTCGTGTCTGCTCTTGAGTCAAAATTTCCCTCAAATATTCATTCACCTGTAGTGAAACACACACATGCGCACACACAGACACACAAACACACACCCAAACACACACCCACACCCACATACACACACACACACAAACACACACCCACATACACATACACACACACCCACATACACACACACAAACACACACCCACATACACATACACACATACACACCCACACCCACATACACACACACAAACACACACCCACATACACATACACACACACCCACATACACACACACAAACATACACCCACATACACACACACAAACACACACCCACATACACATACACACACACACACACACACACACACACACACACACACACACACAAACGTAAGACATTGTAATAGATTTGGATTTAAACATAAAGAACTGACAGGACGATTGCTTGGAGATCTCTGCCTTCACTTGACATTAAGCTGGTTATGCTCTAGCACATGGATGAGATGAAACAAAAAAAGAATATCATATCTTAAATTAGAAAGGCATCCTACATTTTAATAGTGCCCCTTTCATAAACCCTTCCACTTAATGAAGGGGTCCATTACTTGTTAGACAACTGGGAGAGAGGGTGAGAGGTTTACGCTATACATCCACACATTTCACACAGTACAGTTTCTGTCAGGAAGGTAAGCTGTACTGTTTTTAGTTAATGTTGTTTTGTTTTGTTTTTTTGAAAAAGGGATGTACAGGGTAGTTATGCGCTTCTAAGGTCTCACCCCATACTCCAGCTCAATAGGTGGCAGTAACAAACTTAATGCTGGCTTTCTTACTGCCATCTACACAACAGAAGCAAACAGAACAAGGTGGGCCATGCAGTTTTTGTCTCTGTCCTGGATCCATGTTAATCCTCTAAACATTTTAAACATCCATCAAAGTTTTGCACAGATTACAGGTGTAATAAAGCCTGTGTGATTTTGCTGTTATTATTTTTGTGCCTTACTGTGATGGGTTAATATCTTGATTGCAAATGAATCTGGATGAGCCCAAAGAAAAAGCATTGTGCGTGGGTGTGGGTGTGTGTATGTGTGAGAGAGAGAGAGAGATTAAGATTAAGATTCAGATTGGTGCTGTAGTGCTGATTATTACCTTGAAAGTATAACAGCCTATAGGTATAAAATACTTCTGGGTATTATGTCATCTGTCTGGAAGTACTATACTAAAACTAGAATACATTAGTTCTCCCAGATTTCCCGTAACTCCTTCCCTTCTCGTTAGAAGTATTAAGGCGTTGTTTGCAGGCGGTTCGTGCTAAAGGTCTTTGGTGCGTCATATCAATGTATTTGTTTACATGTGGTTTCCTATTATGCAAAATTGTGGTTTTGAAAAATGTAGGGCAATAAATGTAGAAATTAAAGAGCTAATAAACATAGAAATAAAAATTGGATCGTATAGTTGGCTTTACTGGTTGTTAAACTACATATAATTTGTAGCATCGGTGTGGTCTTTGTTTATTTAATAAAAAATATTTCTAGATATTTTGTAAGACCAAAAGATTTGTTAATGTAAAGAATCACAATTATATATGTATTAAATGTATAAGATTACTTAAGCATTTAAGACAGAGAACCAAATGTAGCAGCATGTAAGTAAAATGAGTTTGTGTATTTTTAATAATATACAAAGTATTTGTTTGGCTAGTACAGTTTATATAAATATTAGACTTGTACTCCATATTAATGCCTACAAGAGTCAGCATTTGCTTTAATGGTGCCTCCACTCCATAATGTAACTGCAGGGCCATTTAGGTGAATCAGCTTAATTTCGCTTAGCTTCATCCTCTATTCCACATCAGTTTTCAATACCAGGGCCAGATTAATTTAGTGGAGTTTGAATACAGCCACAAACTGGG